>CM046440.1:74742371-75181640 GCA_025506505.1 Flaveria sonorensis | reverse complement strand
GTAGTTACCACTCAGTTGCAACATGTAACAGGTTGTCTGATAGAATTCTAGAGCCACATACAATAGTACTAAGGCTAATGCTGCTAACATTTAGTACATATTAGAATTAATAAATTAAGAAATATGAGAACTTATAAATGAATGACTGAAATTAAGAACATACCCAGAAAGAAAAGATGCATATTGTTTCATTTATTGCAATGCCCAATATGTCCATTTCCTGCAGCAATAAACACAAAAAAAGCTCAAAGAAGTCTTCCCAAAAACTTGTTTGGAGTAGCTTGTGGTGAGGCTGGTGAGTAGAAAATAGGTGGAACTTGGGCTGTAAGCATCAATGCCAACGGATCATCATATGTATAAGTGAATATACATCTCATAAATGTCAGGGGTTTGGTGCACCATAATAGGCACGAGGTAGAGTAGCTTGTGGTGAGGCTGGTGAGTAGAAAATAGGTGGAACTTGGCTGTAAGCATCAATGCCAACGGATCATCAATCCTGCAATGAAAAAATATAGAAATACGTTATCGTTTCTAAAATGAATTGAATAAAAAAAGAAGTGTAGTTTAGTCGGTTTTTATTTAGGTCAAATACTCAAATCTCCCATCTCTGGGAAAAGGGATGCAAGTTTCTCATCCAGTAACTGTTTGTAACCTTTGATTGCAGCCTTTTGTTCTTCAGCACATGGACAAATTGATCAAATATGGTTCTTCGAGCACTATAACTTGGTATTGCCTGTAAGAAGAACATTGTTAATATACACTCAGTAAATAAGAACTATAATAAACTAAATATTGAGAAGCAGAACCCAAAAATCATAATCTGGTTCATTAGAGAAGTGCAGGCAGCAACAATAAAAGATCATGTTGGTACCTAACAAGATACAAACTTTAGACTTTAGCAAACTTGAAAAGCTGATCAGACACAAATTTAGGAAGCTTATTCTCCCATTTTGAATAAGTGAGGCCACTCCACACTCCTTGAGCATCTCCTGGATATTGCAGAAGTAAGAACTTATTATTAAAAGAAATAATACTTGATATTAGAACAATAATGGTGTCATAATTAGGACAATTCAGAGATTTTCCCTCTAAATTGCGTGTAAGGAAGAGTGTAGCCTTCAAGGTTATATCCACGACCTTCTTTGCTTTTTACCTGAATGAATTCTAATAATCATAGAAGATATGAACAGAAAAAATAAATATAACAAATCAAGTTGCAAAATGTATAATTTTTAGTTGTTTTCTTAAATAGAACATGCTTTAATAGATAACATGCCTTCCAGATTATGATCAAATTCTTTTGATGAAGAAGCAGTTTTGTCTCTTTCCATGTCCTTGTTGAAACCCCCAATAAGCCTTATCTGCCCTATCTTACAGTGAATTTTCTTTAAGCAACCCTGCAATAAATATATATTAATACTTTAAGATACAAATGAGAAGACATTCTTATAAGATGTGACTAATTCAACCCCTACTTTACTCATAAATGAGTCGCGATTTGGATTACGATAAATCTCAAACTGGATATAAGCAAAAAGCCAATAGATATAAGGAACATGGCAGAAATGAGTAGAAACTCGAAAGCCAAAGGGTACTTCTAATGGTTACCAACGGGTTATTAGTAATTGTAGAATTTTTTCAATAATTAACCATTTAAGGAAAAATATATGTATATACAAATAGATAATTACTCTTTCAAGTCAAATTAATTAGTTTTTGACATGTTATACTCACAAGGAACAACACAAATCATTATGTTTCGCAAGGCTAGGTTCACCAATCTATACAACTAAATCTACAATTACTAATAACAAAAAAGGAAGGCTGGGTAAATGGTGGGATGGGTTCTGGTCAAAACGGTTTTCATGGTAATAAGAAAAGCTCCACACTGCATATGGCCAAGAAAAAAGACATGTTAGGATATGAACAGAAGTATAACTTGAAGCTAACTATCTTATTTCAGCTGTTCAAATACGTGAAACTTATTTATTTTCTTACAAATGAAAACATAAGTATAACTTGAAGCTAACTATCTTATTTAAGCTGTTCAAGTATATGATATTTATTTTCTTACAAATGAAAAATCCGTGAAGTAACAAACGCAAGTATTACCTCCGTCCTTATACACATTAGCTAGAGAAATGAACTCACAATTAGTAATAACGGTGCTAATACATAGCCAAAATTGCATTTTTATACAAAATACCCAAAACACAAGACAAAACCAAAGATTTCCAAGTTCAAAATTAGTCACAAAGTAAACAAACTAAGTTGCTTACCACAATTCTAAAACTAAAACGGAACTTAAAATTTTAAAAGAAACAAGAACATTAAAATAATGCTCAAAACTTACCTTGTCTTTCGAAGCATGAACGTGGCAGTGACCTTGATTTCACATAAAGCGTTTGACCGAGACCAATAACGCAAAACAGGAAAAGATAATAATAACTATGGAAGAACACCAAGCGGTGATCAAGATAATGAATCATAAGCAAACATACCTAGATACAAAACACCACATGGTTATCATGATGAATGGACAGGTGTCGCTGATTCTCTTGGGTCATGTAGCCTGCTAGTTTTATTACAACATGCACACAAACAAAGGTTAATGATACAACAACAAACTATCTGAAGATGATCAGAGTAGAAAATGTACTTCCTATGGCTGATTTGTCCTTCAGTTGATGCTGCCTTGAAAATTTCACCACTAGAACACCTGAAACCGGTACATAACCTATAACAAACCCAGAAAAAAAAACAGCCCAAGTTCAATCTGTGAACAGACAATAACCCAAAACAGATTTAAAAACACTAGAGATGAGGATAGAAACTCTCAAAAAACTCAATATGGAGGGATATGCTCAAAAAACTTTGCAGGAAACTTGTTTGAAGTTGAATGATTATAATTGCAAGAGCTTCAAGCAAATACAGTTTTTGTCGAGCCATCTTTTCGGTCAAGAGAGTCTATAGTATAGAAAAATGTTAGGTTTAAAATGTAATTCAATATATATGGCTAATGTAACCATGATGTATCAAAAAAAGCCGGGTACAAACCACTTTGAAAAAAGAAGATTTAGAAAAAAGTAAAAGCTTATCATACCTCTCCATCTCGTTATATCCTTCGCTATTCAGCTTCCATGCCAGACTCCTTTAGCTCAGAAATATATTCACTAAATATATCTTTCCTGTCCTCATTACTTAGCATAATAAATCATCAGAATCCTCAGCATAAATAATTAAGAACTACAAAAATGAAAAGATTTGAAAACCTAAATATTGAAAATACAAATACCAACAATAAGATATCATATTTTGGTAATTTAACAAGTGGCAGAATTTTGACTTCAGGGCAAACCTTAAAACACGGATCAAACACAAATTTAGGAACTTCCTTCTCTCATTTTGAAAATGGGGCCACCCATGCTACTTGAGCATCTCTTCGATGTTCCACCGGTAAAAAAACTATATATTAGAAAACAAAAACAATAATGGTTTTACAATAACAATGGTTAACAGAAAAAGATACTTTAAATTGGATAGCACCCTATGATTGATCCACTGCCCACATCATCTTTTACCTTAAAAAGATACAATGTTCTTTTTCCATTCTCACTATATGGGTCTTCCCTACTTGATCAACTGGATTGGACCCATTTAAACAAACTCAGTGAGAGCAGGAGCTCTAGAATCTTGCAGTTTTCTTTATCAAATCAAGCGCAGACGGTGATACAAGAAATATGGCATCACGACCACCTGTGATGCAATACAGAAATAATGCAAGTCAAGATTTACCTTGGTTTTAGCATTGTTGAGTATTTTTCCATTGACCAATCTGTGCCACCACATTTCTCCATCCCAAACAAAGTATAAAATAATAAATTAGGAAAACAGAAACCTACAGTTAAGAAATACCATAAATAGAATGATATCAAATCAAGCTTAGGAATAAACATGTTCTGTGCAGCAAATGAGTTTCCATCTTTTCTTCAGATCTGCCTCATTCCTTGAATGCATACCCCACATTGCAGGTGGTTCTTAACCTCTCACTCTAGCTTTCTCCAACCAGAAGTGTATATGTACACATAAGTAACAACATAATATCAATACATTTCACAAGGCTAGAATACAGAGGAATTCACCTATCTATAAATTGGCAAGATGGGTTCTAGTCAAAATAGGTATCAGGGTACAGTTTTAGTATTGAAAATTTTTAAATGTAAAAGAACATTATATCAAATATGATAACAAAAGTTTTATGTAATCCAAATCAGCCCATTAATATTTAATATTTAATATATATATATATATATATAGTAAGCAGGTGGAATTGCCATCTCCGTCTACCATGGTATTTAAAAAGACAACAATACACATAAGAATTATACAAGTTCATTACATATCTATGATGTGAAAAAAGGAGGGGTGAAGGGTATGGTTATATAAAATTAACTTTATTGTATGAAATAGAAGAAAACTGTGTGATGATAGAAGAAAAAAATTACCTTCCAATATCGTATATGTGTGGATTTTCCCTTGCCCAAGTCTAGATGCAACTTTATGTTCTCATGAAGCTCTTCCATCCATTTAACAGTCAAACCCTGCATTAATCTAAAATGGACTTTAATATAGAATAGAAAAGATATCATCAACATGAAACGAGAGCCACTGTGCAATACAAAAACACATACAACTTCTAAGTTTAGACAAGCATGTACAACTTCTAAGTATAGACAAATAATAACCATATTATTCAACAAGTCTCTGTTTTGGGATCCAGCTTTTAGAAGAAAAACAATTAAAAAGCACAAATACCAATCTTGATTTATAATACCATTAGAAAGATGTCCATCCCCTACTAAAGATAAAGTGACTTGTAAGGTTTTATGCATATGAATACATATAAGATGACTTTCAACTTGTTTTACTAATTTCTTTTTTAGTCAACTCTTTTAGCTTGACCCATATGATACATTAGAGATAAAAACATAACACAAAAGAGAAGTTAAAGATACAACATACTATTTGAAGATAATCCAGTAGCAAATGACAAATGTGATTCCTACTTCATAAATTAAGGTAGTCACCACTCAGCTGCAGCATGTAACAGGCCATCAGATACTATTCTAGAGCCACATACAAGAGTACTGAGACCAATGCTGCTAACATTTAGTAAATATTAGAATAAATTAAGAGATATGAGAACTTTTAAATGAATGACTGAAATAAGAACATAACCAGAAAAAAAGATGCATATTGCTTTATTCATTGCAATGGCCAATATGTCCATTTCCTGCAGCAATAAAAATAAATAAAAGCTCAAAGAAGTCTTCCCAAAAAACTTTGGATTGTTACAACTGTAATAGCTTCAAAAAAAACTGGTTCTAACGGCATAAAAAGTAAAATCTTATAAATTACGTTTAAAAAGTTTTTGCCGAGTCAATCTCTTTGGTAACAAAGTCTAGATGCCAGAATTAGATTTAACATAGCCAGCTTACAAATTTTAAAAAGTCATAAAAAACGTATGTATAAGTGAATATACATCTCATAAAAAGTCAGGGGTTAGGTGCACCAAAATAGGCAAGAGGTAGAGTAGCTTGTGGTGAGGTTGGTGAGTAGAAAATAGGTGGAACTTGGGCTGTAACCATCAATGCCAATGGATCATCAATCCTGCAATAAAAAAGACAGAAATATGTTATCGTTTCTAAAGTGAATTGAATAGAAAAAAGAAGTGTAGTTTATTCGGGTTTTCTATTCAGGTCAAATACTCACATCTCCCATCTCCAGGAAAAGGGATTTAAGTTTCTCATCCAGTAACTGTTTGTAACCTTTGATTGCAGCCTTTTGTTCTTTGGCACATGTTCTGACTAACTGACCAAATATGGTTCTCCGAGCACTATAACTTGGTAGGTATTGCCTGTAAGACGAACATTGTTAATATACACAGTAAATAAGAACTATAAAAGCTAAATATTTGAGCACTAGAACCCAAAATTCATAATCTGGGTTCATTAGTTAAATGTTTTTATCAGAGACTAACAACTAACTACAAAATACTTTATCATATTTTTTTTTAATTATGCACACTTAGATCATTTTGAAACTTCAGATTGCAGTATTGCAAACGACATATGGCATGAGAAGATCAACAGCTGAAACTACATATTAGGGAAGTACAAACAGCAACAATAAAAGATCATGTTGGTAACCTAACATGTGACGAACTTTGGACCTGATCAAACCTTGAAATGTGGATCAAAGTATCAAACACACATTTAGGAAGTTCTTTCTCCCATTATGAAAATGAGGCGACCCCAAGTTCCTTGAGCATCTCCTGGATATTGCACAAGTAAGAACTTAATATCAAAAAGTAATAATATTAGAACAATAATGGTGTCACAATTAGGACAATTCAGAGAACTGCCCTCTAAATGGTGTGTAAGGAAGAGAGTAGTCTTCAAGGTTATTTCCAGGAACTTACTTGCTTTTTACCTGAACAAATTCTAATAATCAAGGGAAAATATGAACATACAAAAACAGAATAAATAAATATAACAAACTTCCCTTCATCTCTGTGGACCTCTTGAAACAGACCTTTAAAGAGAGAAGATAAAACAGAAATGGATAGAATGAGAAACCATCAAAGTCGTTGTCTAATAGAAAACACTTAAAATAAATAACAATTCCGGTCAACAAGAACTTAACAAAAGAATGAGACAACTTACAGTTTCTTCAGCCAAAAAACAACAATCCTCGATCATAGGGTTTGGAACGCCTTGTTCCCGTGGCTAATAATCATTGAAGAAATGAATATTAGAAAACAGAAAAAGGAAATAACAGTTCAGAGTACTTCCTTGTAAATGGTGTGAAAGGAACTGTGTAAACTTCTATGCTTTTTACCTTGAGATAACGGAAGAAACCTGAATGAGTTCTAACAATCACTGAAGATATGAACATTAGAAAACATAAAAAATAGATAAAATTGAAAGCTTAATCAACATGAAACAAGAACCTTCAAATGTTACAAACTTGAACGTGAAACAGAAATGGATAGAAGAAGTAGAAACCATCAACATCTCTGTCTAGATACAAAAACACTTGAATGATAACAATTTCGTTCGACAAAAAGGGGAAAACTTACAGTTTCTTCAGCGCAAATACAACAATGCTCTGGCACACTATAGTAGCAAGATTTGATCCTCAATGTATGGTTTCGTCAGCCCAAAAACAATAATGAGATTGAAACCCTCACTCGATAAGAAGAAGAAGAACACTACTCTTATAATTCGTCCTCTGAAGAAGACGAGAGACTGATTAGGGTTGGAACTAGAATGTTGAATAAAAGGGTGTTTATATAGAGGAAGGGGTAAATTAGAATCGATTAGGGTTATAAATTAAAAGGAAACGAAATCACCGGAGATTTCGTACCAAATCATACGAAATCGCTTTTAGATTCGCTCAGGGACGCGGGTTTCAACGGTCGGACTGACGTTATACGATTCTCGTAAAAAAATATTTTCCTTTTTCATCTTTTTATTTTTTGCATTTTTAATTACTATATTCAAAATCGTGCATTACGTAAATTAAATTAAATAAAATAATATCTAATTCTTAGTAATAAAAATTTAAAGTTATTTATGATATTTTTATATAAGATTATATTAAAATTACATAAAGGTAAATAGTTAAAGAAATATACCAATTGTATTATTTTTTTTAACTTTCTTATCTAAATAATTTCACTTTAAACATTTGTTTTACGAAACGTAAAGATTAAAATAATCTTTTAAAAAACTTGTTTATTAAAAACTATGGGTTTTAGTTATTTTCGTTGTTCTAACAAGTAATTTAGGTAATTTCTAAAAGGTTTAGCTATTATGTCGCTTTAAATTATTAAAACATATAAGCTATGCTTATGAAAAATCTTAAAATGTAGGTGCATCCTTACATGTATTTAATTATTATATTAAGTATCAAATGGGTTATAGCCGTGTGGTTTTAATATATTTACCTGCATTTAAATTGGTGGATAATCACCTGTATTTGTAATGTTAATTTCACCTTTAGCTTCTGGCTAATTGCTATGTTTAATATCTTTTCGTCTGGCAGTTTCCGATTACTATTATAAAAAAATAAACAAGAATAAAAATATAATGCCATGCTTATTACATCTACCATGGATTTGGTTTAAAATAAAACGAGTTTTTTATTGAGTAAGATGCTATAAATAAATTTAAATTCACAATTTTAGAGTGAGATGTATAAAAAAAAATCGTTTTTAAATATCTCATGAGCTTATCAACTTGAGCTTATGGGTTATTTTAACCTCGTAAGCTTATGTTATTAAGATCTTGACCAAATAGAATATCTTATTTATTGTTATAAATTGTAAGCAAGCTATGAGAAAGGATCATTCAATCCCACTATTTAATAAGCTAAAGAAGACAATAATCTAGGTCGTTACAAGATCTCAACAGTCAACAAATTTAATATTTATGGTTTCACTTTATTATGTAATTTGATTGAGGATAGAAACAATATTTATTACAGATTCATTTGTATTAAGCAACTATGAATCGAGACAATTTTAGCTCTTGTTTTAAACAAGCTAAATTAACTTGGTTTGAAAAATCTATATGGAATTACGAAGCTATAGTTTGATATCAAACTCGGTTGGGTAAAAATTCGAGCCAATTTAACTAGCCAACACATATGTGTTCAGGGGCGGAACTAGTATTTACGGAACGGGTTCAAGTGACCCCATTGATTTTGGAATGAGCAGGGACCTTATAATACCGAAATTTTGAGTGAACCCATAGTTTTTCTGTAAGTGAACCATAAATATTGTAAAGATCAAATTTTATTCAATAATACGTGCTTGGTTCACCGGTTAGTTCCTTCTCCGCAGGTCACCAATCAAAAACAGGTCGCAAGTTTGATTCTTGCTGCAGTGTTTAATTAACTCTTTTTAAGATGTGTGATTATGATTTACCCGTGATACTTTTTCACCCTAAATCAAAACAAAACCCTCCCCCAATGCCCCATTGCCATTGCAGTCTCGTTTCATCTTTTTCACCGATTTCATCCCAAAGCACAAAAAACTAGTTGAGAAAAGCCTCCTCTCATTGCTACCTCGTTTCTTTTCGATTTTGAAGGTTAGTTTTCAACGTGATTTTACGAAACACCTGAATTATGATTCTCTTTATTCTGTTATTTTTAATGTGTTTTCAAGTAAAGAAATTAGCATTTCGATTGTCATATGTTTTCAAGATAATTTATAGAATCATTCTTCAAACAAAACATATATTCATATCATGATCGAGTTCCAACATTTGATGTGGCTCTATTTCCTGTTACCATGAATAATCGGATCCACATTGACGGTATAACTTTGAAGGTAATTATTTGAACAATTACATGATTAAATAAAACTTAACTGATTAAATAAAGGGGATTTAGAGATAATTTAGTAACAGCAAGTTTACATGATGATTAAGTGAATTGCTCTTCTCATTGCAGTAGCATTAAGTGGTTCAATAAGGCACTTACTTGAATAGAACAATCAAGTTCTTGGTGCTAAATTGATATTTTTGAAAAGGTGTTAGATTGTAATGGATCGCTTCTATAAGAATAAAAATACGTAAGGAACTATAAAATGTAAATTTTCTTTAATTTCTTTTGGTATAGTATTTTTGTTCACATTTCAATCAATTTAATTATGTATATTTGACCCAACCCGGCCATTCGAATGACCTGGAAAATTTTGTGTTGTTTCGTTACAAGTCTAATCACCAAATAATAGTGACCCCTTAAGAAATTATTCCTAGTTCCGTCAATGTATATGTTTTATATTTTAATGATTTCAAATAATAGTTATACATGACTATGATTTTATTTAAGATACAGTAGGTGATTTTATATATTTAAGAGTGTGATCCTTATATTACATAGAATAACTGTAAGTGGATGAAAAAAAATATATTATCGTTCATCTGTATATTTGGTAAAACATTGTTTATCCATATTAGTTTGTTATTATTTTTGAAAGTGATTGTGTGTGGAGAAGAGAGAAAATATAATAATACATGTATAAAAAATCTTATTTATTTGAGAAAAATAGATAGAAAATAAATATTTTTAATCTATACTAACAATATGTCATCCTTACAATCACTTTCACCTTCAAAATCCCGCCCAAACCCTCTTACCCATTTAACCTATTCACACGGATCTTTTGACATGTTTTTATGTCACGTTAGTATATACATTATATTATATAACTAGATTAAAAGATACCCATAATCCCCGTTAATTTAGTTAGCATGGATATAATATTCAAAACATTAAAGTATCTGGGTGAAGATGGCACCTACACATAAGGATTTAAAATCCATAAGTTTCGTTGAAGATGTTTCTTCAAGAGTTTGTTTATTTAAATTTTTTACATTTTTTGATTTTTAACAATTGTAAAGAGGTGGAAAAAAACTCGTACTATATGCATGAAATATTATACATTTTGAATTCTTCCCATAAAAGAAAGGCCGTTGCCCGTTAGTTCAAGATTACATCCGATTCTTAATTTGTGATGGATTTTTGCTTTTTACACGAGAAGATTCTTGAATGCATAGAATTATTGAAAGAGCTAAAAGTGATTGCACCATGTCCTTAATAAGTGGTACATTGAATATGGATTGATGATTATGTTTTTCCCGAATGTTGTTATTAGCCTTTTTTTAGAGTAAATTACAATTATGTCATTTATTAATATGAAATTATGGTATGTCCTTTAGTTTTAATAATTACATACAATGTCCCTTTATTAAAGATTTGCACACATTGTCCTTTACACTAACTATCATCTAATGTACAGTTACTCAGTTATGGCCCCCTCAAATGAGGGTATTTTTGTCATTTTTTCACGTTAATATTTAAAAAATTATAAAGGATTCAAGGAATATTTTGTTTTTGATAATATTTCGGAAGGAAAGAAATTAATTTGGAATGACGTAATTTTTTTCCTACAAAAAGTCGATTAAATAAGTCACGTGATATCTTAAAAGTTCTTTGACAATATAAGTTTCATTATTTAAACCTGTGTAACACGCGGACATAACTATTGTAATTATAAAATAAAAACAAAAAAGTTGACGTAAATGATCCAACACAAAGTTACATTTTAAGTTTTGACACAAAACTTGATTAAGTATGTTGATTTAACATGATCATAACTGGAGTGCCAATAATGAATTAAAAAAATTACAGGGTAGAGATGCACATAAACAGTTGTTAATCACTTAATCCAAATCTTGCGATGTGATTCATACACACAAGCTGGTCTCTCTGTTCTTCTTCGTCTTCTTAAAAGCGCTCATAGTTACAGAGGATTTTAAGGCAATTCATTGGGCGTAGGCACAGAAATTCATACAGCAAGAAAGAGAGAGAAAGAACGACTTCAACACTTCACTGAATTGCTGCCACACTTGAAGCTCTCGATTATGGTGAAGAAACTTCGTATTCCCACACAGATCTCTAAAATTTAGTATAATATATCACAGGAGAGAGATCAGATCAGATCTTGTGAGAATGCTTGCAAAGATGAAGGGATTTGGTTCGTTAAAATCCCCAATTTTTGTGAAAACCGCTGGATTTGCCTTCGTAGCGATAGCTTTCTTCTATTTAGGTAAGCATTGGTCGGACGATACTTATCAGCAATTGATCTTTTTCAGTTCAAATTCAGACCCAAATGCGAAAACCCCTTCGATTTCGATTTCACCAAATTTCAACAAAACCTTCGATGTCAAGTCGTTAATCAACGATACTAATGAAGTTGAAACAGTAGCTGATCACACGTTACCGGCGATTCCACCGTCGCCACCTCTTTCTCCGCCGCCTCCGCCCGGCGGTGCAGAGGCTAGGGGTAGTGGATGAGAATGGGGTGATGAGGGATGAGTTTGAGGTTGGGGATTATGATCCCAATGTGGTGGAGAATCGGAGTAATGAAACTA
Source organism: Flaveria sonorensis (assembly GCA_025506505.1). NCBI lineage: Eukaryota > Viridiplantae > Streptophyta > Magnoliopsida > Asterales > Asteraceae > Flaveria > Flaveria sonorensis. The sequence continues at coordinate 75,169,635 of CM046440.1, read as the reverse complement.
CTGTACATTGTGTTTCTGCACTGATTAATGTTGGAACTCAAAAGATTGAATCTTGTGTAATTGGCAGCTTAAAGATCTGATTCATACAATATTTTGGTAGCTTAATGCTGTCTTGTGATATTTGTTTGTTTGCACTTAAATGCAGGTGTGGTTCAGTAATGTTCCACATGCGCAGCTTGCTGAATATAAGGGTGGTCAAAACTGGATTGTTGTAGACAAGGATAAGTTTAAGTTTCCAGGAGGTGGTACGCAGTTCATTCACGGGGCAGATCAGTATTTGGATCAGATATCACAGGTACATTCTTGATGGAATATCTGAATGTTGTTTATTTCTATCATAAACTTATGTGGTTGATTTGTTTGGAAGATGGTTCCTGAGATTGCATTTGGAAATCATACAGGGTGCATTAGATGTTGGATGTGGTGTGGCAAGTTTTGGTGCTTATTTGTTTTCAAGAAATGTACTGACTATGTCTGTAGCTCCAAAAGATGTACATGAGAACCAGATTCAGTTTGCATTAGAACGTGGTGTGCCTGCAATGGTGGCAGCGTTTGCAACAAGGCGACTTTTATACCCGAGCCAGGCTTTTGACTTGATTCATTGCTCAAGATGCAGAGTCAACTGGACTCGTGATGGTAAGTCACATGTTATGTAGGTGCTTCAGTGTTTATATTTGGACCAACCGTAATTTTCTTGAAACTAGGATTAACGACCAATTGTGAGCCTTTTTCTCTATATTTCCCTTACCCAATTATATCCCCTAGTTCCTCTGGTTAAGCCTTTAGCCATTTTTAACCACATATTAAAGCCCCAATTAGCCAAATTAGCCTTTTATTTTAAAAACCCTTTCCATTAAACTTGATTTTGGTTAAATGACCTTTTATATATTTAATCAAAACGACGTAGTTGAGAGTTTTTGTATGCAAGCTTAGGTGTGTCATGTGTGATAGCATCATATAATCGTGGGAATTTTTTTACATGTGTCTTGATGAAGATGGGATATTGCTACTTGAGGTCAACAGATTGCTAAGAGCAGGTGGGTATTTTGCTTGGGCAGCACAACCAGTTATAAGCATGAACCACTTCTGGAAGAACAATGGGAAGGTAACCAGTTTATGTTTAATATTTCTGTAACACACTAATTGCAGAACATAAAAGTATTCCTGTTAAAACTGGGTTTCATTTTTTCTTCCAGAGATGACTACCTAACAACTCGTATGTGCTGGAATCTTGTGAAGAAAGAGGGATATATTGCAATATGGCAGAAACCCCTTAATAACAGTTGCTATTTAGATCGTGAATCGGGGACCCTACCACCATTGTGTGACGAGAAAGATGACCGGATGACGTTTGGTATTTTGCTACCCGTTATTCTCAATCAATATATGTTGGGAAGGGTTAACGTAAAAGGGCTTCTGTTTTGATCCTCTCTCTCTCTCTACACACACAGGCACACATATTTTATCTATTGGTAGAATTCAAAATCAACAATATTGAGCTAATTTCATTTCAGGTATGTTGATTTGAAGCCATGTATATCTCGACTGCCTGAGGATGGATCTGGAGCAAATATTACCGCATGGCCTGAACGACTGAAAATCCACCTCAGAGGCTGAAAGCATAAAACTTGATGCATATATATCAAGAAATGATCTGTTTAAAGCGGAATCCAAATACTGGAAAGAAATAATAGATGGCTATGTACGAGGTTTCCGTTGGGGCACTTTCAAGCTTAGAAATGTGATGGACATGAGAGCCGGATATGGAGGGTATATTCGTCTTTCACTATCTGTTGTTACAACTTTTTTTGTAACTAATCTTCATAATACCAATCTTTTATTTCTTTATTTGGCAGTTTTGCAGCAGCCTTAATTGGCAATCAAATAGATGTGGGGTTATGAATGTTGTTCCTGTTAGTGGTCCAAATACCTTGCCTGTCATCTATGATCGCGGACTTCTTGGAGTTATGCATGATTGGTAAAACAATACCTGTTTTATTTTACTTCCTTAATAAAAATAATAATCGTCTTTATATACCATCTTGATCACTCAAATTCACAGGTGCGAGCCATTCGATACATACCCTAGAACCTATGCTCTCTGCATGCAGCTGGTCTCTTCTCTATTGAGCGAAAAAGGTACACACCATAAGCTCCATAGTTTCTAAAAATATTAATGATATTAGATTACAATTTAGACTGTCATATGACTCATATGGCAATTCTGAAAATATCAATTTATTACATTCTCAGATGCAACATTACAAGCATAATGGTTGAGATGGATAGAATTTTGAGACCTGGGGGACGTGTATACATTCGTGATTCAGTTTCAGTGATTGATGAACTTCAAGAAATAGGGAAGGCGATTGGGTGGCGTGCGGCAATACGGGACACAGCTCAGGGCCCACGCAAGCAAGTTATAGAATTTGATATGTGACAAAAACCTGCCATAGTCAAGTCTCATGATATGCATATTTGGATTTTATTTTCTATTCTTCAAGAGCAAACTGCTTGATGTTTCTACTATTCTCAACAAAACTACGGAGGATAAAGGTTCAGGGTTTTATTTTCTTGTAATTTTACAGTTTTTACAGTTGTAGCATAATGAGGTTTTGTATATCATTTTCAGGTACACCATTTTCTGGTTACTAGTTATGTATGATTACATTCTGTGCAGGATTCTTGTATATCACAGTCAGGTAACACCATTTTCTGCTCTTTGTGAAAGAGGAGCAGGTGCCATATGAAAGTCATAATAATATTTTGTTTTCATAAATGTTTTTCTTATGAGTAAGTATATTTGAAAATGTTGGTGATTCTTGATACAGCCCTTGTTATAGCTGTTATAAATATACGATTTTGTTTGAATGATGATGAAATAAACTCCACTATCATAATGCTACAAAGGGTGATGTGTTTCAGGTACACCATTTTCTGGTTACTAGTTATGTATGATTACATTATGTGCAGGATTTTGTATATCACAGTCAGGTAACACCATTTTCTGCTCTTTGTGAAAGAGAGCAGGTGCCCATATGAAAGTCATAATTAATATTTGTTTCATAAATGTTTTTCTTAATGAGTAAGTAAATTTGAAAATGTTTGGTGATTCTTGTACAGCCCTTGTTATAGCTGTTATAAATAACGATTTTGTTTGAATGATGATGAAATAAACTCCACTATCATAATGCTACAAAGGGGTGATGTGCAATCATGAATGGTTTGCTTGTTTGGACATTTCATAAATATATTTATCATTAACAATAATATCTATTTGTTAGTTTCTTAATTAATTTCTTTTTACACTTTAATATGCATTTAAAATAAAACAGTTAGAAAGAAACGGATAAAAATGGTTCAGTTGGTTATTATTTTTAAAAGTGACAACCGTTGTAACAAGTTTTTAACTTAAGGATCTACTAAGTCAACTTTAACTTAAAGAACAAAACTAGTAATTTGGTCTCATAAATGGTATGTTAAATTCCAGTTTGTGGGATGGTCGTATTCTCATTTAAAGCATTTCTCTCTCATTGTTGAGCAAATGTGCATAAATCGATTTATGGGCACAAACGGTTTAGCTTAAAACCCGTGCGATATTTGGTCAAAGATGGTCAACATCTTTTTTTTTTTTTTTTCCAACCAATTCGTTTCACAAACGGTTTTTGGTGTATTTTTCCTATCTCCTACCTCTTACATGATGATGATCTTTTATTCTCTCAATTATTACCTGTTAATTTACACATTCATATAATGTTATCTTGGTGAGAAATGGTCACGAGGCTTCGCATCGCAACCTTTCTAAATGCTTCATTAATGATAACAAAACACCAAAGATTGAAGAAGACGAGTGTAGTTAGTACATCTCTTTTCATGTTGCAGTGATAGGATTACATCTCTAAGGTCTTGTAGCAAACACTTAATATGTGTATTAAGCAATAATTTATAGACAATGGGTGTTCTTATTTGTACTCTAATTCCAAGCAAGAAACAATGAATCAAAGGTCTTCTCTTAAATTATCTAGATACATATGAGCGTCCCAAACTCAATCGGTATCAGTCTTGATGAGATCAAGGTTGTGTAACTAACATTTGGGCTGATATCATTAACCATGCTAACTCTAGTATAAATATAATTTACTAGATTTTATAATGAATCTGATACGATGCAATAGAATTAAAAATTAAAGCCAATATATTTAAAGGACTACCAAATATTTTCTTTAGATAAGATAAGCTGGACATTCATATGTAGGTATTAGAAAAAGAAAACACAATTTATGTATAGACTAGACTAATTGGTGGATATCAACATCTTTGACCTTGGAAAAGGACTTCCATCAAGAACCATATTATCTGGATATGATTTTGTGTAAGAATCAATAAGATTTTATGCTCGAACAAGATGTGTCATCTAGTGATGTGAGAAGTTGATTTTGTTTCGTCTTTGATCAAATTCGCTTTACTAAGCAATATTTGGGGTATATAATTATTGATGAGTAGTTTATTTAGAATAAAAAATAAAGTCAAACTTCATAACCACTACTAGAACAATGATCTTTTGCAACCTTTTAGTAACAACCTTTTAAATATATTGCATTTGCTAATAAAAATTATTACATTATATGTAATGCAACTTCGGCTAATGCAGTTTTTGATAAAAAGATTGTCACAATTCATGAGATCATGAATCTGAAGCCATGGCTATGACAAAACGAAGTTAAAATAATCTAAAGTCTCAAGTCGACAAGTAAGAAAGTGAATTTGTAAGACTTTATACATGAAAAATAGATAACAAAAATCGAGATAAAAGAAATATGCCTCATTAGCTTTATTATTGGGCTTGATAGTGACTAGTGATTCTGATATGGGCTTCTTAAATTAATTTAGTTTACATTTTACAAATATGGGCTTAGTTCAGTTGACTAGAAATTTTTATAGCGTGCGATTAGCTACATAAAATAGGTTATAAAACCGAGTCGGTTATAACACAATTAGGTTTGGTCAAAGTTAGTCAAAACAGATTGAAGGTGAAGGCGGGTAGGGTCCAAACCAATTTGAGTAGTGGAGGAACCGAACCCTATCCGAATCGGATCGGGAACTGGTTTGTTATAAAACACTATTTTATATTATTTTTAAAAATACAAATTAAAGAAACAAATTCAATTTAGTAAATAAAATTTGTTATAAAAGACACTTAGAGGTTTTTAGTTTTATTCACAACATTTTAGTCAAATCCTTGTAAATTATTTACCAAAGTATTTGTAGCTTAATGTTATCTATTGTGTACATGATAGTGTCCTTATTATGAGTTCAAGAATTTGATCCTTTTCGAATTGTGATAGACAATAAATAAGTTATTCAAAATATTTCTCAATTGCTATTCTTTAGCGGTCATGAGCAATCTGTTCAAATATACTTGAGAATCAATCATCTATATATGTAAAAGCAGCATCGATTCAAGCATCGTACAAGAAGGGGGAAACAAGGAAATTTAGGAAATATTGAGAGAATAATGTCAATGGAAGTTAACACACCTAATATCTAAGAAAAAAATATAATATACGGATGTGTGTTGTACCAATGGAAGAAGAACATCTGTCGATGGAATATTAATATCAGTTTGGTATTGTATTCTTTTTATATTAATCGATTGGAATTTCAACTTACGTGGTATCTTGTTGACACTTGGAGCAATTGAGCCAATTGAGCCGATAACTAAGAGTAGTCTTCTTTTACGTTCTAAAAGAAATCACAATAGAAGAACTACTTTCTTCAATAATCAATGCCGATCATGCACTATTTTTATATTATAAACAAAAAATAAAATAATTTTTCAAATTCCATACATCTTAGGGTGATATTTAAGCTTTCAAAACAAATTTTCAAACAAGTATTTTCTCTTTAGTAAAACTTTCATACGATCCGTGTAATTCACTTAATTTTTTCATCCAAGTTTTAAGTTAATCCCTATTTAATTTTTCACCAAAGAGTTAATTTAGTCCCTCCCGAATTAAGAGACTAAATCTCGTCAATGACATAATTTTGGTAGTAGTTTAATGAATGTGTGAACATATAAGCTTAGTAGTAGATTAGTGAATGTGTTGGATTCACTCGAGTAATCACAACCCGTGTAACTTACTCATTTTCAGATCACTTTCGAGCTATGAATAATGGCAAATGGATCTCTATCGGCAACATTGCTTACTAACTTACGATCAATACGTATTGTATTCATATTGAAAGGTTTACTTCCCCAACTATACATTAATATATATTTCTTGATGATACATCATATCGTTCATTGATTATCATTGATCATCATTGATCAACCGGATGTAAAATAGGATTAGAATTCCAAAACGAATAAGAAAAAAAATATATAAATCTGTTATAAATTCTCCTAAGATCAACCACCAGAACACTAACGTTATCCGTACTGTGTCTAGCCAAGGCCAATTTCGTTAACAAAATAGACGCATCCGAACACGCCTTATCGGAGCTCTCACCACGAGCCACATTCAACACACTTCCGGGCGACCTCGGCGGTGACGGAACCTCTTGCGACCTCAGGCACATGCTCGCAACACTGCATGCAACCTCGTTTGACACCACATCCCATAGCCCGTCGCTTGCGAGAATAAGACACTCGTCGTCGGAACTCCGTTCCGTAATCGTTACTTCAGGCTCCGGTATCACAAACGGCTTCAAATAGTTGTCACCTGATGAACAAAAGTAACTATTAGTGACCAGATCTCGTTTTATTATGTTATTAAGATCGATTATTATTATTATTATTATTATTATTATATATTACTATTACGAGAACTTACCGATTGCTCGTGACATCGCTAGGACTCCGAGAACTCTAGCACCATCCCAGTATATAACACGACCACCGGCGTCTTCGATTCTTTTAAGCTCATCGGGTCGATCGGGCTTATGGTCTGTGGACAGTGGTATAGCGACACCGTTACGGCAGAGGACTGCACGGGAATCACCGCAGTTGGAGACGACGATTTTGTCCGGCGAAACCACGGCGACGACGGCGGTTGATCCGACGGCGTCGCACTGAGGAGTTTGAAGCTCGCATCTACAGTTTGAGCTTGAAGCACTGTTGCTCCATTCAGTTACATCGTTATCCATCCGTGAGAAGCTCTTCGTCATCGTCTCCGTCCAATCGATCGATTTCTCGCAGTTTTCCACTTCTTCCTTCACTATCTCGTGCATCCGATCCTTACACTTCATCGCCACCTGAAGAATTAACAGCAAGCAAATCACTAATCAGCATACAGAATTACAGATTAACAGATCGAGTTGAAGATCTTCAAAATAATATTTATCTCGTGCATCCGATCCTTACACTTCATCGCCACCTGAAGAATTAACAGCAAGAAAATCACTAATCAGCATACAGAATTACAGATTAAAGATCGAGTTGAAGATCTTCAAAATAATATTATTTCTATATCGGAAAATTACATGGGGAGCATCCATGGCCGTCGTAAAACGCCATAGAAGTGCAGATCATCGGAGCTCGGAGAATCGTCTTACAAAACGACGGTTTCACAGTACGCATCTTCCAAATCTCTCTCCTCCACACACAAAAGTGAGGCCGAATCGAGAGTTCTCCTTCTCAAAACCTCCGACGAATTCCCGACCTTCCTCCGTCTTCACTCACTCGATTGAACAGCGTTTTCGCAACCTGAAGGCTTACGCAAAGCCCTATCATCACCACTACTTTCATCGCCTCAATCCTCCAACCTTTCGTCGTTTTATTTTGTTCTCCGGCAGAGGCATCACGACGGTAGAGGCAGCAGCAGCGAATAACTTCAGCTGTGATCTCCATCTTCGTCGTCTACCTTTGACCACCACCGCTAGGCTCAACAGTCGAGGGTGTCTTCGTCTCACCAACAACACCACAGCACATACAGCCATTTCAGAATCAAAATACAGATGTTTTCACCACTTTTCAATAAATACAACCAATTTCAGGCTGTAGCAACTGAAGCAATTAAAGATGAAGGAGATAAGATACGAGAAATCTTTGATGAAAACGAAGGAGACGGAGAGAGAGTTGAAAATATTATTAAAAGTTTAATGAGAAGGGGGAGGGAAGAGACCCATATTATACCTGCTGAAGGAGTGGTGGGGACGGACAGCTGCCCGTCACCGTCACGGGAAGACCCACCCGACATGTATAGTTGGTATGACGTAGAAATTGAACACCAAGATGGGATCTCGGCCGTTGGTTTTCCAATAAAATCTTTTGCTGGTGATATCCTGAGGGTACACGTGGGCGGTTTTTATGAGGTGGATACGTGGCCACTGAGAAGTTACCACGATTTGTTGAAAAGAAAAGGTTCCTTTTTGAACGGATGGTTGGTCCTAAACGGTGGACCTCGACCCGATATTCTACCCGTTTCCCCTAGAATTATGATGCGGACATATTGCGTATTTAAAATTGATAAAAATTATTACGAACTGTGAGAAAGATCTACAAGCGATTCTATTTCTCAGTAAATAAAAAGTTGAGATTTTCTCAAATCCCTTGAAGTTTATAAGAAGTATTTTAAAAATAATATTTTACTATGTAGTATGATTATGTGTTTTTAAATAAGTCCATAAGTCCATGATATAAATAACAAAATATTCTATTATAATGCAACAAATAAATAGTGATTTGCATAAGATACAAATAGTTATGCGTGTGTGATACATGTTGTGATTCTCTGATCACCAACGTATGTTAGGATTCAATAAAAAAGTCTTTTAGTCAGTTATAGAGAGAGAGAGAGACTTTCGAAGATAAAGAGAGAAATTCTTTGACAGCTCGTTTTCACAGTGGTGAATGTTATACTTCACTATAGTGGGAAATAAAAAAAACATACTATTGTTGGTTATTGATGATTATAGTGGCGGTGGTGATCGAGGGTTGTGACTGTGATATCCCACATCGGTTGAGAAGGTGGACAAAAGTCTCCTTATATGGGGCTAGATATTCCCTATCAAACGCGCTTTAAAAACGTGAGGGGTGGGCGCTAAGGGCGTGCCACTGCTAAAGAGGACAAATCTAGTATGGTATTGTGTTGTTACTAATGGTATCAGAGCCAGGGCAGGGCAGGTGTGCCAGCAAGTACGTTGGTCTCCCAAGTGGAAAAGAATGTAAACATCCACATCGGGTGGAAAGGGAGCAAAATCTTCTTATATGGGGCTGGATACTTCCCTATCAGATGCGTTTTAAAATCATAAGAAGTGGGTGCAGTGTTAGTAGCGATTTCAGCAATGGCACACAACAATCCTTCAACCGTTCAACAAGCTTAAAACATCATCATCGTTCGGTTTGATATTATTAAAAGACAAACATAACAAACAATAAGTTAATAAGTTATAGGTTGCTGGATTAAAAGTATTACTATCTATTATAAGTAATAAGGACATTTTTTATTGAGTATATGTTCGAAAATGAGCCGGTTCAAGGATAAAATGTTTTTGTGCTTATTTTTAATATATTTAAGATGGTATACGTTTCAACATTATGTACATTGTGAGTTGATATATTTCGATGCAAATTTTGTTTGAATAGTATGTATAAATAAATTAATTAATATTAAAATTAGGTTTAACATAATTTTATATTATAAAAGAATGCGAAGAAATACATACAAGCGAAACGAATCAAAAGACCAACAAAAAACTCAAGTTCAAAAAAATAATAATAAATAAAAAAAAAAAAAAAACATATTTCAACTCCTCAAAACATGTGATAAATATCAAGACTCTGATAGTTTATAATCTCCTTGATCTTCGAGATGACAGATAAAAACTTGGATTGATATCTTCACTACTACAAGATGGATCCAGATAGTGGGGTTAAATATGACATCGTTATTCTTGTTTTAGAGTGAGACATTGTACTCAAAATATGTATCACTTGAGTTATTCCCAACATCAAGAAAGTGTTTGTTTAGTTGCTACTTAATAGGCGATCCATAAAATTAGCTGATAGTGATAATTACATTCATTGTTTGGACATAAACAGCTTATTGAAAATAAGTTGTTCTCAACACCAAGAAAGTGTTTGTTTAGTTACTATACTTCAAATCAAGAGTAGAGTCATTGTATACTTAACAGATTTCAATTGTATTTTAATCATTGTTTTTTTATCTTTAGGTTTTGATAATCAAATGAAGGAAAAATAACTGTGAACAAAAATGGAGAATGCAACCGGCCGGTAAATCCGCTCACATACTTCTTGTAACAACGAGTCATTATTCTTTAAAGTCCAGCTCACACCTATATCTTATACATCCATTATTTTGGATTTAATTTCGGTAAAAAAAAAACTTTATAAGCACGTTAATTTCAAAAGAAAAAAAGGGGAAAGAATAAAAAAACTTTGTGAACCATTCGTGTACTATCACTTGTTAACTAGTAACCAAATCGCAACCTTAACTGTCAAGAAATTGTTTTTCTAGTTTAAGATCTAAAATCCAAGGAGTGATCATGGTTTGATGGTAGATGAGGGAATCAAGAAAAAGGGATTAACAACCACAGAGAGCGATCTGAAAAATGAGACCTACAATGCGAGTGTGTTGTCGGGGTGGGATGAAAGGGTTTGGTCTTGGTGCAAAACAGAGTGTAGATCATTGATAAGTCTCAAGTTAGAACGACAAACACACACAAGTGTAAACATACGAAGGCATCACGTCAGACTTGTACCATCCTGGTAATTTTTTATTTGATCATAATATAAATCATACTCAAAACATTATTACACACTCTTAAAGTGTTTGTATAATAAAGTCACTGAGTAGTTATTACGTGTGTTTTAGTTTTTTAAAACTTGCAATATAACTACATATAAATATATAATCTGAAAAATATATTATCTTCGTCCATTTGACAAAGTTGACAAAATCGATTATCATAACTATGTTGGCGTTTATGTGTAGATATTTTGTAAAATTTATACATATATTTCCTTTTCGATGCAAAGGTTCTGAAAGATTAAATTTAAAAAAGTGTGGAATAAAAAAATAAGCGAAGACATCAAGTAGTGTATAGGACTGAACAAGTTGGAAGGTGGGCCCACTTGCCAAGGTTGATGAGGGGCTCTGGGAATATCAGAAGCCTATCTACAACACGACACGTGCTTTATCTACTGACGTGGATTTCTTTTCATCTCTCTCCCTACACGTTTCAACTTTCATTATTATTATTATATTATATTATTATTATTATATTATTATTATTATTATTATTATTATTATTATTATTATTATAAATGTTGCCGTCCAATTCTTAAGACACAGAAAGTACATACATGCATCTCCAATTTATTTTTATTTTTAATCCTTGAGAGTATAATATTTTTTTATTTCTGTTTTTAATACCGCCCTGTCTTTAATTTAGTTAAACCATAAGTGTTAATGTATCATTAATTTTCTTTTCTTGATAAACGAAAAAAAAGAACCAATACGTAACATAATATTAGTCTATGCTTTGATCTAACTGTGGTTGCCATGGAATTTTTAAAAAAAAATGGGACTTTTAAGAGAGAGTAATGAAAGAGGAGAAAATCTTTACTCGCATGACTAAGGGTACCCGCCTATGGCAGGGGCGGGTTCTTTAATCCATGTAGCAGCCAGCATGTGACAGCATGTGAGTGTGCGTGTGAGTGTGTGCGTGAGTGTGTGCAGTGAGGGCGTGTGAGGTGATGTAGTGCAGGTGTATCGAGGAGAGACCTTGCCCTTGGCAGGCGCTTTTCAACCACACAATTAACCTACCCGATCACCACTATCATTCCCACCCCCATTTATCTATTTAAACCAACGAAATTTATCTTCGTTCATTTCATACGTTTTTTCAATCTATTTTCTCACTATCAGTGAACCTAATTTTTTTATAATTTCATACTTTATTTCAAAAATCAAATAAGCCGGAGAATTACACTAGGTCCAGTAAATAACGATGTGTTTTTTTTAAGTGGTTAACATAGAGCTGATTATATTTTCGAGATCCAGAAAGCGATGAAGGAATTTTACGTGTTAGCGAGGTGATAAAGCTTTTGGGATTACATTGATAAAGAGCCTATCCCTGATAATATTATGATATATAAGGTTGGCTGGTTTTGCGGGTGTGGACCGAGTGTGGTTATCGCAAACTTGACCGTGCTCTTATCTCAGTTTTAGTGCAGAGATGGAGGCCGGAGACACACACATTCATTTACCGGTTGGAGAAACCACAATAACCCTCAAGATGTACAAGTTTTATGAGGTTGCCAGTTGAAGGTAATGTTGTTTCTGCACTGATTATGCTATGAGGCATCTGAAATTATAATGAGGTTTGAGTATTTAACCGGCTGTACACTCGCTACAAGCGCTGTAAATGGTTATAAGTTAAACCTAAGGTTTATTTAGATGAAATAATAAAACCATTCCCTAATAATGCCATAGATTTTCAGTGCATCTAACGAGCTAGATAATTATATTTTTTATGACTGGTGCCACTTTATTTCCTGATACTTCTAGCAACTGGGTGCACATAAATTATTTAAGTCATATTGAAAACTTAAATAACTATGGTAGACTTAGTTGGGGAGTGCAGTTTTAGCATCTTTGTATAGACAATTATGTAAGGTAACGAGTGTCACAAATCGAGAGGTTTGTGGGCCTTTATTCTTGTTGCAATATGGGCATGTGAAAGATTACCTTCTATGTGTCCCCGGGAATACTCGATCGATTGATTTCAGATTACATATGGTGCACGGTATGTAAAAAAACATATAGATTGACTATTTTTAGTAATCTTATTTTTTTAGTAACAGGGTATATTTGAAAACTTTATTACAGGTGGACGGGGTGAACTTAGTATGTAAACACCACTCCGCACTGTTTGAGCGCGTATCGATCTCAGCTGCATTCGTTAAGCGAGGCCACGGTATTAATATTAATCTAATATTATTTTGTATAAATTAACATTGTGAAAACATATTAATTCAATTTTTTATATCAGTTTAATTAGAGGTTTTATGATAATATCATCCACCGTCTACCTGATATCTGCACAAGTGGTTTAAGACAGTTTGGAATGTTTCAACCAATCCCTACAAGTGTGTTACTAACCCGGGAGCAACACACAAATCTACATTCAATTGCTCGTAAAGGTGGTAGAAATAAAAACGGGATACAATATCATAAATTTTTGTTCAAGCATGGGCGTCTCAACATAATTCATTGCGAATGAAGCATATACTGATTCGCCAATTGCTTCTGAAGCATACATGAGGTGGTATTTAGAGCGTACTGTTGTGTATACAAACCCGGCTCATCAAGACACGAACCCTCATGGCTTCCAAAATGATGGACAAAAATTGAGAATGCGGTATTATTATTATTATTAATTTATTTGCTATAATGATTATTTAATTATTATATTATTATTATTATATTATTATTATTATTATTATTATTATTATTAGTATTATTATTATTATTATTTTAAATTAATCTTCATAATTTATTTAGATGGATGGGATGATACAGTTTTATCAAAGACCAGGGGATGAAACGGAGAGGAATATGGCGAGCCGTTATATGGAATTTGCACATGCGAATCATATAAGTTGTCTACCAACGCATGTGACACAGATGTTGATGATACTCAACTTCTTCCTTTCACACAACTTTTACGCAGAAGGGGTAGAGGACGAGGGCGGGTTGGTCGACAAGTTGTTGATGATAATGTGGATCAACAGAATATGACAGAACAAAGGGTTTCCATGGAACAACAGTTCGACTCCCCCTTTTTAAGCCAGATGGGTAACTAAGATTTTATTTACGGTGGTACCTCAAGTACTCAGTTTTCACAATTTAGTCAAATGGGTACCAAGAATTTCGAAGAAGGGGGCCCGTCAATCCTTATCAAAGCCCCAATACTACTATGAACAATCGTTTCACCATTCTTCCCCGCTACCTTATTACCATCAATTTCAAGAGATGGCTCATCAGTTGATCGGTTTTTAATGCATCTCCTTGCTCATTTGACTTAAATGATGAATCAACAAACGATAATGATGACACTCGTTAGATGTTATTTCTTTTATATTTTTAGTGATGTATTTTTACCTTTTTAATTATGTAATTTTTTAATACTTTTATCTATTAATTATAGAATGCAATTTTATTATAAAAACAATTTTTATAATTAATATTTATATTTTATAATATAAAACTAACATAATATATTAAACAATAATACCCAGTAACATCAAATAAAATTAATTATACAACAATCTTCTCATGAATATGAGTTTGGACAAGTGTTCATGTATGACCTGCTTGTCTACATATTGAACATCTACGTATAACAAGTGCATCTGGATGATGAACATCCATCTCGTTGTGTATCCTTTTCGTGCGTCTCCTACCTCGTGACGTGGTGAGTATTCATTGCATGAATAATTCCTTTGTGCCTATCGAAATAAGACACAACTTTTTTCCCGAACCAATAGAATTATGGTGAACTGCAATTTGTGACCAAAATTGCTTGAAAAACCAACTCCAACTTTCTACCGTCTCTTCATCTACAATTGCATAAGCTATCGTCATTACGTAGTTGTTGCATTTTTTGCAACTGCATTTAACATTTCCACGGTAGGAACCTTTCAAGAAAGTGTCGTCAACAGATATCACCAGCTGACAATAACTGAATGCTTTAATTATTGACCTAATGCCCAAAACACATATTTGAATGTATAATAAGCAGATGTACTGGTTGGATGATGTAACCATTCCACGATAACATGGTTCTTCTCTTGTAATGCGTTGATGTACGTAGGTAATTGCTCAAAGTTACTCTCCCAGCTACCGTAAACTCTTAATAGCAGCTTTTTTAGCTCGCCAGGTTTTTTATATGAAACATTAACATTCAACGTGTCTTTTAAATGTGCTTGAATAGAAAATGGTTCTTCTCTTGTAATGCGTTGATGTACGTAGGTAATTGCTCAAAGTTACTCTCCCAGCTACCGTAATACTCTTAATAGCAGTTTTTTTTAGCTCGCCAGGTTTTATTATATGAAACATTAAATTCAACGTTCTTTTAATGTGCTTGAATAGAAAATCAATATCCTGACGAATAAAATGGATGATGCGGGTAACAAGATCTCTGCATTTGAAACTTCTATTGTTGTTACCAACAACAGTACCAAAGCAGTTGTGTGCATTCACCCATCTTGAAATTCTCCACATGTGATCTTATGGTTCTTGGATGCATACGCATACAATGTACATGGAGGACCATTGGAATATTATTTTGTAATTAGGCTAGTGTTGTAGCACTTTGCTCTCCATCTGTACGTTTACTTTCAACGACTACAGCCTCTCTGTTACATGCAAGATTCCATAACCGACCTGCATGTAAGGCCTCGTTCCCGAGACGCTTACAGTTGGTCAATCATGCATACATAATATAAACACACCTCATTTTGCAGCGGAAATTTAACTTTCATTAACAATTAAAACCATGTCAAATCGTCATATCATTTCTTTTACATTACAAAATGTATTAATACAAAGACATTCTCCAAATATGGATGCAGATTTAAATCATCCCCAGTAGCTTATGCATCCATGCCGCACCTCCTCAGCATCAACAAATACCTGCCAACTATTATGCATACAAATTCAGCGACGCTGAGTGAGTTCTAGTTTTATAATAAATTACCTTACTTTCATTTAAACATTTTCCTTACTTCGTACGTGATCATACAGTATACATACCTCTAGATAATATCATTATTCTCTCCTCATCGTTCATCATCATTCGTTATCATTCATCATCGTTCGTTTCGTACTTTCTTTCATTATTATCTTGCCTTTTTATCTAGATCCTGCCATATGCTATACCCCCACGTCGCCGAAGCTGGTACTGTGGTTAGGGCTTACAAGTAAACCCCCACGTCATGCCGAAGCTGACACAGTATCGGGGTGGAGCGACAAGGATCCCGTTTCGTACTTTTCGGTCAATCTCAGCATTAGACCCCTGTGCGAATTAACAAGGTTAGCTAAAACCGCACACAGTTGAGCAAACAACTACCTCGTTGAGTTGTGAACCTCCATCATTTGCTTGCAAGACTACATTCTTCATTATGTCCCACTTCACGTTAACGTTATCTTTCACTTTCATTACATAATACTTTACGTACATATACATATCACGCCATGTAAAGTCATATCATAATACATACCATGGAACATCATCATCATAACATCAACCCACAAGCATACATAACACGAACAAGCATAGGCCACCATAAAAATCAGTACTTAAAACTATTCAATTTCCCAAAATCTCAAAATACTCTAAGTGTTAACAACGGACAGCCAAAGTACACAACGCATGGCTAAGACATTCCAAGTATCCAATGCAGATGAACAAAATCTAATGCAGGTGAACAAAGTCCAATGCGAATGAACAAAGACAATGCGGATGAACAAAGACAAATGCGGATGAACAGGACAAATGCGGGTGAACAAAGACAAATGCGGATGAACAAAGACAAATGTGGATGAACAAGGACAAATGCGGTGAACAAAGACAAATGCGGGTGAACAAAGACAAATGCGGATGAACAAGGTCAAATGCGGATGAACAAATTCCACAGCGCACAACATGCAAAATTTGTCTAAGGTCCACAGCGGACGTACCATGTCCATGCGGACACCATGCATATCCTAAATGTCCACAACGGACACTATAACTATCTCCTGCATGCATCTACGTATTTTCCAGTCCCCAACATCATTCTAACTTAAACTAAGCATAGATCTAACATGTTACACACATGAAACATACCAAACATCATACAACAACATAGAAATCCTTCTAAAAACACACATCAACCGTACACAATCGAACTTCATGGAAAAACTCATAGTTTGGTTTAGAAACCTTCTGTTCAGTATGCATAACAACCCTAAATACTTAGAAAACCAGTAAAAGAGGGGATCTAGAACTCACCTTAAACAGCTTCAAGTGGAACACCTTAACCTGAGAACCCACTTGAAGTTCCAGCACCTAGAACACATGAAAACGAGCACTAAACACCAGAAACTCGATCCAGAAGCTGAAACCTAACTGAAAACCGAGAAGAATTGCCTTAAAACTCACCTTCTGAGATCTCTTCCACTTTCTCTCACCAAATTTCGGATGAGAGCTTCTTCTCTCATTAGAACCAAAAGTTGAGTGTTGTGGGAGAGAAAGTATGGCAGCCTTTCTTATTTTAAACCCAATATGTGCAAGTTGGCCCTTGCACGCTTTTAACCCTTTGTTTTTTTAACTAACTTCCTGTTTGCTCCCTTACTTTTCTTTTCTTTTTTTTCTGAAATTTCGGGTGTTACACTGCATGCATTGCTTCATCTTTCGATTTAAAGTACATCCCAACTCGGATTTCTTTTGACTCTTTATTCCATATATCCATATGGTTTTCATCGTCAAAATCAGCAACTTTATAATCTTTTAACTCCTGAGGATCTTCAGAATAGTTCATCTCCCGTAAGATCCTGGATTAACACCAGAATTATAATGGTCTGAAACTCCATAGCTGTTGTTGTCATCATCACTAGATTCTTCTTGTGAAGGGACGAGTTCAGTATCTTCACTGCTGTCTGAAATACCATCATTTGACTTATCAAAACCTCCGTTATCATCGTCGACTTGATGATGAGAATTGGTTGACGGACCGGCTTGATAATCATGTGATCTTACATTGCCTTGATAATGAGAATTGCTTGACGGACCGGGTGCTTCTGATACAGAGAAACCGCCTAGATGATCCATATAATTGGATTGTTGTACAGACATCTTCGGCTCAATGATAACGTAAACATTTCCTCGGAAGTTTTCAACATTTTCTATCAAATAATACAAGACTTCTAGACTTGAGTCATTCAAAATTTCAGAGCTTTAAGAGAAACCATCATATGAGTAATATAATTTTATTTTCAAATTATAATACTCTTTTAAACTTAAAGATGAATATAAATTAAATCAACAAATTCTTCATATAAACACTCTATTACGAAGAATAATTGTTGAACTTCTAGTAGAACCATCACATATGATATTTCTATTTTCAAATGAAATATCACCACCTCAAAATAATTGTAAAAAATAAGGTCGAGCCATGATAATGACTAATATTTTATTTTAAATGTTGCCGAAAATGTTAGGTTGAATGTAACAAAATAAAAGTCGGATGCTTTATATACAAAAATTTCGGATGGTTAATTGATGGTGGATGATCGGGTAGGTTAATTGTGTGGTCGAAAATTACCAAGAGAATCCGTCCCTGCCAAGGGCAAGGTCAATCCTCGTGACACATCACATCACCCGCACACACTCACATGCTGTCACGTGCTGGCTGCTACATTGATTAAAGAACCCGACTCTGCCAGGGGCGGGTATCCTTAAAGCAATGCGGGTAAAGATTTTTCGCTCTTGTCATTACTCTCTCTAAAAAGTCCTATTTTTTTTAAAAAAAATTCGGTTGCCATGTCTACAAAGTACAAACTATAGGGTTTATAGTATATTTCTCTCCTAAGAGCGTTCAAAGCATGCTTTTTATATATATGTGAGTGAGTTTCTTATATTATGGAGATAGTTGTGAATGAAAAAGTTAGAAAATTTATATGGACTGTACCGTATTTTCCCATATTTGAGGAACACGGTACAACCCCCATAAATTTTTAATATTTTTGAAAGTGATTGTGAGTGGATGATGGATAAAATATAATGATAAAGGTATGAAAAATTATTATTTAATTGAAAATTAGAGAGAAAAAGTAGTGATATTTAACGTAATTATAAGGATATGGATGAGAGATGGATTGTGAATGCTCTAAGTCGTGTATAATATTCTATCCAATTGAAATATTTCAATTGTAATTATCGAAGGTTTAATCGGAAAATACACAATGAAAACATGAACGAATATGTATTCTTTTGTGAAAATTTGTACCTAAAACCTTACAATAAATCATACAAAAGACCTCTTATAGAGGGACCACGCCAACGATTTATGGGCTCGGGGCAGCTAAAAAAATAAGATTAAAACGAATTTAAAGTGTGTAACTAATCAATTTATATTTGGGTAAAACAAACTATTTTAAAATGTGTAATAGACTAATTTAAAGTGTGTCATGGTCAATTTTAAAAATTTTAGTCCCTGAGAATGAGCCCTCGTGTCGCCATTCATTGGGCCACCCGACTCCTGTATATAGTTGATAAACTATCACACTATTTCAATTGGTAAATATAACTATTCACGGTTAAACATTCACGTAAATATGAACTAACAACTACACGCCTCTTCAAAAATAACTTAGGTTGATTTTAAGTATTATTTGCCACCAATGACCATATGCCACTTGCATAGCACTGAATTTATAGTTAGCAATGATTAATAATAATTTACTATTGACACCCATTTACCAATCAAATATCATCACTAGTAACTTTATATGAACGATTAATCACGAATAATGATAACTCTTATTGTAATTTTACATAATTTGTCGAAAAATTAGGGCAGATTTGTTGTATCATTTTAATATGGTACTAGAAATGTTTTGGCCATAACGTCACTTGTTGAACCTTGAACTCTTTTCCCTCTCATGTGACGTTGCCCTCGAACCCTCACCATAGGATGCAACCCCCTAAGTTAATTTTCTTTTTCAGTTATATGTTTCAACAAATATATACTCACACCTTTTAACTTTATTATAATTTTATTTTAGGGTTAAATCTAATCATACTAAAACTATTTTCTTTTACATAATTGGTTTAGTGTTATTTGTTACAAAGAGGACACATAAATTAAATAAACAAACAATTTAAATAATGTAAATACCCAAAAACCAATATTGTTGTTAAGGTCTCTACACTACGAGTACAGAAGGAGTTTTTTTTAAAATTATTTTGAATATAATTAGTGTTTGATCTAACCAAAAGATAAAATCATAGTTTGAGAGTGTATTAAACATCTTGGTGAGCATAGTTGTAAATCATGGTTGTGCGGTTTGAAACATGAATACAAATGATGTTTTAATTGGTAATATTAAAATAAGATATAAAAATGTCTATTAAAATAAGCGAAAAAAATTGGTGAGCGGGTGAGAGGGGAGGGAGGGGGAGAAATAACAAAAAGCAATATCAAATTTTAAAAAGCTAAAAAAAGAAAAAGAGAAAAATGAGAAAAACAAAATAAAAAAGAAAAAAAAGGAAAAAAAAGGATTAAAACCAGGCGGGCGAGCAGGTGTTGAACCCATGTGGGGAGGTATGGCCTCCGGGTCCTACTGCTCACATCTATTTAGTTAAGTCTTTCATATAAAAATCTGTCACATACCAGAAAAATACGAAAAATGAAAAAAAAAAGTGTTGGTCTAATTACAACGCGACACCTAAGAGCCCCCCTCCAAACACACATTTTTGTTCTAGTAATGCGACGCCATTTCAAAATATATTAATCATGATTACTTTAATACGAAATAATATAATTAAGTTGTTCGTTGATTACCAATTGATATCAAACCAAAAAAATTGGTAAGCAAGTTTTGATAAATATAAAGGACGTTTAATGTAATTTTGTCTTTTAAAAATTTTGGTCCCTTTAGGAGAATGAGCCCTCGTGTCGCCATTCATTGGGCCACCCGACTCCTGTATATAGTTGATAAACCATCACACTATTTCAACTGGTAAATATAACTATTCACAGTTAAACATTCACGTCAATATGAACTAACAACTACACGCCTCTTCATAAAATAACTTGGTTGATTTTAAGTATCATTTGCCACCAATGACCATATGCCACTTACATAGTATTGAATTTATAGTTAGCATTGATTAATAATAATTTACTATTGACACCCATTTGCCAATCAAAGATCATCACTAGTAACTTTATACGAACGATTAATCACGAATAATGATAACTCTTATTGTAATTTTACATAATTTGCCGAAAATTTCGAGCAGATTTGTTGTATCATTTTAATATGGTACTAGAAATGTTTTGGCCATTGATTCACTTGTTGACCCTTGAACTCTTTTCCCTCTCACGTGGCGTTGCCCTCGAACCCTCACCATAGGATGCAACCTCCTAAGTTAATTTTCTTTTTCAGCTATATGTTTCAACAAACGTATACTCACACCTTTTAACTTTATTATAATTTTAGTTTAGGGTTAAATCTAATCATACTAAAACTATTTTCTTTTACATAATTGGTTTAGTGTTATTTGTTACAAAGAGAACACATAAATTAAATAAACAAACAATTTAACATACAAATATTTTTCTCCCGTTTTTTCTAAAATAATGTAAATACCTAAAAACCGATATTGTTGTTAAGGTCTCTACACTACGAGTACAGAAAGAGTTTTTTTTTTTAAATTATTTTGAATATAATTAGTGTTTGATGTCCGCGTTACGCAACGGGAATGTACGAGTTAAACGCTTGTGAATATATGCATAAATAAGAACATAGTCTGTTCATCTAACCAAAATATAAAATCATAGTTTGAAAATGTATTAAACATCTCAGTGAGTATAGTTGTAAATCATGGTTATACGGTTTGAAACATGAATACAAATGATGCTTTGATTGGTAATATTAAAATAAGATATAAAAATGTCTATTAAAATAAGCGAAAAAATTGGCGAGCGGGTGAGAGGGGGAGAAATAACAAAAAGCAATATCAAATATTAAAAAGCTAGAAAAAGAAAAAGAGAAAAATGAGAAAAAGAAAATAAAAAAATAAGTAAAAAAAGGATTAAAACCAGGGGGCGAGCAGGGGTCGAACCCATATGGGGAACTGCTCACATCTGTTTAGTTGTTAAGTCTTTCATATAAAAATCTATCACATACTAGAAAAACACGAAAAAACAAAAAAAGATGTTGGTCTAATTACAACAACAACGCGACACCTAAGAGCATCCCTCCAAACACACATTTTTGTTCCAGTAATGCGACGCCATTTCAAAATATATTAATCATGATTATTTTATTACGAAATAATATAGTTAAGTTGTTCGTTGAATACCGATTTGATATCAAACCAAAAAAATTGGTAAGCAAGTTTTTATAATAATAATTGATTCAAGGAAAGGCACTTGCAACGACGGACCCACGTTACCCAACGATAGCACCATAGGTGACACGTGGTGGCATTGTGTGTGCTATCCACCCAACCTTTTTCATAAATTACTTATTCACCCCTATTGTGTGAAGGAACACGACACGTGATTATTGATGCTTCTGTATTTTTATATAAAGTAAATAATACTCACCTGTCTCCAACCTAACGATTTCCATTCAAACTATTATAACCAGAATCAAATAGGGACACGTACTCACCCAACATGGATGCCACACTAAATATTCATAGTCAAATACTTTTTATTTAAGCACATATTCTTAATTTAGCTCTAATTTTACAAGGATAACTAAATCCTCAACCAAAATATTCAAATACATAGTTAAATAGACGGAGAGAGGTAGATGAAAAACTTAACTAACATGTTGACACCACCATCGATGGTCTTGTATCGTCACCGCCAACCATCACCGTACTATTAGTGATGATATCTACTGTCAGACGTATTATATTTGGTCAACACATAAAAACAACCAATCTTGAAACCAACATCTATAACTTTGAAACTGATTTTAGATGGAGCATACAAAAGAACATCACAAACAAGTCAACTACAACACACCCTTACCTTAAGTGAAAAATCAGAATCCTAAAGCCACCATTTGCGGAAAACGCTAACAAATAGTAACTTAAAACGGTCACCTTTCACATCATATATTGAAAATTGATACAAACAGCCTTTAATAGGTGACGTAGTGTTAAGCAACTAATTCCTCTTTAGAAGTGGTCTGAGGTTTAAATGTAATATCCATGAGCTTTAACATAATCTTTTGAAAGTCACATGTCCAAAGAAAACTATGATTTAATTGTATGATCATGCTGGGTAACTAAGTATTGATGAATCTATTGAGTTTAACAACAAGGGGTTCTTATGGCCTGACAAAAAGGAAATAATTTATCCGGTACTTAAAATATCTCTCCTTTTACGTTGAGTCCAGGAAGTTATCGAATTGTTTAGTGATATAATATATAGTCTTGCACTGCATTTTATGTAGTAGACTGTTTTTTATTTTTTGATGTTTAAACTCATTACCTTAAAGTTAAAAAAAATGGTTGATTTATGGTTTGCAAGACCCCGCCAAAAAGGCATTTTAGGCCCATGAAAAACACAATTAAAGGTTTAGTGGGCCTTAAAAGTCTCGTCTCTCTATTGAGTATTGATTGCCACCGTTTATTTGAACTATTTAGATAGGACAGTGACCATAATTTCGTTCATTAAAGGGTTTTGTGTAAATTTTGCAAAGCACGTCAACGTTTTTTGTAATCAAGTCTAAACACAGAATAATGATGTCGTCATTGTCCAAAAAAATAATAATAATACGTGTCACTTAAACATATTTTAACACATGCCTAACCACAAAACACCAATATAAACACAATGATTGTCCGGCATCTTTGGATAGGTGCGACTTTCTTATAATCCCATACAATTAATTATTTAAACAAGAAACATATGATTTATTTAATTATTAGAGACAAATTATAAAGATTTACATTATATATAATTATTGTTTGTTCTATAATCTATACTTATTAATAAAACAATAACTTTAATGCCACGTGTTATTTTTTTAAGACTTTATTTTTTTTAATTCCCGCCTAAATATGTATCTGTTCTTAATGTTAGTCTAGATTCATTTATAGACATTAATGAAAATTTTGAAAATTTAACCCTAAATTAGAGTGCATCTTTTTTTGGAAATAAAATCAAAGCCGATGATTCTTTTTTCTTCAAATAATTCATTTACAAAAACTGCAGATCACTTTCAAATCCATAAAATGCTTGGTTTATATTCGAATCGTGACAAAAATTACAGGATTTCTTCATCGATTTCACTTCAATTCGAAGGAATTCATGGGTATCTTTCTTTGGAAATGAAATCATACCCGATTTTGTAACACACAAATTGAATAAGAAAGAGACTCAAATACAAATTGTATTTTTGCTACAAAATGTGAGAAGACACAATGAGTCAAAAAATTCACAAAAAAAAATTATATCTCACAAACTAAATCGAATTTCAAAAAAGTAATTCCGAGCTTTTGTTCCCCTAGCCGTCCTCACTAAGAAAAAAATAAACGAAAAATAAAAAAAATAAAAAAATTAACGTTTTTTTGTGTCATTTATGAAAAATACAATGACGTTATTGTGTAATTATAAAATACACAACATACACTTTGTAGCAAAAATACACTTTGTAGAATAACCTTACCCATTAAATAAATAAAATATCAAATAGTTTGTATAAAATTTTAGAAAATATAAAACAACATTTTTATATAAAATATGTTTAAATTAAATATGTAAATATTTCAAGTAAAACAACATTAATATCTTTTTAAACTTTCGTTGATGAAATTGTTAATTATTAAATAACATAAAAATAAAAATAAAATCAAGTGTGTTATATATTAAATAAGACATAACAAATTTTGATTATAATGTCACAAATGAGCAAAAATATCATTGTAAACTACATTTGTAGTAACATTAGTAGGTTTACACTCATTATCTAAAACTAAAATGTTTAATTCATCTTTACTCTTAACTTGTGTTAAGATGTCATAAAGCTGATCATGTGTAAAAATAGACTCTTTCAAATAAAAACCGACACTTGACAGAGATTGACCTTGACTTTTGTTTATTATCATAGCGAAATATATAGTAAAAAAACTGTCTTCATTTAGATTTAAAAGAAATACTTTTGACGGGTCAAATAGTGAGCTAGATATTGAGTGGGTGTGAGGATATTAGTCTGAAAAATTAGATTTAAATAATATACACTGAAAAGTTATGTCTAATAATTAGATCAATTACGAATTATTTTGACTCTGTAATCAAATATAGAGATATAGTGTTGAATCGGGTTGGATCGGGCTAGATCGGGCTATAAATGTTCATAATATCTCTGATTAGTTGTTGATTATTATTTATTTAATACTAACTTTAGTAAACCCGTGTATTATACGGGTTGAAAAAATAAAATATTAAATATAATAAAATTTTATGAAGTATAAAATGATAATCTAAAATAAGATATGATTAAAATTACGTATGAGTAATAACTATAAGTAATAAAATAGCGATATTAATTTTTAAACTTTTGTGTTAAAACTTTCTTTTCAAAAAAAGTTAAACATTTTTTTCAATACAAACCGTATTAAAAATATTATTTTTTAAAATATTTTATTATAACTCCTAATTTTTATTATTTTTAGTTTATAAAAAAAAATTCTTTTTAAAATAACATAAGTACAACTATCTATACAATTCACATAACCTTTTAATATGGTATGTATGAAATGTTATGAAGATTAACTAAAGAGTCAAATTTTATACTTTTTTTTAACTCATTGTTTGTATCGGTATATTATGATGTAACATTTAGTTTAAATTATTATGGTTTTTTGTTGTGTTTGTATCATTTTTACCTTACTATGAACACCAGTGAAGTATCTTCTTTGACTTTCACTTACTCATATACAACAGGTTGTTTTAGATGCTTACTTTATGTGAGTAGTATTATAATTGTTTAGTTATGTGCAATTATCAAGTTATCATTCCTTTCACTATATATTACTTTAGATGGTTTAATTATATGCGAACTATTGTTTTAGATGATTACTTTATCTGAGTTGTATTGTTATTATTTAATGATATACAACTTTAATTGCTACTTTGTCTGTTGTTTGATATTCTACCTGCAAGTTGAAAAAATTCATAACATATATACCTATAAGTTCAAACTTATTACGTACCTGCGAAAATTGTTTGATGCGGACTGCAACTTGCAACCTGTTTATGTACCAGCAAGCATTGTATATCAATTTAGATATTTAGTTACTTTGTTGTTTAATTAAATTAATACATTTAAATCCATCTGCTAATAATATTTTCATAAAAGTTTATATACATTGTATTATCAACAACATTATAACTTACGAATCTTTTTAAACAACAACAATATTTTTGGATTGAACCCGTGTGTTACACGGGTCTTTAGCCTAGTATAGAATATATGGATCATATACAAGATGGTCTTCAGATGTTTAATTTCAATGTTTTTTTTAATTATCCGGTTATATTAAGTGTCTAGTTAGTGAAAATTAACTTCATAAAATATTGATTTTAGAAGTATATTTTTCAAAATTTGATAATTTTTTATCCCTTCCCATTTATTTATTTTTCATAAAATAGATACTTCATAAAAAAAATCTTATTAACTAAAAATATCATATCTTCTATACCTAATAAATAAGTAAATGTTGCAACTCATGTCACAATCCCGTAAACACAAGATCCTTTTTTTTCGTTTCTCTTGGCTCATTCGTGTTTTTCATATGGATAAAAATATACAAAATTCAATTGTATTTTTGTGCCAAGCTGGTTTTTTGGGCTTCCTTAGGTCGCGTTACGACCAAACTAGTTTTTTTTGTCACCTCTGCGTCGCATCTCAAAATATGTTCATATAATCTCATTTACTAAATCTTTTTACTAACTATTTAGTATTTTTATCCATTCTAACTCATGTAATACATATGCCAAACTAAATGTAACATGAATATATAATTTATAAATACTCTGGGTTTCTTAAGCTACAACTAGACTTTTGGGATTTACATTTTACACTTATTCCGCATTCCCGTCTGATACTATGACAGGTCATATGGGCCTGTTTTGACTTTCAGGGCGGATAATTATTTGGATCATTATTTTGGGCTACCATGGATGGGCTAGTGTTTAGCTTGTTCGTGCACCTCTAAATTTATTAAGCACGAGGCATCAAACACATCGTTTCTCTTCAGCCCACGGTTACCCAATACTTATTCAACCCATACATCTTTAATTTGAAAACCCAAAGGCCCAATAAACACATTTCCTATGAAGACATATAAAGAACTGAATCTAGACCACAGATCCCTATAAACCCACGTAGAAAAGGTTGGTTGTTTAACTTAATGGAATAATATAGATGGGTTATCTTACATTATTAAATTCCCACCATAAATAGACATATTCTCTGCAAGTGTTACATCAATTTACTTTGCATTTTGGCGGAAGTGAACTCATCAAAAACTAAAATGGTATCATGCATGACACAATCTGCAAGAACCTTCGGTAATAACATAGCTTACCCAGATCTAGTTACTAGTTAGGGTATTTGGGGACATTATATACAGTGATTACAATTTACAGGTACAAGCAGCATTCAATCTACTGGAAGTCAATGGTATGTAGCTCGATCATCAAACCAGTAAGTTGTTTGATCAATGTACAACGTCATCGAGTACGCACACCTTTTTTTCTTTATCAAAATTCAAATAACCTGTGGCTTGTAGCTCCTTGCAGGTATATATATATATATATATATATATATATATATATATATATATATATATATATATATATATATATATATATATATATATATATATATATATACATACATACATACATATATAGGTATATATACATACATACATATATAGGTATATATATATACCTATATATACGTATATATGTACATATATGTATACGTATATATGTATATGTATATGTATACGTATATATGTATATGTATATGTATACGTATATATGTATATGTATACATATACATATATGTATATGTATACATATACATATATGTATATGTATATATACATATATGTATATATATATATATACATACATATGGGCCGGTTACTATACAAAGTGTAATTTTCGTGCGAAGCGTACAAAGTCACCAGCGCGTGACACGTGTTTTTTAGCGGAGGGTTAGTTTCGTCCGTGCTACAATTACGCATAAAAGTTACATAATATATATATATATATATACATATACATATATATACATATATATACATATATATACATATACATATACATATACATATACATATATATACATATACATATACATATACATATACATATACATATACATATACATATACATATACATATACATACATATATATACATATATATATATATATATATATATATATATATATATACACACACACACATGAGCCGGTTACCATACAAAGTGTAATTTTCGTGCGAAATGTATGAAGTCACCAGCGCGTGACACGTGTTTTTTAGCGGAGAGGTAGTTTCGTCCGTGCTACAATTACGCATAAAAGTTACATAATTACGCAAATTATATTCATAATTATGCAAGTTATATATGTTATTAGACAAAGAAAAATTACTCACGTTATAAAAAATAATCATGCAATTTATATTATAATTACGCCAGTTATATGATAATTACGCAAGTTATGTACGCAGTGAATAATCACGCAAGTTATACGCACAGCACATAAACGTTTTCTTAAAAAAATGTTGTTTTTATGGTGTATTTTAAAAAAAAATAATGTCATATGAAAAAGTTATACATGTTTAAAAAAACAAGAAAAAGTTAAAAAATGTCAACAATTGTAGCCTATTTCTAATTCTATCCCTCCAGAAACATTTCTTGCGTTATTATTCCATTTTAAATCTAAATCATTCATCTCTTAGATCGATGGTCTTTGTTGCTTTGTATCCTTCGCACGAAAACAACATTTAACATGTGCTCTTTAAGTCTAGACATATTTATCCACGGTAAGACTTTAACTTTTAACATTTAAGGAAGAACACTTTTGTAAACGTCTTGATCGGCAAAGCTAGGCTATAAACCCTTTGATAAATATTTTTATTTATATGTATGAAATATTAATTACTAACAAGCAAATATAAATAGATACAAGTCACTTTACCCCGAAAAAATATATTAGACTTGTCATAACCTGTTATAAGTGAAAAATGACCAAATAAGATTCGATATAACATACACAAAATACAAGTCATTACTCATTACACCAGATTATGCCCGTTAAATCCCGTTATAGCAAATTACAATAAAATTTAAGTTAAAAAAATTGGGAAATGAAAAATTAATGAAAAAATCTAGTGTATATGATATATCAGCTCCTTGATCACAGGAGGCAATTCAATAATTATGTGAATGTGCTCCATTTTTCCTTCTCATAATACAGCCAAAAGACTAGGAAATAGAAACTAAATATGATGATATGGTGAACTTGATTGTAATCTCAATAGATCAACCGGTTAACATGAGAAATTAATAATAGCAATACATTAAAGATCATTGAATTTCTACTACAATAACTTCTTTAGTAAATTTAAAACGTTCTCTATTATTGTAACCGTAGTACTTCCTTGGCGTGTTATATGATTCACCATGCATCAAACCTAGCTACCTAGCCTCAACTCAAGATCTAACCCGCTGATCGCTGGTGTCGTCATCTTCCTCCTCTTGCCACCACCCGTATTTGAACAAAAATCCATGTCAAACCCTAAAACCAGATTCATTTCAGCGTCCCCATTGCCGCGAGTAATTACTAAATCTTCATCATAAACACAACTCTTAACGTCTGAACTACTATCAAGACTTTCTTGATCACCTAATGCTGCTTTTGAAGAAATTCTAGAAGGAAAGAATCCTGAAACACTCTCCTGATTATTATTTTGTGGCGCGCTTAATGTCGTCTCGTTTACCGTATGCTTGAGCTTGGCTTTTTCCCTCCGGTGGACATTCATGTGACCACCAAGTGCTTGAGCTGACCTGAACTCCCTTCTACAAAAGCTACAACAATAAGACCTCGGTGGCCATATGAACCCACCAAGCGGGCCTCGAGAGTCTTCTGCAAACGCGTGTTCTTCCCACGAGCGGCTAGAACATGCGTTCACAGAGACGTTGTTCTTTCTCTTCATCGACATGGATCAAGTATTATTCAAACTTGTGTAGGGAGAAAGAGACACATAAAACTGGTCAATGGATCACCAGTTTATGTTGGTACATATTGTAGATGTGTGATAGTTATTGGTATACTTATAGGCAGATGAAATTAAATGCATGAAAGCTACAAGTGAATACAAAGGGAAAAAGCATAAGGGTTGTATGAAAAGGCCATATACGTTGGATTTTAGAGGGAGAGAGAGTGGGGGTACTTGCCTTAGTTTTGCTGTTTCAAAGGATGGTACTTGAGTTTTATTTTGTAGTTAAATGTTGATGAACATTCAGTGTCCTCTAACTAAAAACCTTTACCCTATGTATCATAGGGTTATACGTATGTATGCACGTTGTCATTAGTGTATAAAAATCTATGGTCATATCATATTACCATGGAACTATTGTATATCCCAAGCTTTTGGAAGATAATGCTATGGCTTAGGATGCACACCAATATAACCACCCATAATTTACCCCCTATCAATATTACGTGTATCATTGAATTACCAATGCAACTTTTCTCTTGGGTTCACTTTCTCGGTTTTCCTTAATCGTTCGTTAAGCCAAACTTGTTATCAAAGTTCTTATTGGGATTCTCATTTGTAGTTATTATCATTTAAATATTTAATTATTTTTATCACACAACTATAAGTTACATTACTTCCATTTAATCACTGTCAAAATCCAACATAAATCATCAGTAAAGTATATCTTAGTATTCTGATAACAGTGAGCCGCAACACAATTTGTGTTTTCACCGTTTAATTGCAAAGGAAATAACCAAAAACGCAAAACCATATCACACAATTACCAACTACGTAGGCCTTGGGGCCTTGTGGATATGAACCAAAGCCTGCTTTCAGTAGCTATTTGGGCCTCACTTGAACTACATCGTTTTTACAAACAATTACTAACTACCCAGGCCTTGGGGCCTTGTGGAGTTGTGGGTGTGAACTAAAGCCTGCTTTCAGTAGCTATTTGGGCCTGTATTGGACTATTTTGTTTTTACAAACAAACAAATCCATAAACGTGAAGCTTTTAGAGCGGCCCGTCTATTTTAATAGTACCCGACTAGCCCGTCTGACACTCTGACCCAATCAAACCCGTACCTGAAGATAGAGATGGGCATCGAGTTTGGGCCGTACCCGGGCCCGGCTACAAATCGGGTTTGGGCCCAACCGGGTTTTTTGTACCCGGGTATTGGTGAACCCGGGTACGAACCCGGGTCGGGTTCAGAGCATACAAACCCTACCCGATATACCCGGGTAGGGTCGGGTTCGGTTCGGGTATGAAACCCGGGTTCAACCGGGTTTTTTTCTTTTTTTCTTTTCTTGTATGTGTGTCGAACACCGGGTCGTATGTTTACTTTTTCTTATATTTTCTTTTCTTTTTTTTCTTTTTATTTTTCTTTTCCTATACCGGGTTCACTTGAATGAAAAAAATTTAAACAACTTAATACATAAATATATACAAATCTTGGGCAGAAAATGTTACACTTATAATATACAAATATTAAATACTTTTTATATAAAACATTTGAATGACAAAAAAATTTAAAATGAACATGAAAGACATATAATATTAAAACAACTTAAAAATACATAAATGAATCAATAAAAAATAACAATATCGTCTAATTTTCTCTACTACGAGATGCTTGATCAAATGCTAATTCTTCATCGGATATGCCAGAAGATACTCCGGCTTCTATCTCTTCATCATGTACTTTATCTTCGAGTGTAATCTCGTCTTCGAGGCTTGTTAGGTCTTGTATACGATTCGTTGCGTCTAAGTGATCCTTTAAACAAATGCACATCTTCACGGCTTCCGGAGTTAGTCTTGTTCTCCGTAATGATATTACCCTGCCACTAAGAGAAAAAGCAGATTCCGAAGCTACCGTAGAAGCTTGGAAGCTTAGTAAATCACGGGCCATAGCAGAAAGAATCGGAAATTGAGATTCTTTTCCTTTCCACCAAGCCAAAATATCGAATGCACGATAATCTTCGGTAGTCATAGTGGAAATAAAATCCGTTCCACTACATCTACCGAGCTCACTTGTTGGGGTATTACCCTTTTGTCGTTTAGCCGTCACATCCCGGACAACATTCAACATAGTCAAAACTGGGTCTTTAACCGATGTACTAGCACTTGAGGTTGATTCGCTTGGCATGGTTATGTTTACGTTAGACCCATATCTATTTAAATAAAAATTATAAATTGTTTTCAAACTATGATTAAAATTTTCTTTTGCATCGTTTGAAAAATTAGGGTTTTCGTCATGCATATCCAAATTGTCATTTATCTCATCTATCAAACATTCAACCCCCACAACATTTAGAAACGGATTTAAAGCGGCGGCACACGTAAAAACGGGTGGTAAGACCTTAAAATATTTTTTAAACTTTTCTTTCATTGGTTCTATCATTTGATTAAACATATTATTTTTATTTTGAAAATTTTTAAAATTCAAAGCCATACAATATAATTCTTGAAGCACCGAATAACTAGTGGAATAATAAACTCTCGATAATTTTGTTGTTGAGTTTTCAAAAACCTCAAGAAACTCAGAAAGACGTTGAAGATTCTCCCAACCCGCATCCGGAAATGGGTCTGCTTCACCATTATCCGAAAGACTATTATGAAAAGCTTTCAAAGTGCCCTTTGTTTTAAAGCACATTCAAACATGTGACAAGTCGAATTCCACCGAGTAGGTACATCCCAATTAGGATCTAAAAATCTAGAGTGCGTATCCTTACAAAGTTGTTTATAATCTTGATATCTTCTTCTACTTTTTTAAAAACGTCATGTAACATAAATCGAAAAGATGTAATAAAGTTATTAACATATTGCCGGATAGTCCGTCTTGCACTACTAAATAATATATGTGCAACCACAACGAGTATGAAAAAATCATCGTTTGCAATCGGAAGATATTTTAATTTTAATTTTTCAACCGTTGTTATGTTGTTAGAGGCGTTATCAAATGCAATTGAAAAAAGTTTATTTGTAATTTAAAAGTACTTATTACATTATCTAAAAAGTAAAACAAAAATTCTTCGGTGTGTGGATGCGGAAAAAGATCAAATGCAATCGTACGTTTCATCAATTGCCATGAATTGGGATCCACCCAATGAGCGGTGACGCAAAGGTACGATTCGGGTAAACCTTGTGGAGCCGACCAAACGTCACTAGTTAAGTTTACACCGGTATTTAAATTTACAATAACGTCTAAGTGTAGTACGACTTACGTGGGTGTAACGAGGTTGAAGCGTCTCTCGAATTAAGTTGGTCAACAGGGGATTGTCGAAGTGACTAAAAGGCAAAGCTTCTTGAATCACGAACTTCGCCATTCGATCTCGAACCGTATTAACATCGTAATTAAAGATTCCACCGTCTCCATCCAATTGTGTTTGTTGCGAATCCGGATTACTTTTCAACGACTTACAAAACTTCTTGCTAATGTGTTTGTTTAAAGTCGTGTTAAAATCTTTAGTAAGCAAAGTTCCACAAAATTGCAACGAGCCTTTACTGACCCGTCACTCAACTCAACCATATCCCAATTGCACCAAACATCCATGTTACGATTGTGTGCAAGAACACGAACGATGGTTGGAGCGTTGGACGAACCTTGACCAACGGAAGATTGTGAGTGAGCCATATCAAGATTGAAGAGAGTGAAAGTGTAAAACGAGAGAGTGAACGTGTAAAACGAGAGTAAACGAGAGTATTTTTTGCGTTTTTTGCGTATGTTTTTGCGTTTGAGACTTGGGTACTAAACCATATCAACCCACACCTATTTATACTAACTTATAAGCCTAAAAATGACAAAAAAAACCGGCCAAAAATCGATTAAAAAACGGCTACTTTAAAAAAAAAAACGGTCAAAACCGGGTCCAACCCGGGTTCAACCGGTTCCGGTTCGGGTCGGTTCGGGTTCGGGTCGGGCAGACATTAAAAGGGGTGTGAAATTAAGCCGATTGGCAATTTGGCATAAGTTGTGACCTTTTGGATGAATGCTTAACCCTGGATCAAATTTTTATTCATTTAAGACCATTCTTTAATTTTTATTCTACAACTATGTAAAAATTATTCATTGAATGATATAGTTTTTAGCAAGCTGTTGTCTGTTGATCTAGTTGAAGGAGTTTGGTGTCTATTAATACTGCATCAGTGGCCCAAAGGTTTTTTTTTTTGGATCTACTAAATGTTGTGTTAGTGTGTAAGTTTGAACTATTTGCAAAACAAAGAAATGTGATAGATTTTTATTAATAAGTTGTTACAGTTCCAATATTCTCTTTTTGGTTCTTTGTTAGTGTGAGATCAAATTGAGTATGAAAGGACATTTGATAGATTTATGGAAGAGGACTGAGTGTATGGTCGACTAGTCGTGACCTAGAGGAGGGCGTGGTCTTCTGAGATCAAAGGATTGGGCAAATGCGAGGATGCTGATTGGTTTCCTTCGTCATTTCTATGAGTTCATCCTTAGAATTTCATGTATTGTATTAGTCATTTTCTCATAGACCAATAGTTTATGTAACTTTATCATGTCACATTTCGCTTGTTTTATCTAAAATTTTTAGGTACGAAATACATTACTTCAAACACATATTTAGACTTGATTAGCTACACAAATATCATTTTGAGGCAATAAAATGAAGGCAAAAAGGTGAAACCAAAGTGACTTGTTCTACAACAAACAAAATTTACACAAAGACATTAAATGGAGAAAACATAATATTTGACATTCTTAGGAAGAAAAAACACTCTTCATCCCTTAAAAAGCCTTTGAATGTATAAATGCAGGTAAGTGTTCCACACAATGTTCAGTGCAAACCTTCTTGCACCAGGACATGCATTTTCTACTCCTTTTGGCCTGCATAGAACAAGTTATATTTAGAACTCAAGTTTTATAGTTGATCAAAACCGAAAAACGAAATATTTCCAATTAAGATATGGTGCACTAACCAAAGAATGAACCGGTTTCCATGGCATCCTTGTTAGCGTCTCCAAGAGCTGCGGATTCCAAATATGTGTCAGCTAGTTGGACTCTCTTCACATTCTCTTGTTCCTGAACAAGCATGTATCCGTACTCAAGGAGCTTGTCGATTGTCATTTTTGGTTGTTCGAATGTCGGGGGTCCCTCCCTCGAGTTCACAAGCTTCTTTCCAATGGTTTCAACTCCAACTTCTCCGATCCACTTCCTCACTTCATCATCGTACACTCTTGCCCTCAAAGCGCCAAAGAAATCTAATTTTACAAGAAAAAGAAGACATTTACTAGCTACTAACTACATTCAAACAATCTTCTGATTATTAGATATAACACTTGTTAGTGTTTATTGTAATTATGTTTCATAATCATCATGTTCCTATATATGAATGATTAATAATATATAATATCTTACGGAGTTTTCATTATCTGATGTGGTTTTAGGAACTTACCAATGGATTGTCCTGGGAAAGTATCGACAAGCTTGATTATGTCTTCTTTGGGGACATTATCAGTACGGAATATACCAACACACACACCAATTCGGTCATCTCTAGTGGGAGCCCAGTAGAACTTTTCCATACGACCGTCACGGATCAATGGTGCATACAGCGTTGAGAAGTCGTTTCCTGTAACGATGATTGGGACACGCGGGTTCTCCTCCTTGTTGTACATTCCAGGGAGTTGCACATTGGTGGGGTTATCAGCAATGTTCATGAGGGTAGCGTTGACCATCTGGTTGTTGACTGTGTACTGTGTGGTTCCACCCATTCTACCTGCACCTGCATCAAGATCATTGATGAAGAGGCAGCACATTTTCCCCTTCTTGATGATATCCGCCGCCTCACGGTACCGTTGTCTGATGAGTTTCGCGGGCTCTCCGGCATTCCCACTTTCCAATTCTCCAGCACTCATCATGATAGGCCTGGAAAACACACCCACAAGTCAAAATTCAAGCTATTTGACTCTTACAGTCTAAAAGTCAAAACTTCTTGAGATGAGATTAAACTTACGTGATTCCCATCTTAGCAAACACAAGCTCACATTGGAAAGATTTCCCCTGACCTTTTCCTCCCCACACACCCAAAATTAGAGGGACCTGAACACAAAAACATTTTTATAACTATAAGACATCGAAACTATTGATCAACAACGAGACTGTATTCGAATTAGAAACCGAAACCGACCTTGATGTTGGGCAAGGTCATGAAGTTCTTGGTGATGTGAACCACAAGCTTGTCCATGAAAGCAGGAGCAATGTAGAATCCGTCCATGTTGTTGTCCAAGTATCTAAACATGCATAATATTAGACTTCCAAAAGATAACCGATCGAAAGAATATGGTAATTACTTACGTCCTGAGACCAGTGCTGATGTACTCATAGGAGCTCATGACGGCGAAGTGGGTTCCAGCATCTTGTGGAGCCTGGAAGAGGGAGTCAACCATACCCTTTCCCCTGGTGATGTCTTGTTGATCATCAGACATATCGTACGCGAGTCCTCTCCATCTGTCTTTGTCTGTCTGTTGGGTCTCCTCGATCTCCTTCTCCGCAGCCAAGATCTTGGAAGCAGAAAACTTGCTGCTGTTGATGGCGATTCTCGAGTTCACTATCTTCTTCAAGCTGCTACCCAAGAAGCTTGAGCTCGGGACGGCAGCAACACCACTGCTCAACTGTCACAACAATAGCAGATTGTACTTATTAGAATATTCATTAAAGAAAACAATGAATCTAAAACATTATGCAACAGTAAGTGATGGATGTGATGAAGGGATAAAGGAGTACCGGGGTGCGGTTGACGGTGGCGCCGAAGGCTGAGACGGCGGTGGCCATTGGATCTCCGGTGAAGGTGGTGGGAGATTGAGGGGATGAGTGAGCAGTGGGAAGTGAGGATGAATCGGAGGGTGGTTTTTGTGACAGTTATAGTGGTAACGAGAATTGTGAGGATTGGCTTTTGAGAGATTAACGGCCACATAATGAAGATTGAGTGAAATGCCACGTGGCGGCCTAATACTGGTTGGTGGTTTGAAGGCCATAGACTTGGATGTGAAGACGGGCTTTTTGAGGCTAGCCTGAAGTCATTCGGTCACCACACGAATTTTATTTGGTGTAAAATTGTTTCCATCTTTTTAAGCTGAAATGGTTTTATTTTATTTATTTAAAATGCAAAAAGTGGAGATTACGTGTTTTAATTTCTATATTCATGTAGATTTGCATGATCAATTTAAAAAGTGACGCTGAAATAAAACTCATTTAGTTTATGCTTAGACCATCTTTAATTTGGACGTCTTTGAACGTCTTTAAACATATGCATAATTGTATGAGGGAGAGACAAATGAGGAGAGCATGGCCGGGAGAGAGAGCGTGAAATTCGTGAGGATGGACCGGGTCGAGAGAGGAATGTGAGAGGGAGAGCGGGGAGAGAGGAATGTGAGAGGGAGGTGGGGAGAGAGAGAAACACACCTGCAAGATGAATAAGTGAGTTTAGCGTCCGTCTGTTATTTGTTAGATGTCTTTCTAACTGTCCACGCTGGTGGTTATGTTAATAATTTACCTACATGGCTATCCATGTCGTCTATATATTTTGTTTTATATTTCTAGAAAAACTTATTAGTCTTGAAACAACATTTTTTTGCGAAACCTTTATTTTTATTGACAAAATGTTATTTTTATATAAAAACATTAAAGTTTTACAAGTACCAAATTGTTTATTAGTTAATAGGTTTTATTTGGCTTATTAATTAACATTTGGAATTTTATTTATTGACTAACAAATGTACGCCAGTTATTAACTTATCAACTTTTCATTAAATTTTACAACATTTAACATTTTTTAACAATTATTTTAAACTAGTGAGTTGACCCGCGCAATGCGACGGATGTCACCAGGACTCTTTTAATAAGCACATTTTAACCCGACTTGCATTAAATACTAATTATATTTGGTATTATGATAATTATAAATATTATTATTATTATTATTATTTATTATTATATTATGACTATATAAATATTTAGTATTTATATACTTATGTATTTAAATAAGATAATACTTAATTTAAATAATATTTAGTTATAAGAATATAAATAGTATATGTAAATTTAAATATTAATTTAAAGTATTATAAATAAGATAATACTTAGTTAAGTGAATTAAATAATCTAATATGTATTAAATAATATATTAATCAAAACAAACTTATTTAATGAGGACAATTTAAAAACTATAGCATAAAACCGCTTGTACATTATGTTTAAAAAGTTGTTTTAAGTGTCTTACATTTTAAGCAAATTCCTTCTCAAATGCTTTATATAATAGTATAGATTATTATATCTGAAATTAAAACACTAATTGTTCACTTGTTTGTCATATATCTTCAAAGTTTTTGTTAATACATAGTTACATACATTGCCACACGTCCTATAAGATATCCTTTATTTTGATAAAAATAAATATGAATTTGTAACATAGTTCAGTTATAATAATCATAAAAAATAAAATACATATATCGTTATATGCAAACACTTATATGTTAATATCCTACTTTCTAATCATTGACAACAAACCTTAAAAACGATTAAACATCCTACTTTCTCAATCATTGACAACAAACGTTAAAAATGATCAAACATAAAAAAAAAATAAGAAAAAAGAAAACACAATCACATTAATTAAGCACTTGCATCAATCAGAATAGACACCAACTCCAACCCCAATGTAACATGATACATCCATTTACGCCCAGATACTTCACTGATGATGGCTTGCACTTGGGTCTAACAAATACCCTAACAAGTAATTATTGGGGGAGCATCCAAGAGATTTAGTTAACATTGAACAATTGTTGCAGATGATGCATATGCATTTATTTCTTCAAATTGGTATGCATATTGTCTTCATTCTAAATGAGTTAACAATTCTAAGCATTTGTAACAGTAAATTACAGCATTCATGATTCTCGTGGCGTCTCGCCTCACCCTTGTAACCTTTTAATATTTTCCCCAACTTATCACAACGCACCATGCCATCCTGCATGTCATATTATTCACTCTTAAAGTACTCCGCCTCTCAAATATATTATGGTCAAGTTCTTGAATTACATACAGATGCTCTCATTGTCCTTGTATTGGTTTGCAACCTATCAACATAAATCTCAATTCAGTCACTATTGAAATGAAACAAAATGAAAAAAGGAATAAACTAGAACACCCAAAGCATCATACATCCACAAACTTAAAATAGAACCAACCATCAACAGATTTAGTGACTAATCACACGATAAAGATAGTCTCAAAATATAGCCTTTCATGACATATAATAAAATGTAGAACCTTTCATGAGTACATATAATAAGTATATTCAAAAGAAGATTTCATTTAGACATTTTAGCAGACACCTAATTTCCATCAAAGACTCGTTCAAACAATTAATCATAAAATAGAGTTGGGAGTAGATAATAAAGAAACTTATGGAGAAGAAAAACAAATGCCATCTAATTAATCAGAATTTGAGAATATGAATATCTCAAATAAAGTAGAGGAGTCTTAAGAATACAGAATGCAGAAATGGAGAGGTTGACTATGCAATCAAAGTTAAAAAAATCAACTGCCATTAAATATTCATGGCTCCCTTCTATTCGTCGAGCTTTCACAAAGAACCTAACCGGCAAAACTGATTATAGAAGTAGAAAATTCAAATGAATAAAATTTAAACGGAAAAACTATAGAAACTGTGCAACTTGAATCATTGTAGCTATTTGCAACAGGGTGTTGGAACTTAAATACGTAATGTAGCCACTTGTAGGCCCACGTAGATATCCACTAAAGAAGTTGAAATAAGTTAAAAAGGGTTTTATAAATTGGAAATGAAGAATTAACTGGGTTTGGTGGATTTGAGAGTGTTTACAAAATGATTTACCTAATTCTATAACCCTAATTACAGTAAGGCGAACTCTAAACCAATCACAACAAGGGAAGAGGTTGTTTGAAACTAAGAATAAACAGTAAAGAAAAAAAGAAAACTAACAAAGCTTACCTGCTTGCTGTACATTATCTTCACCATTTTCATGTCCGATGTCTTTCAACCCATCAAAGATCTCATGATCATCAAACCCTGCACATAGCACACTCTAGATAAAGGCTAATGAAATTAACATTGTTTTCTATAAGCAAGAGAGCATAAACCATCAAAAATTACTACACAAAATTTGGCAAGTGAGGACTCTAATGCTGTGTTTTTATATGGAAATCCACACACGTTAACTCTTTCTTCAATATTTAAATAAAATTAGAAACTACCTTCACCAAGGGCTTCGATGTCATCAACTTCAGGTCCTAAAATCATGACATTACCAATTGGTGGATCAACTGTCATCCAATCAGACCTATCAATCTCATTTGAGTGGATCTCCTTCTCTGTTACCCATGCCTCAACAAAACTGACGTTGTCATATGAAATGGGATCAGGGTTATCTTGCTCTTTGTTATAAAACCTACAAGATCAGCTGTATTTCAAATTCTCTTCTAGATATAATTGGATTCTAGAGAACAACGTAATGAGAAACATTTGAGACTTACATTTGCTTTAATCTCATGTTGTATTGAACAAACACAATGTCACTGAGTCTTTGGTGTTCTACATAATTCTTTGTTTCATGAATATGTTGGAAAGAAATTTTGTTTGGTGTACTACCAACCAAACTACAGGTTTGACTAAGAATACGAATGGCTAAACGAACCAAGTTTGGACAAGCCCCTCCATATGTTGACCACCATTCAGCTATTGTCAATCAATAATTAAAACCAAGAATAATCTAATTATAGGTTAAAAACAAATTATGATTAAATTAAAAACAAAAATAACATTTAGGATTACCGGGAAATAAGGTATCTCTGCCTCGTATAGCGATTTTCCTCCCAAAATCACCCGCAGCCTCACGATATAATGTTGTCTCTTTAACTATTTTATCTTGGATTGTAGTGTCAGGAATCAATCTTTCAACACAATCATAGACCGATGATCTAATCTGAAGATGAATATCTCCTTCAGTACTATAGAAAATTTTTGGGTTAAGATAAAAACCAGCAATATGAAGTGGATGGCGATGAAGTTGTTCCCACCTACTATCTATTATGTTCCAATAGACAATATAATCTTTCTTATCGACAAGTTCTTTCTTAATTGCTTCTTTTGCTCGATATACCCCTGCATAAACATACCCCATTCCTGGTCTCTTTTTTCCACCGACAATTCTCAAAAGCCTCAATAAAGGATCTGTTAAATGGGTGATTAATGTACACATGGACCAAAAAGATGGATTGCTAATGTAATCTAAAGTAGTGTAACCCTCTTCTTTTTTGGAGTATGGACACTCCATCCATTCTTCTGAGGTTACCATGGATTGAAGGTTGTGTTTGACACCTACCATACGTTTCAATGTAGAGAAATCGGTGGAAGCACGTTTGGAACCGACGACAACGATATCAACTCCAAAAGTATACCTTCTCATCATATTCAGAACAAGGCTGTGATTGTATATAAATCTTGATATTGATCTGGCCTGTTCAAGTATAGTACTTATCCATTCAAGTTCCCTAAAGTCCTCCAATATCAAATCCACACAATGAGCTGCACACGGAGTCCAAAAAATGGTAGGAAAACTATCACCTATTTGTTTCCCTACTTCAATGTAACGCTCTACATTTTTAGTAACAACTTGTAGTACATTTCTCACTCCAACTTCTTCAACAACCTCCTTAAACAAAGTAAATAAAGCTTCGGTGGAGTCCATAATGTTGGTCACATCAAAGGATTTAAGAAACATTAGCCCTTCAGGACAATACACCGAGAAATTCAAAAGCATTTTACCATTTTCTGATGTCCATTCATCAGCTAGAACAGAACAACCAGTTTTTCCCCAACTCCCCATGCATTGATCAACATCACTTTTCACTTCTTGAACCGTATTCTTCAAAATCCAGCTTCTAAGATCGTGATAAGAAGGTCCCACAACCCCTGCGCCTTGTGAAGCAATTGCGTCAATCATAGGCTGGAAATATATAGAGTTCACAGCATCTAATGGTACTCCCGCATCCAAGAAAAATCGCCCAATTGCTAAACTAACTTGATGGTTAACCCTTTTTGAATCATCATACACAGGATCATTAACCGCTAGCGCGTTTGAACCTTTTCTCACTCTAAATCCTTTCTTTCTCCTACCTCCGCCTCGCTTATTACTCGCAGCACCCTCCTCTTCTTCATTCACTAACAAACTAGAACTCGGCTCAATAGCTTCAGGAACAGGAACCATCACAACTTCATTGCTCAAAGCACATTGATTGATTTGATTCCCAAAAGAATCAGCCTCACCCGAGTTAAAATTCGTGATCTCTTCAGCTAACTTCTGTTTCTTTTTCTTCTTCACTAGAACCCCATTTAAGCTCTCTTGCATCAACAGACGAACATCAGGTTGTACTCGTAAACAACTAGACGCGTTACCCTTCTGACCAGCAAGATGTTCTTTAATCCTATGAATCCCACCTCCCTTAAACATCTTCCCACAATATATACACTTAAGCTGAACCTTATCCCCACTTTTGTACATTTGACAATGCTTCCATGCTGGATCATGTTTTTGAGAATTTACAGGTACTGGTTCCAAATCAGAAGCCATTATTCTCAGGTATAACACTTGCTATATCCTTGATATCGTAAGAACTAATAATTTACAGCATTAGAAGCTACAAATCTCAACAATTATCGACTGATTCGAATCAAATTTAATCTTCCAACAATCATATATATATATATATATATATATGCAAAATCAACTATAGTAAGAGCCTAAGGGACGTTGATTAAACAGGATAGAAGGTTGATGAGTTAGAAACTTACTTGAATTTTAAAATTTCTTCGACGAAGGTCCGGAGCGACCGAGTTATGGGGGTTAGGGTTAATATAGTCGGATGATGAGTCGATGGAGTGCCGGATAAACCGGTTGTGTATCGGGTTATTTTTAACCCGGGTTTTAATATAACATTATTATAAGTTATACACTTAACACTTCTACCCCCACGTTCAGGCCCAAATCCACATAGGCGGTCAAACTCAAAAGTCGTAACTTCGACTTCCACTTAAATGAACGATTTTGTTGAAGCGAACCCGGGTCATTCGGGTTACTTTGCAATACTTGAACCGGAAACAGTTGACTTCTCTTTCAAAGTTTAAAAAGCCACTTTACCAAACTATCCTAATGATAAGCATATAGGGTTGTTCAGGTATCCGAGTGGAAATTTGCTTGTGTTTGACTCGTTTACAAACCGCATTGTGTTGATCGGCTTGTTTACATCCGAGTCGCAAATCAAACACGCATTTTTTGAGCTTCCATTTTCCAAGTGAGTGAGCAGCGAGAGATTTTGACAGCCTTATTGTCTAGTGTGTTATTCGATTATATTTGCAGAGAGAGAATAATATTTATGAATGACAATGATATGACCGATGATAAGGTTGTGGTTGCGGGTGTGGCTGATGAGGCGACTAGCAGATAACAAAGAACGATTACACTGAGATCGGGAGACAATTGACTTAGGGTGAGAATGTCGGGTGATGAGACGATGAGCAGACTATATGGGTAAAAAACTGCATCGAACCCAAAGCTTAATGGGCACCAAATTATAATGGTTCATTTA
Organism: Flaveria sonorensis; assembly: GCA_025506505.1. NCBI lineage: Eukaryota > Viridiplantae > Streptophyta > Magnoliopsida > Asterales > Asteraceae > Flaveria > Flaveria sonorensis. Next base: position 75,125,940 of record CM046440.1, on the reverse strand, counting down.
GCTACTTTAGTAGTTTAGTATACACAGGTCTGGGCCGTCTGGTTGTCATTTTTTAAAGGTCACCAAGTTTGTAAACTGTTCTAATTAAATAACTGAAACTTTTTTTGTCCCTATAAAGTAATTATACTTTCGTTTAATGTTCTAATCTTATGTAATTACCAGGTTATTAGGTTACCATATATTTTTTATTTTTTTATTTTTTTTAATGCTTAGGTGGATATTATTTATATTAGTTGGATTTTATAAAATCAAAATATATCTTTTAATGCTTAGGTGGATATTATTTATATTAGTTGGATTTTATACATGTTATTATCTATATTTTTCCACATCACATTAAAGATTAAATTTTTTTAATAAAAACTGACACATCATCAATGGTTACCTGAAAACTTGACAATTGCATATGATTGAAACATCAAATCAAACTTCAGTGACTTTAGAGAGACAAAAAAAGTTTCGATGACTTAATTGGAACACTTTTTAAACTTGGTTACATTTCTACAAAGTTACCCTTAGTTTCTTTTGCGAATTTGGGTAACTAAAGATTTTGGAAGCCGGCCTTGATCCAGTTTAGAGGGGCATGAATTGGTGTGGGCTCACAAGCAAGTTTGGTTTGGAACTGAATCGGTTCTAAGTTTACAAGGTCATAACTAGTTGGGGGTAGAACACTAGAACCCGGTTCGAGTTCGAACCGAATTCATGAAGGCCACAACCCTAACCGATGGGAACCGATGTGGGTCAGTTGTGGTCGGATCCAAAGCTAGATCTATGTCACACCCCAACCTTAACGGCGGAAACGTCGAGATGTGAGGGTTAAGATTGTTTACAGCCACATAACACTACCATAAATTGTAAATATAAAAATTCATAAGTTGAAATAAACATTACAACCAAATGTCTCAACAAAAGAAAAAAAATAAACAAAGTTCAACTTTCAAGTTTCAAGATATTTTATTTATTTTTCCTAGGTCCAAATCCTAGGTGTAAGCATGCTTCAAAAGATAATCATCAACCTTGTGCATTTCCTGAAACATGTTAAAAAATAAAGGGTCAACTTTAAAAGTTGGTGAGTTTCCATGGGTTAAGCATACATATATATATATATAAAAGTTTACAAGTAGCAATTCATGTCAATGGTTACGAATAAAGCAAGTTTATAGATAACATATAGCTACAATCAAACCTTGACCAAGAGTATCATTTACAAGTTTAACGATTAGCTAAGTGTACTTGGTTCCCATGATGAACAAGCATACGTCATCAGGAGCCGGCAATAACCTCGGCTTTAGCACCAAATAGGCTTGTCAGGCCCATAGATCTATGGCGTCGCTAGGCTAGCAATAGTTAATGATTGTTTTTACAAGATGACTATCATATAAGACTCACAAGCATCTCAAATAACCATGACAAAGTTTATAAATGAATTCCTCGTGCATTTACAAGTATCAAGATGTTTACAAGTGCAAGTTCATAAAGTTAACATGTTTCACCCCAAAAGGTGTGAAATAAAGTAAAAAAGGGCCTGGAAAACTCACATGATATATATAAGATGATAATAAGAAATAAACGATGCTCCAACGATTTCCTTTTACAAGTTACCTAACATATATATGTCAAGGTTAAGCTTTGAGGTAATATTAACGATCAATCGCGAACTAGGGTTTCGATAGGAATTTGGGGTTTTTGTAAATAAATAAATAAAATTTAATTATGTAATCACTTATATTTTGATTTAATGACAAATGGAACATCTCGTTTAAATAATTAACTTAGTGAACGACAATATAATGAAAGATATAAAGTATGAAAGAAAATATAAATTTTTGATAACACGATTTAAACAATTAATCGAATAATCGTTAGATAATTTCTTTGTCCAATAATAATTTATTATATTAATTTGAAAATTTTCAGAAAATATTTTGGTGACTTCAAAATAATTTTAGTTTGACAAGAATGATTTTTGAAATAATTAGGAATTTTTCTGTAATTTAATATATTAAAAAAAGCTTTTAAAAATGAAAAGAGGGTGCCCGGGTTCGAACCCGGGACCTCAAGGTTGTGAGTTTGCGTTGTTAACCAGTAGGCAAGGGTGCCTATGCCTTGCTAAGAGATGGTTTTTAATCTTTAAAAACACAAACCAAGTAAAACCCCCAAAATCACATAAACCCTAGAAACATCTTTGATCAAATTGAAGATTTATTCGATAACGATTACTGAAATAAACATGGGGCTTTGATTCCCCATGTAATTTCGAGTATATTCATATGTTTAATTTACCCGAATGAAGATGGATTGATGATGAACAAGACGAAGAACAGTCGCGGCTATGTCATGATTGGTTCAGATTGCCAATAAGGTTAGTAATCAAATTCTTTGCACAGAAAGCTTCCAAGGATCTTGATGAACGAAAGCTCTCTGTCAATTTCAGTTAATATCGACAGAATGGTGATGAACACTAGCGTTGTAGTCGCGATGAAGAGAGGGAATTATTCGAGTGGTTCCAGTATGTTTTAGGTGAAATTGAGTTCGATAGTAGCTTACGATTAGTTAAACGTTCGATTATGATACATTTAATTTGATTATTATTGAGTTTTAATGTTCGAACGGCTCTATGATTAAAAGCTTCGGTTATTCAAACCGATTGGGTTCATAACCGACGTTTAAACGCAATTAAGGTGCGTGTTCAAGTTTGAAACGGGTTCACGAATCGATTTGGAACGGTTTTTGGGTTGAAATCCGAAGAATTTTGGGGTTTTGAAACTCGCCGGAGTCGGCCGGAAGGTGGCCGGAAAGTGTCGCCGGAAATACGGGGAAAGATGCGGGAGGGGGTTTGGGTTTCGATTAATTGCAGTTTTAGTCCCTGCAGTTTTCGAATTAATATTTTATGTTTAAAACTTTCATTTAAAGTTTCAAATTTGTCACAAATACCCCCTGAACTTAATTAACCTTTAAGTTTTAAATATTTTTATAACTTATTAAATGTTTAACTTTTATAAATTATTAATTTTTATTATAATCATTATTTTTATTTAATTTTGACTATTATTATTATTATTTTTTTTAATAAATTAATTTATTAACTTCGAAATAAACTAAGAAACAAGCATAAACAAGCCTTCAAAATTTCATAAATGACATAAATGGTCCTTACAAGAACATAACAGGGTTAACTATTAATTAACGAAACCACGAAAGGTTACAGTCTCCTCAACTTTTAAGAATTTCGTCCCGAAATTAAGTATGAACTAAATGAACAGATACGGGTATTTCTTCTTCATATGCTCCTCACGTTCCCAAGTAAACTCAGGTCCACGCTTATTCTCCCAACGAACCTTGACGATTGGGGTGGTAGTGGTCCTAGTCTTCTTCATAATGCGGTCCATGACTTCAACGGGTTTCTCAACAAAATGTAATGACTCGTCGATCTGGATGTCATCTACTGGGACATACAGACTTTATCAGCTAAACATTTTCTCAAATTTGAGACATGGAAAACAGGATGAACCCCGCTAAGATCGAAAGGTAGTTCCAGTTTATAAGCCACTTTCCCAATCCTTTTCAGGATCTTGAAAGGTCCTACAAATCGTGGAGCTAATTTACCCTTCTTCCCAAAGCGAACGACTCCCTTCCATGGTGAGACTTTAAGAAGAACCATATCCCCAACTTGGAATTCCAACGGCTTGCGTCGTTTATCGGCATAACTTTTTTGTCGACTTCTAGCCACTTCAAGGTTCTTGCGAATCATGGAAACTTTATCGGTTGTTTCTTGTATGAGCTCAGGACCAGTGATGAAATTTTCACCAATGTCAGTCCAGCAGATCGGGGAACGACATTTACGACCATAAAGCGCTTCAAAAGGTGCCATTTTGATACTCGAGTGGTAACTATTATTATACGAAAATTCCGCGAGAGGTAAATGCGTATCCCAGTCACCACCAAAGTCAAGGACACAAAGACGTAGCAAATCCTCTACGGTTTGAATGGTTCGCTCAGTTTGACCGTCCGTTTGAGGATGGTAAGCCGTGCTTAAATCCAGTTGAGTACCCAAAAGTTCTTGCATAGACGACCAAAAGTGCGAAGTGAAATGAGCGTCTCGGTCGGATATGATATGCAAAGGTACGCCATGACGACTCACAATCTCATCAATGTATACACGAGCTAACCTTGATGTTTTGTAAGTGTCACGTATGGGTATGAAATGTGCCGACTTGGTCAATCGGTCAACGATCACCCATATGCTATCATGACCACGAGAGATGCGAGGTAGTTTGGTTATGAAGTCCATGGATATGTGTTCCCATTTCCACATGGGAATCTCGGGTTGTTCAAGCAATCCACTAGGACGTTGATGTTCAGCTTTAACCTTCGTACACGTAAGACACTTAGCTACGTAAGTTGCTATGTCTTTCTTCATTCCAGGCCACCAGTATTGACCACGCAGATCCATATACATCTTATCGGAACCAGGATGAATTGAGTAACGAGTTTGATGAGCTTCATTCATGATAAAGGTATGAAGATTATCACGGTTTGGAACCCAAATTCGATTCAAGAAATACATCAACCCATTGGCTTTCGTTTCTAGTTGAGCTCGAAGGTTGTACTCCAATTCCTCTCCCATTTTTCCTCCTTCTTGAACCGCCTGTTGAGCCTCCATGATACAAGTCTCGATGTCATTCTCAATCCTCAAATTTTGCAGCAGCACCGTAGTCTCGTTAACATCCAAACGAATCTCAATATCAAATTCTCCCAAGGTATCAAACCATTGTCGTCGATCGCGAATTTCTTGAAACGAGACCATCTTATTATGAATCTTACGACTTAGTGCATCGGCTACGACATTTGCCTTTCCAGGGTGGTAACGAATGTCACAATCATAATCACTAATCAACTGAACCCAACGTCGTTGTCTCATGTTGTGATCCTTTTGATTGAAGACGTGTTGTAGGCTTTTGTGATCTGTGTAGACTATACATTGCGTCCCATAAAGGTAATGCCTCCAAATCTTTAAGGCAAAAACCACAGCACCAAGTTCAAGATCATGTGTCGTATAATTCACCTCATGGACCTTCAATTGTCTCGATGCATATGCTATGACCTTTCCTCGTTGCATGAGAACACAACCAAGGCCTTGTTTAGATGCATCACAATATACGGTGAAATCATCGTTTCCATCGGGAAGGGTCAAGATAGGAGCATTACACAACTTGTGCTTTAAGGATTCAAAGGCTTCCTCTTGTTCAGACCCCCATTCGAATGGTTTATTCTTTTGGGTCAAGGAAGTAAGCGGTTTCGCGATTCGAGAGAAGTTGGCTATGAAACGTCGATAATACCCAGCAAGACCAAAGAAAGAACGAACCTCGGTTGGAGTTGTGGGAACACACCAATTTTTCATAGCTTCCACCTTTGCAGGGTCAACGTGAATTCCTTGACTATTCACCACGTGTCCCAGAAATTGGACCTCCTCAAGCCAAAATTCACACTTTGAGAACTTTGCGTATAGTTGTTCTTTCTTCAATAGCTCAAGAACTTGTCGCTGGTGATGTTCGTGATCGGTTTTGGACTTGGAGTAGATAAGTATGTCGTCAATAAAGACAATCACGAACTTGTCTAGATACGGCTTGCATACTCGATTCATGAGATCCATAAAGACAGCAGGAGCATTCGTTAAACCAAAGGGCATAACCATGAACTCATAGTGTCCATATCGGGTACGGAACGCAGTTTTGGGATATCATCATCATGAACTCGTAATTGATGATAGCCAGAACGTAAGTCAATCTTTGAGAAAATAGCAGCTCCTTGAAGTTGGTCAAAAAGATCATCGATGCGAGGAAGAGGGTAGCGGTTCTTGATGGTAAGTTTGTTAAGCTCACGATAATCGATGCACATACGAAATGATCCATCTTTCTTCTTCACGAACAGAACAGGTGCACCCCAAGGCGATGAGCTAGGACGGATAAAGCCCTTGTCGGACAGTTCTTGAAGTTGACTAGCCAGCTCTTGCATTTCTGACGGTGCAAGTCGATATGGTGACTTAGCCACAGGGTTCGCTCCCGGAATTAAATCGATCTTAAACTCGACTTCACGCACGGGAGGTAAACCGCTAAGGTCATCGGGAAACACTTCAGGAAAGTCTCGTACAATCGGGACATCCTTAAGATCATTCCTTTGACTTTCGTGTTGACCACGTAAGCCAAGAAAGCCATGTAATTCTTGCTTAGACATTTTCGGGCTTGAGTACACGACATGAGTTTGAGTCTTTGGAGGATTTTTCACCGAACACTTTCAATGTATCCCCCGAAGGTAAAGGAATTCGAATGCACTTCTCGAAACAAATAATTTCCGCATGATGTTTGGCTAGCCAATCCATGCCAATGATAACGTCAAAGCTTCCAAGTTTCATAGGAATAAGGTCGATAAAGAAATCATGCTTGTTTAGGCTCAAAATGCAATCACGAATGACGACATCAACGGTGATGGGTTCTCCATCGGCGACTTCGACAGTAAGAGGTCTTTCTAGTTTCGTATGTAACTTAGCAAGTATAGGCTCAAATTCTATCGAGACAAAACTCTTATCGGCTCCAGAGTCAAATAGAACATAGGCATAAGAATTATTAATAAGAAACATACCTGTTCAGTTTTAAAGACGTTAACGATACTGGTAAAGCAACATAAGAACTTAGATCATAAAGTTGGGGTTGGATTTGGCATACCGTTCACCACATCGTTGTTTGCTTGTGCTTGGTTTGCATTGATGTTGAAGGCACGTCCTCGGGCTTGTGGTACGTTACCCGCAAGACGAGGGCATTGTGGGCGAAAATGACCAGGTTCCCCACAGTTGTAGCAAGCACGATTAGCAACTAACGCGGCATTGTTTGGTGCACGGTGACAAGTAGCCACCAAGTGTCCATACTTACCGCACAGTGTACAGATACGGCACGGGGTATTACCCGCATGATGATACTTACAGACATTGCACAATGGTAGAGGACCAGCATAGGTTCTAGCAGCAGGTGCTTGTGTACCAGGAGCGGGTTGTCTTTGAGGTACCTTGGGTGTAGCCACCAGCGAAATTACGCGCCTGTGTGAATCTTGCGTTTCTTGTTGTTGTAAGACGGTTCATTCTTACTCTCCTTAGCTGCTTCAGGGACCGCCTTTTAGTCTTTTTAGCCCCTTTGACAGACAAGGTGCCCGCTCGAATATGGATTTCAGTAAGTTGAGCGGTGATGGTAATGGCATCTTCCAAAGTTGTGGGTCTACTTCCCACCACGGCATCTTGGATTTGAGGTGGCACCCCCTTGATGAACTTCTCAATGTTCCTAGGAACAGTGTCAACCATGTGAGGCAACAGGATGCTCAACTCGTGATGCCTAGTTGAATAGGCCAAATGATCTCCACCATCTTGCTTGAGATTCCAAAACTCCTCCTCCAGCTTTTGCAGCTCACTTCTCGGGCAGAACTTTTGGATGGCAATGTTCTTGAATTCTTCCCAAGTTAGTGCCAACACAGCATCAGCACCACGATTCCTCTTCTCACTATTCCACCACGTAAGTGCTCTTTGTTGAAGAACACTTGTGGCATAACGGACTTTGAGTGCCTCGGGACACTCACAGTTGATGAAGGTGTTCTCCATGCTTTCAAACCACTCGAGAAGTCCAGTGGCTCCTTCCTTCCCACTAAAGCTAGTGGGTTTGCACGAGTTGAAGTGCTTAAACGTGCAGGTTTGGTTGTTTCTTCCTTGATTTGCACTATTCTCTCCTTGCCCATTGCCATTAGTGTTGTTACTAGCGTTGGTCATCAAGGTGCTACTCAGTTCGGCAACCATGGTCGGAATGACTGCAGCCATTTGACGGGCAATCATGGCGGCTAATTTGCGGTCGGAGCTACCACGCTTTCCATGATGACGAGACATGCTGGATATAAAATAAGTTAGTCACAGAAATTTGGAGGTAGAAAATAATAAATCAAACAAAGATTTTTCAAGACTTGCAAAACACACAAGAAATGATTCCATTTGGTACGCATTACCATTTGGAAACATTGACACGTCAAGGTGAGTTAACTCCAATTGCCTTAGAAACTTGTGTATATTGACCATAGTTTATCACTCATCCCAGAAATCCCCAGGTAAGCATAACTAGTCCCACGGGATTCATGCGAAATGCTTACCTTAGCCCGAAGGCTTTTTGCCAGGAAATCCAGAATACAGGTGTCTATGTGTCACACAATATTTCTTTAGGTTCATGGAATTAAAACCTTGATGAGATTTTCATAGATTAGACATAAAGTCTAAAGATTTGAACCTTTTGATATAAAGCTTACGTTCCCACGTGTCGTCGAGAATAAGTTTAAGATATTTCATCGTCGAGAGAATAAAGGATTAAGAATAAGTTTTAGAGGAGACAAGGCAACCAGGTTTCTCAATTATAAGGCAATCCTGACTAAAGGCATCAAGTTGCACATTAAGAGGCCCTCCTTAACAAGTAGCATTATGTAGCATGCAACAAAATATATTACAAGATCATAAAGATTTTTCTTATGAGGTTCATGCATCAACTATAGTCTAGGTACCATTTCTAATAACCTAAATCCCTATAGTTATGGGCTCTGATACCAATCTGTCACACCCCAACCTTAACGGCGGAAACGTCGAGATGTGAGGGTTAAGATTGTTCACAGCCACATAACACTACCATAAATTGTAAATATAAAAATTCATAAGTTGAAATAAACATTACAACCAAATGTCTCAACAAAAAAAAAAATAAACAAAGTTCAACTTTCAAGTTTCAAGATATTTTATTTATTTTTCCTAGGTCCAAATCCTAGGTGTAAGCATGCTTCAAAAGATAATCATCAACCTTGTGCATTTCCTGAAACATGTTAAAAAATAAAGGGTCAACTTTAAAAGTTGGTGAGTTTCCATGGGTTAAGCATACATATATATATATATATATAAAAGTTTACAAGTAGCAATTCATGTCAATGGTTACGAATAAAGCAAGTTTATAGATAACATATAGCTACAATCAAACCTTGACCAAGAGTATCATTTACAAGTTTAACGATTAGCTAAGTGTACTTGGTTCCCATGATGAACAAGCATACGTCATCAGGAGCCGGCAATAACCTCGGCTTTAGCACCAAATAGGCTTGTCAGGCCCATAGATCTATGACGTCGCTAGGCTAGCAATAGTTAATGATTGTTTTTACAAGATGACTATCATATAAGACTCACAAGCATCTCAAATAACCATGACAAAGTTTATAAATGAATTCCTCGTGCATTTACAAGTATCAAGATGTTTACAAGTGCAAGTTCATAAAGTTAACATGTTTCACCCCAAAAGGTGTGAAATAAAGTAAAAAAGGGCCTGGAAAACTCACATGATATATATAAGATGATAATAAGAAATAAACGATGCTCCAACGATTTCTTTTACAAGTTACCTAACATATATATGTCAAGGTTAAGCTTTGAGGTAATATTAACGATCAATCGCGAACTAGGGTTTCGATAGGAATTTGGGGTTTTTGTAAATAAATAAATAAAATTTAATTATGTAATCACTTATATTTTGATTTAATGACAAATGGAACATCTCGTTTAAATAATTAACTTAGTGAACGACAATATAATGAAAGATATAAAGTATGAAAGAAAATATAAATTTTTGATAACACGATTTAAACAATTAATCGAATAATCGTTAGATAATTTCTTTGTCCAATAATAATTTATTATATTAATTTGAAAATTTTCAGAAAATATTTTGGTGACTTCAAAATAATTTTAGTTTGACAAGAATGATTTTTGAAATAATTAGGAATTTTTCTGTAATTTAATATATTAAAAAAAAGCTTTTAAAAATGAAAAGAGGGTGCCCGGGTTCGAACCCGGGACCTCAAGGTTGTGAGTTTGCGTTGTTAACCAGTAGGCAAGGGTGCCTATGCCTTGCTAAGAGATGGTTTTTAATCTTTAAAAACACAAACCAAGTAAAACCCCCAAAATCACATAAACCCTAGAAACATCTTTGATCAAATTGAAGATTTATTCGATAACGATTACTGAAATAAACATGGGGCTTTGATTCCCCATGTAATTTCGAGTATATTCATATGTTTAATTTACCCGAATGAAGATGGATTGATGATGAACAAGACGAAGAACAGTCGCGGCTATGTCATGATTGGTTCAGATTGCCAATAAGGTTAGTAATCAAATTCTTTGCACAGAAAGCTTCCAAGGATCTTGATGAACGAAAGCTCTCTGTCAATTTCAGTTAATATCGACAGAATGGTGATGAACACTAGCGTTGTAGTCGCGATGAAGAGAGGGAATTATTCGAGTGGTTCCAGTATGTTTTAGGTGAAATTGAGTTCGATAGTAGCTTACGATTAGTTAAACGTTCGATTATGATACATTTAATTTGATTATTATTGAGTTTTAATGTTCGAACGGCTCTATGATTAAAAGCTTCGGTTATTCAAACCGATTGGGTTCATAACCGACGTTTAAACGCAATTAAGGTGCGTGTTCAAGTTCGAAACGGGTTCACGAATCGATTTGGAACGGTTTTTGGGTTGAAATCCGAAGAATTTTGGGGTTTTGAAACTTGCCGGAGTCGGCCGGAAGGTGGCCGGAAAGTGTCGCCGGAAATACGGGGAAAGATGCGGGAGGGGGTTTGGGTTTCGATTAATTGCAGTTTTAGTCCCTGCAGTTTTCGAATTAATATTTTATGTTTAAAACTTTCATTTAAAGTTTCAAATTTGTCACAAATACCCCCTGAACTTAATTAACCTTTAAGTTTTAAATATTTTTATAACTTATTAAATGTTTAACTTTTATAAATTATTAATTTTTATTATTAATCATTATTTTTATTTAATTTTGACTATTATTATTATTATTATTATTTTTAATAAATTAATTTATTAACTTCGAAATGAACTAAGAAACAAGCATAAACAAGCCTTCAAAATTTCATAAATGGTCCTTACAAGAACATAACAGGGTTAACTATTAATTAACGAAACCATGAAAGGTTACAATCTAAAACAAGGTTTATATTAAAAGTATTTTTTTAATCTTATTTAGAAAATACATTAAGGAAACAACAATAATTTCTTCTTTCATTTATTTTTATATTTTTTAGAAACATAATAACAAAAGTTTATTGAAAAAACATAATTTCTCAAGAAAAATATTTATAAATGAATACAAAAATAAAAAATAGCCTAATAAACAACATAAAATCCAACTTTCACTAATTCTAAAAGATTAGAAACAAGAAAGTATTAATCACTACAAAAATATAATATTAGGAATTACAATGTTAATAATACATTTTATGCCCTGATTTTATTTGTCGGTTAGTGTTTATTCTTCGTATACACTGTTGCTGTCAATGCGAATAGACAAATTGTAAGCAAGTTCTTCGTCAGATAAAGGAGACAATCTGATGTCCACCTTTTCTTCGTGTATATGTTCTTCAACTACTATTTAATCTTGGGTGAGTTAATTTGTGTTGTTTAAGTTTGTCGCATCCAAGTTATCTTTTACAGGGTTACACATCTTTACTACCACTTGATTGAGTCTTCTTTGTATCAACAAGACCCTACCACTGAGAAAAATGTTGATTCTGAAGTTATCATAGAAGTTTGGGTGATTATTGATTCTGAAGTTATCATAGAAGTTTGGGTGATTAGTAAAATCACAGGTCATAACGACTAAGATGGGAAAATAGGACTTGGTTCCTTTCCACTAAGCTAGGATATCAATCATTTCAAATCCATCAAGAGTCATAATCTATTATTTAAATAAAGAAATTTCATGTATACGGGTATCCAAACAATTCAAACGCAATCGTATGTTTCATCATTTGTTACGTATTAGAATTATCTAATGAGTGATAACGCATAGGTGTGATTCTGATACAACCGCATGGAGCCAACCAAAACTTCAGAAGCCCCGTCACATGATCACAAGTGCCAAACCTAAGACATTTAGGAATTAGGATTTTGTATACTTTTTAAAACAACCAAACTTACATACTACCAGTAAAGAACAGAGCCTGTTTAAAGAAAATTAATCAAGACAAACATATAAAATTACATAATTATGATTGTGTATGTATGATTCGAATTTTCTAGAAGCTATGATGGCCACCCGTTTAAAACTTATCATAGTTAGATTTTTGTCGGTTATTATTTTAAGATTTTTGAAATTATTTTTTATTTAAAAGATGTAAATACCTTTTAGAAAATTTTCAAAAATTATACGTAAGTCTTCAAAATACCCTGAGAAGTACTTTGAAAAAGGACTTGTATCCTTGTAATGTTTCAAAGTTTTATAAGTTGAACCACTATGAAAAATAGCAATAATTGTTTGCTAAAAACGTGTGAATCATTTTTCATGTGCAGTATTACAACAAAATGCATGTCTCACATTGTATATGGACCCTAGTCACAAGCTACTTCTCATTGTCGTCGACCTGGTTTGCTCTTTTAAGGATTCTCTTTACCATGTTTGTTTTTATCTGATTCAATAATACTTGGAAAGAAAACATCTTTTATAATTGTCATAACTTTACAATATTTATGATTTTAATAATTAAATCCTCCCATATATGCATAAATTTTATACGTATTTCCAAATAGAACTTAGAAAACTACACAAACTATCCTTTCTTAAAAAAATACTAGCTCACATGTGAACTAGTGCTCGTTCTTATTACATTAGTTCACATGTGAACCAATATAGGCTTCCATGTAAGACAAACTTTAAGAAAAAAAAAACCATTACATAGAAACATATTATTGATGGTTCGAGATTTACCCGGTTAAATATCTATTTATTTATTTTTATTCTTTGGCATTTAAACTATCGGATTGGTAAAAGCAAAAACGATACTTATCAAACATGGCTTATTCACCAAAGCCAGATTATCTCTACAACAAAACTGCCAACTTTTTGTTTGTTTTCAAATTACCTCTACAACAAAACTATAAAATAGCATGATTCCTAAATGCGATCATGTCGTTTATTATGTTACATGTAAGCAATAATATTTTGCAAGTGTGTGCATTGACCAATGATCATCTTAAACGATTGGATTTATTTTTTTCACAAAATCCCTTGAAGGCAAGCGTAAAAATATGCATTCATATAAAAATGCATTCATAAATGAAACAACTCATCCTCCTGCAAGATCTTCAATTCCTTGAGGAAAATCATAAAACACACGGTGGCTAGCTCAAATTCAATCACCAAACTACAAAATAATAGTAAAAATGATGAAATTAAAAATCTAATGATGTAATTAATATGTATGAAATCTGTGACCGAATTTTTAATAAAATATTTATATGATTTAGTTGTCTTCAAAGAGGCATAATCGTGTATGGTCGTTCCAGTTAGGGACTTGGTTTCTAGTCCGATTGATTATTCCGTTATGGTATAGTAGTGTAAACATAGAAGTAACCTTAACATTTTATCTTTTTAATTTTCAAGCATACGAGATCAACTCGACTTTACGTACATTACCTTTTTGGTATCTTTTTATCATAATTAAACTCCTAAAAAAGTAATCTTAAGCTTTAATTGCTTATTTTACACACTCAAGAACAAATCTAGTGTTCTCCATTTTTTTGTTTTAGCCAACCTAACAAGTTACATTCATGTAACTTTATCTAGAATTTCAAGGCCGACTAAATAACACAATTGGCTCCTTAGATGCTAATTGTTAGGTCAATAAACACAAAAGTTTGATAATTTTAATAACAACTTCAGTTTTAATTTTTAATAATTGTTTAGTTATAAGATTCAAGATTCTGTAATAATTAAATTCAATTCACTTTTATAAAAATTTGTGGAATCATTGATAATTACAAGCTTTACGAAAATGAATGAAGCTAAAAATAGACCTGATGTTTATAGAAGTTGACAAACAAAAAAATGTATGTTCTATTTCTATTTAGGTAATAAAATGTTTTAATTTTGTGTTGTTTTAATCAATTGTTTCAATTATATTAAAAAAATAGTTGTTTTTTTTAAGATAGATAAGTTGATAAACATCTGTTAAAAAATCACTTCACAAGTGAGATCGTTTTTTCACAAGTAATTAAAGTAAGAGTGTGTCGCTCAATTTTATAAATGTAGTATACACAATGGATGACTTTATACTAATTTAGAATTTAAAATATAATATTACTTTAATTGAAAAAGTTAAACATATATACAACATCAAATAACAAATCGAAGCATTCAACATGATGACGTGTCACACATTTATCTGTTATCTGCTGTGCAACATAGTGAGGCCACAAATTAATCATTCATGGACCTATCAATTTGCAATAATTGTGGATGTATATCATAAGGACAAATTCTTTAAAGCCTTTATGTATTATGAGAAATAATTTATTTAAACACGTTCTTTAAAATACTTGTGTCACATGTGGTAACAAGTACGCGTGCCTTTTTCTTACAAATTAAGAGTTTCAAAACTTTTACGGGTGATTAAAACTAAATTGTGTAAAATATTCTTGAGAACTTGTTGTGACAACTACATATATATATTTTTTAATTTAATATTTGCAGAGAAATTTTGTAAAATATTCTTGAGAACTTGTGGGGACAACTGCATTTTTAGTTAGCAATGGAGATCGGAACAAAGCATTCACAAGGGTTTGGTAAACCTTTTATTCTCTTTATAATACAAGAGGTAACTTAAAAAAAAAAAAAAATCACTCTTTACATCATTCTTTATTCTTATATCTTTAGTTAAATTATAAAAATAAAGATAAAGAACCCACTATGAGTGCTTCTAGCATTCACATTTGAGTCTTCGTCTTCATCTTTATCTTTATTGTTTAGAGATTTTTTGTATTTTATATTTTTATTAGGATTTTCATCTCTATCTTTATCTCTAAACTTTATAGATTTGTGAATAGTGAATCTTTAAAGATATACATCTGATATTCATCAATCTTTATGTTTTTTTAGTGTATAAGGGATAGAAACAATAATACATTAAGTGTTTGTAAGTAAGATAATACATTAAGTGTTCCACCATGAGTTTTATTATAATTTTATAAGATACCATATGATGCAAATGATAGGAAGCTTAATAACTTATATTAACACATCATTATTAAGTTAAAAATAAGTAAAAAAATATAAAGATATAATTACATATAACATAGAGTTAATTTTAATTTTACTTCCTGAGATTTGACAAAATTAATTATTTTTCTCTAAACTTTAAAAACATAAACTCTAGTCCAAAAAATTTATCATTTGTTTTAATTCTAGTCTAAACGTTTATATATTTTGTATTCAAATTGAAACAACTTATAACCTTTTTAACCGAAACTGAAACAATTTATGAAACATTTGGAGGTAAATTGATCATTTTAATATTTTAGAGGAAAATTATTATTTTTATCAAAATTTCCCAGAGCAAATTCGAACTTAACTCTATAACATAATTATTAAGTAGAATAAATAAAAAATAAAATAATTTTGGGTTTAATAAGGTAAACAAGTATGCTTAATCAGGTAATCGAGTTTGGTAAACGAGTACACAATGCAATCTCATACCTGTCCCATACTAGCGAAAAAAATAAAAATTAATCCTATTTCCGGTCCTCATACATGTGTACCCGATCTCATATCCGTCCAAGTCCAAGATGTCTCGGGTTCCAGGTATTTCCGTCGGGTTCACGTTGATTGTCATCCTTACTACAAAAGAATAATATCTCAAACTACACAGCAACAAACAGCAATGTATCAGTTAACAAGTTCGTCCAACTTCAAAATAATTTGTTTTAATACAAAAGATAATACATAAAATAACTTAAAATATTAGTCATTCAGATTTCAAACGTAAAGATGTTTCAAGGTTTATACGCTAATTTATCATAATCATAAAACAAGTTTTAAAACAATTCAGTTAAACTTGAAATAAGTTTAAGAAACCATAATGTGTTTCTCCAGTTTTTGATGGTTCCAAGTAAATTGAAAGCGATTTTCAAAAGAATTTATAGTGGTCAACCGGTTATTGTTTGTTCCTTTCACATATACATTGGTGGTTGGTTTTTGGCCACCCTCAACTTACACTTACACGGTGTAGAACAATACATAAAATGTTTGACACGTGTTCATTGGATATGTATTTCATAAGAACAAGTGACGAAACTTAGACATTTTCATTAGGGGAGTGGGAGCGATCTCATTATATATAAAAAATTTACACTATCGGGTCAAAAATTTAATCGAATAAAAAATAATCACTATTACGAAAAAAAAAAGAGTACAAATGATCATAAGAACATCCGTAGTGTGTAACTCCTTACAAAGCCACTTAAACACGAGAAGAACGTGATTACGGATCGTAAAAAACCTCCCCCTCTCTCAATAAAGCTCATCTCTTCTTCATGAGCGGTGCTTCCACACGCACTTTCACCCCTAGGACTTGTATTGCATGTCGCCTTTCTCCTTCATGGCGAGCTCGATTGCATATGGTTATAAGGATTTGAATTTCTTATTATTTAGAAAAAAAAGGATTTGAGAAAAATTATAGAAAATATCCCACCCTCTGCTGCCTAACCCCAAATGGAAATCATTCAACAGTGAGCCACCATCCCACTACATTTCCTCCACTTTGCACAACCATCATTCCTTTATTTCTCTCTCCCCATCTTTCTACTTTCTTCTCTCACTGATTGAATATGACACATGCTACAATACATTTATAACGCACCATTTGCATATATACATAAATGTATAAGATAAAAATTATATAAAATTATGAAAATCACCTTTAATCAATCACATAATTTATATATTATTTATATTTTTAATTGTTTAATGTGTATTTAAGTAAACTCCCACCTTAATAATTAAATTGTCTTGACTCAGATAATATATACTCATGACGGAACTAATATTATGACAAAACGAACTATATATATGTAACTTGTAAAAAACTTACATGAATCACATATACATAACCCGTTGTTAGAGCATTCGCAATAACATCATCTCATCTTTATCTTTATCTTACTCAAAAACATTATTTTTTATTAGTATTTTATCTCTCTAAGGCCCACACAAAAATAATAAACATTTGATGAAGAAGAAATCTTTATATTTAGAGAATCATGATTCATAAAAAATAAACCTTAAAGATGAAGAAAGAGATCCAGATCCAGATCTTGATAGAGATGTAAAAAAATAAAAGAAATTTCTAAACAATAAAAATAAAAATAAAAATGTATATAAAAACTCTATAATGTATACTCTATAATAACACAAAATTATCTAAAACGTAAAACACAATGATTAATACATATAACAAATGATATAAAATATATGACATAATGAACTGATATTTGACACAATGAACGTATAAGACACAATGAGCTGATGTAGTTGACACAATGATTACAATGTTATTTTTTTTAAAACAATAGAAGAACACGTGTTAAACCCATAATTCTTTTTAAACTTTATAAATTAAATAATTTTTTAATATAACCCGATCTTACTTTTCATAGTCTTTTTCCAACTCATCTTTGACAAAATTTATATTATTATATATAGCCATTTAGATTACAAAACACAACTACCATGACCAAAACATGTCTTCTTCCCACCTCACATGCCTCCTCCTTTTTAGTATTCTTCATCTCTTTACACCATCTTCCTCTTTCTCCTTCACCTTCAATGGCTTCAAACACCAAAATTCCAACAACATATCCACAACGGTGCCGCCGGCATCATCCCCGGCGGCATTCTCGAGCTCACCGACGGAAATCCCCGCTTAATCGGTCACGGGTTTTACCCGAACCCGATCCGTTTCAAGAATCCCAACACTAAAACACCTATCTCATTCTCCACCTCTTTCGTTTTCGCCATCGTACCCAAGTATAAAAAGTTAGGTGGTCATGGGATGGCTTTCACCATATCTCCGACGAAAGAGCTCACCGGAGCTCAACCCAACCAGTATCTCGGAATCCTTAACATCACCAACAACGGCAACACATCCAACCACCTATTCGCCGTTGAGTTCGATACGGTTCAAGACTTAGAATTCGGTGACATTGATGACAACCATGTTGGTATCAACTTAAACTCCATGTTATCCAAGAATTCCACAAAAGCTGGCTTCTTTGTCGATGGTGATTCAAGAAAACATGATCTTAATCTGAAAAGTGGGAAAAAGATTCAAGCTTGGGTGGATTATGATGCTCTAAAGCCCCAATTGAACGTCACTCTTTCATCGTCTTCAGTGAAGCCCAATACGCCGATCTTGTCGGTTCCGGTGGATCTTTCATCGGTGTTTGAAGATGTTATGTACGTGGGGTTTTCAGCTTCAACAGGTGTGCTTTCAAGTTCTCATTATGTCTTTGGTTGGAGCTTTAACATGAGTGGAAAAGCTCAATCTTTTGATCTTCATAAATTAGCTTCAACACCAGGGGCTAAAAAGAATCACAAATCTTTCATAATTGGTGTTTCTGTAGCTGTAAGTTTAGTTCTTGCTATCATAGTTGTTGTTGCTGTTGTTTTTGTGATCAAGAGATTGAAGGTTGTGGATGAGGTTGAAGAATGGGAGCTTGATGTAGGCCCACATAGGTATTCATACAAAGAGTTGAAGAAGGCTACAAAGGGGTTTAGAAGCGAAGAATTACTCGGGTTTGGTGGATTTGGGAGTGTTTACAAAGGGGTTTTACCGAATTCTAGAACTCTAGTTGCTGTAAAGCGAATTTCGAACGAATCAGAACAGGGGATGAGGGCGTTTGTGTCAGAAATCTCAACGATTGGTCGCCTGCGCCATCGAAATTTGGTTCAGTTGTTAGGTTGGTGTAGAAAGAAGGAGATTTTGTTGCTTGTGTATGATTTTATGGCTAACGGTAGTTTAGATAAGTACATTTATGATAATCCTGAAGTTAGTTTAACTTGGGAACAACGGTTCAAGATCATAAAGGATGTGGCTCGCGGATTGTTGTATTTACATGAAGAATGGGAGCAAACAGTGCTTCATAGAGACATCAAAGCTGGAAATGTGTTGTTAGATTCAGAACTAAATGGGCGTTTAGGCGATTTTGGTTTGGCTAAGTTGTGTGAACATGGTTCAAACCCAAGCACAACTAAAGTGGTGGGTACATTAGGCTATTTGGCTCCTGAACTGACTCGAACAGGTAAGCCCACCACGAGCTCAGATGTGTTTGCTTTTGGGGCGTTGTTGTTAGAGGTGGTTTGTGGAAGGAGACCCACTGAGCCGAAGGCGTTGCCCGAGGAGCTCATTTTGGTTGATTGGGTTTGGGATAAGTGGACCAAAGAGGTGTTCTTGAGGTGGTTGATTCAAAGTTAAAAGGTGATTTTGATGAGGTGGAGGTTTTGATGGTCATTAAGCTTGGATTAATGTGCTCTAGTAATGCACCATCAGCGCGACCGGCTATGAGGCAGGTGGTTAGGTACTTGGAAGGGGAGATTCCCTTGCCGGAAAGTTTAGCACCGCCATGTGAGAGTGGCGAGAAGGGTAGCCATGGGTGGGAGTTTGAGGATTATGTGCACTCTTATCCGTCTTCATCTTTTATAGACAATGTAAGTAATTGGTCAGCAGGAATTGGGGAGGAGTATATTGATGTTGAAGCGGGTTTGACTACACCATCCTCGATCGATAGCAAGTTAATAAGATGAATAGTTCTCGCGACGTTTTAGGCTTGTTTCTGTCTTTTGTTGTTTCTAGTTTTGGTATGTAGATTGGTGTATGTAACTAGTTTTTCTTTCTTTCATATTAGTCAGAATAAAAATTTCCAAACCCAATGGGTCAAACATGTTTAAGTCTATCACAGTTGATTCCAAACCATTATTACTTATCACTCACAGATTTAGCTCATTATTGTGAAAACACTATTTTGTTATGATATGTAATTGTATAATTCTTATCCTCAAAATTTGACAAAAATATGATGTCTGAAAGCAAAACCCGAAATACAAACAGAAGTAAACTAACAAAGCTGAAATCAATCAGACAGAAATATTGAGAGAATCAAGTAAATGAAAAGATTTGCACTTTGGGATTGTCAACACGAAAGCATGATAAACACATAAATATACTTAAGTTGTCAAGCAGTATAAGATGCATGATAGTGATCTCGATTATTTATCAACAATCTAGACTCTGCATTCAGCAACACCTTGATCTTCAATGGAATTAACCATATATCCGACATGATTTTCAATGAAGTTCTAAAGCACATACATTAAACATGTAAATCAACTCAAGTTATCAATTACTTCAAATAACAAACGCATACGTTTGGAAACCAATGACAACACAAACCCTACATGTAGTTGTGATTACGGGTAAATTAACTAATCATAAAATCGAACAAATCTCATGCTGTCACTACAAAAGTACAAATTCGCTTAAAATTAATTAGTTAAAACTCCCCCTTTTGTTTTGCAACCGACCGAATCAGCCCTCAAGGGTCCCTTCAGTAGCCAAGGGCTGACCAATCGCGAACCGTGCCCAGAAAAACTGCTTGAACAGTTGTGCGAGACCCCCCTCAAACTTGCTGCCGATTCTTCCTCTTATTATTCTTTTGTTCGGTTTTCTTTGCTGTTTGCAGTTTCCGGTCTAGAGGAGTAAAAACCTTTTTTTTTTTTACCAAAACCGGTTCGGATTCAAAACTGAACCGGTTTTTTTGTGATGGGGTCAAATCGGTTTTTTTTTTTTCAAACTGGTTCGGGTTACAAACCGGTTTGGCACACCGAATACTCGAACCTGTCAAATCGATTCGGACCGGTTTGAAACCGTTTTTTTTTTAACAAACCAGTTTTTCTTACCGGGTTAACCGGTTTTTAACTTTTAAACCGGTTTTGAGTGTGGGGCTACCAAACCGGTATACAAACCAACGGTTCGGGACCGATTTGGGCCAAACCGGTTTTTCTTTGAAACTAGTTCCGATTTTTTTGGCTGAACAGGTTCCCGAACCGGGTTTTTTTTCCCATGCCTAGTTTCCACACATCCAGTAGCCCAATTAAATGACCCAATATTTTATTCTTGATTCATTTTAGCCCATCGAAGCTCTAAAGCCATTAACTTAGCCCACTTAATTTGATATCGATTTATTCAACTTTGAAAAGTTTTGGGCTTATCCAAAAACAGAGCCGCCCAAGTTAAAAAATTTATAATCGAACTAAATTCAAGCGAATGAACAGTTTAAACTGATTAAAGCGATATATTCGGTTGGGTTATCAAAGCAAACCGGTTATAAGTTGGTTTATTCAAATGAATTCGATAAGTGATCTAAATAAGCAAGATTTGTGAAACTGTTGAAGGAACAAAAACGGAATTCCCAATTAGAATAACATGTATTGTAAATTAACCAATCAATAATAATATTGATTTGACAAAATGAAGAGGTGCAACAAGTAAAAGTATGAGAGCTATGTATAACACATCATGTCTAGTAAAAAAATATATTTTAGAAGGTTATGTTAGACTGGTGGGTATGCCTTTAAGATAGAATTCTAGATGTGTAAGGTGGCACAATGTTAGCAACCGGAACACTACCCACACACGCAATACAACCTAGATACAAAAAGTTAGGTTGTGTGTATTGATTGGTGAAGATATGAGATGGACACAAAGAAAGAACAAGCTGAGACGTCATGTGTGGGATTATGACATCCTCACAAGCCTTAGATGACAAAAAGTTAACTCATATAAAAAACATAGAGTCGTCCCGTCAATTTTCACCCCTAAATAAACCGATCAGCTCCCTCGGCTTCTTTCCTCACTCGTATTCTCACCTTGTTACTTATCTCTCTTTACCCTCGAGCCACAACCACACCATCCACCCAAAAAATGGAGGGAGGAAATGTAGAAAAATGTTTTGATATCATAAGTTTAAGTCCATCCCCTAAAAGTAATCCGACGTGTGTGGTAATCGCTAGCGTTAATGCCACACCAATCTCTCTCACACGTTCACTTTCCCTTCTTCTTCTCCTACTCTTCCTCACACCCACTCTCTTTCTTCATCACCTATCTCCTCGCCTCACAGATTCCCCTTTTCCACCCCATTTCACTCCTTAATCAACCCATTTTAATATTCATGCTTTATTCCATCAATTATCTTCATTGAAGATTCTTATTCGAAGTTTATACCATTTGGGGATTTTGTTCTTATTTACACCATTTAGGGTTCATTTCTTACGAAAGATTCATCATTTCGGACAAACAAGATTTGATCTTTGAGCTTTTCTTGCAGTCAAAGTGAAGTCGGATATCGTGACTGGGTTGGAATCTTTCGATAGATCAGTTTTTATAAACCATAGATGTCAACGGTTGGGTCTTCATCATCATCGTCATCTTACTGGTGCTACAGATGCAACCGATTCGTTAGGGTTCGAACCCATCTGCAAGATTCATCTTTATCTTGTCCTGATTGCACCGGAGGATTCATAGAGGAGATCAATAGCCCCAACGGATTAAACGGGTCCATGATTTCGGACTTTCACCGGAGTAGGTTCCCGAGCCCACCGTTGCTCCGGCGAGGTAGAAGACATGGTGGTGAACGGTCGCCGTTTAACCCCGTCATCGTTCTCCGAGGACCCACAACAACAACCACACCTGAAGAATCCACCGGAGGAACCGGGTATGAGCTGTATTACGACGATGGATCCGGGTCGGGTCTACGACCGTTACCGGTGAGTATGTCGGAGTTCTTACTTGGGTCGGGTTTTGATCGGTTGTTGGATCAATTGGCTCAAATTGAAGGTAATGGGTTAGGGAGAATTGACACCAATCCACCTGCATCAAAAGCAGCAATTGAAGCAATGCCTACAATTGTAATTCAAGAACATCATGTTTTGATAGAATCTTACTGTGCTGTGTGTCAAGAGCCCTTTGATTTAGGTTCAGAAGCTAAAGAATTGCATTGCCAACATTTATACCATTCAGATTGCATTCTTCCTTGGCTCGCTATACGCAATTCATGCCCCGTTTGCCGCTACGAATTACCATCAGAGACCGCAGATTCATCAAGTCCAAACAGAGGTCATAATGCTGCAAGTAACCAATCTAGCAGTGAAGAAGAATCTGTTGGGTTAACAGTATGGCGGCTCCCTGGAGGCGGGTTTGCAGTTGGCAGATTTTCTGGTGGAAGAAGAGGCGGCGAGAGAGAGTTACCGGTGGTTTATACAGAAATGGACGGTGGGTTCAACAACAGTGGTGTTCCAAGGAGGATTTCATGGGCTTCAAGAGGGAATGTTGCTAGAGAACGAAATGGATTGAGTCGCGCATTGGGAAGTTTGTTTTCTTGTTTTAGAGGTGGATTTTTAAGAAATGGAAGAAGGGCTTTGGCTTTGAGTTCAAGCTCGAGTTCTGATGATCGAGCCAGTGATGGAAGTACATCAGTGTCGTCTAGGCGTAGGGCTGTTGCATTTGATGCACATAACGGGCCACGGAGATGGTGAAATCGGTTGATTTGATCTAGGCTCAATGTAGATATCAAACAAGATGAGATTACGACACAGAATTCTTTAGAGCAATTGCATTCTTTTTGTTAACTTAGGTTTGGTTTTATTTGTTATGACAGTATATTGTTTTGTTATTTTGAGAACTTTATAAATTTTGGTTCATTTGGGTGGTAAAATTAAGTGTCATGAGCATAATGGTAGTGATGATTTGGTGCATGAACTGTTGGAATAACATCTGTAAAGATGATTAGAGTGTGTGGTGGTGAGGTTCTCTGCATAAAAGAACAAAAAGGGGATTACTTTGGGCACTTTTGTTAGCATTTTCAGTCTTAAAAGTTTTATTTATACAACTCATGCTCCTCTGCTTTATCTTTTTCCTGGTAGCATGCCACCTGTTGCTACACAAATCTCAATCGAGGGATTGAGACCGAGGAGCAGTGCAGGAGTGTTATTACCACCTGAAGCTGGGATTGGGGCTTGGTCTTGGCTTGAGCTGAATCTGTATCTGTGAAACAAAGAACACACCATGAACCTCACCACGGGCAGAAGGGATTTCTCCCCGTGACCAACCTCCGGTGTGAGAATAAGTATTTGTAGGAAGAATAAGGAATTGTTAGAGCTTATAGATAGAGAGCGTGAATAGGGTGTGTCTTTACCTGTAACAAAGATTGGTATTTATAGTAGTGTGGGGAGAAACCTCGTTCTCATCAAAACTATTTTGGGTTAGCTGTGGTCAACCTTCCAGGCTGACCTTCCTTGATCAGGGAGATTCTTTCTCATTTGGTGCAAAGGGTAACTTACTTAACATTAATGCATATTGTATATATAGTTGATTTGATTTCTATTGGTTCAGCTCGTGCTTTGTCCTTGGGTCGTTTTCTTGTCAGGTTTAACTCTTACTTTTTATTGTTTTGTGCCCTGATCATATTCCCCTGCAGCCAATGAACGCTTTGCTTAGTTACTAAGTTTCTTGTTCATCGCACTAAAATCTCTAAGTATTATCGTCGATATTTCTCCTCGAGCCACGGTTTAGGAGTGTCGTTTTATGCCAGCCGCGGCCTAAGAGGTCCTTTCTTTGACTAGCTCCTTTGAAATTCCTAAGTGTAGAACTCCAAACTAATCGCTCTATATCAAGCAGCGGTTGGGGTCCTCCCATTGTGTCAGCCGAGGCTAAGGGTCTTCCCCTTGTGTTAGCCGGGGCTAAGGGTCTTTCCCTTGTGTCAGCTGGGGCTAAGGGTCTTCCTCTTGTGTCAGCCGCGGCTAAGGTACACCTTCTTAAGCCGCGGTTGAGGTTGCCGTATTTCACCTAGTTTCCTTTGCTCAGTTTAAGCATGTTATCATTACCACATTTAATCTTTTTTATAATAATTTGTGTTGTATTTAGGATGGTACCCCATCACCACCCATGCTCACCTGGTCCATAATTTTAATTACTGATGCCCTCAAGTCAGTAATTGTTGGCACTGGAAAAGGTATGTTGCATGTTGTCATTGGTTTTATAAACTCATTTTACAAACCGATGAAACCAATGTACAAATAGGAACCATTACGAGCTGCGCCAATGTAAACTCAAGGTTGAGTGGAGTCTAAAATGAGAATTTGGCTCGGCTTTAAATCTTCTGCAAAACGGAAAATCTAGGCTTGAACTTGACCCTACAAACGAGTCAACATTAAACAACCCTTTCAACTGAGCCAATTCCATAGAGGTTCAAGCCAAAAGTCATATGTAACCCTTAATGCATTCACTAATGAATAGGTAATAATTCTAAAAAGAAATATTCTGTGTTAACTAAATGTCTATGTTGTGTTGGTTATTACTATGTGTAGGTGAGCTATATGATGCGTAGAGTAGGTTATTATAAAAAAGTGTGTTCACCCCTCAAATATTTTTAAAATGTGAGCTCAAAGAGTGAAGGGAGAGGATGCATGTGGAAATTGACCATGGCGTTTAATGTAACAAGAAAGTCAAAGATACAACTGAAGTTGACTAAAATGTCCATATGACGGGCATGGTTCTCTAATCGTATAGAAAAGATGGAATTGAAATTGGAGTGTTGAGGCTAGGCCAACTATCTATAGTGCGGTAAAGGAGATGATTGATAAGATGGGATATTAAATAAGTTGATGTATTTTTTTTAAAACAATACTTAAGGTTTTTGAAATTTATGGTTTGACTAGCTTATTAGAAGGTGTTTGGATGTTTAAGCGGAAAGAGATTATTGCATATGAGAAGGGTTGGATAATGGTTCTAAATAGATAAATGTTACAATCAGAACACGTAAATTTTGTAGGGTCAATGACAAGAAATTCATAAAAGGCCTTATTTTTTTGAGTTCGTTTTAGGTACCGACAATGTTAAGCCAACCCTGACACTAAAGAAAGGCAATTGTAGGTTTAAGTGGGACCTGGTAATTGAAAATACATAATTTGATTAAAATGCTTACAAGATCACTACTTATATTTAGGGGAGTCTAATTTAGTAATATGTACCAATTTTGACTTGAGAGATTCAGGGAAGAAAGGAAGATCGAGACTTCATTAATATTCATTTCCTCCTGAAAACCATAAACGAGGGCTATATTTATAGCCTTGCATGAAACAACTTCCGACCCACTACTACAAGAATATAACATGAAATAACCTGATCCATTATCTTGACCCACTACTTTGAGTCTTGCAAAATTAATAACTCCATATAACTCAAGAAAACAATACTAAGAAATGGCTATTATGAATTTGTGTGATGCATATCCTCCACCTCTCCCACCTTCCCTCCATGTTCCCATGAGATATGTCCTAGTATACTTTTTGTTATGCAACCCATAGAATCATCCCAAAGGGACAGTTATAGTGGATTGGTGTGTTTTCTTTCTAGTGGAAACCAATAGTTTAAATCCTGCAAGTGATAGATAATACACTAGATTAAAAGTCGTTCTAAAAAACATAACATATAAACTTAATTTGTTCTATCTTAACTCTTTTATCAAATTTATAAATAATGTAATAATTTTTTAAATAACAATGTGTTTTTTTAATTCAGTTAGTTAATTTGTAGTAATCTTCTGAAATAACAATTTTATATAACATAAGTGTGAAACTAACAAAACAAAACAATTATGTAAATTTGTATAATATAATTGTTGAGTTAACTGCAAAAGATGCGAGTAAAATATATCTAGGGGGTTAAAAATAAAACGAAGTAATTTAATAGAAAACAGAACTGAAAT
Organism: Flaveria sonorensis; assembly: GCA_025506505.1. Classification (NCBI taxonomy): domain Eukaryota; kingdom Viridiplantae; phylum Streptophyta; class Magnoliopsida; order Asterales; family Asteraceae; genus Flaveria; species Flaveria sonorensis. Next base: position 75,099,207 of record CM046440.1, on the reverse strand, counting down.
CTAACATTATGCAAAAAATTTATTGAGTAAAGCTTTCAGGTAAAAAAAATGCATACACATTTGATAAGCATTATTTAAATATTTATTAAAATGTAAATTAAAAAGAACTAATTAATAGTTTTGTATTTGGCTCGTGATCTTGTAATCTAGAGGCATGAAGTAAATCTAGGGTGGTTTAAATCCTTATATTGTAATATTAATAATTTATATTTTTAAAATTTCTACTTTTAACACCCATTTATGTATATTTATATACATTAAAAACCCATCAAAGTAACATGAAAAACCATTAAAGAAATGTTTTCATATGTTTTTAATGTTTTTTATTAGTTTAGCCACACATACATATATATTATAATCTACATATGATTTACACATGTTTAGATTATAATTTCTTTCATTATTTTCTTATACAATTTCAACGGATACAATTAAACATTATATTTCAATCATTTATTATATAAAACTTAAAGAAAATATGCTAAGTTTTCTTAGTTCTTAAAATAATTATAAGCTGTTGGGATAGTTTCAAATGTCATTCAATTTTTTGTTTTATTATCTGTTAAATGATCCAAACCCTTTTTGGTATTTATTAATAAAAAAATTATTGTTCAAAAAATAATAATTTTGTCACTGAAACCGTCTAGCGAATCAGACTAATTAGAGAAATTGATCAAATTTTTTAAAAACATAGATAAAATTTTATTTTTTAAGAATTGTAGCATGAATTACGCCATTAATTGGCAAGAAATAAGAATCATCCAAAACCTTTGAGATGAACACGTATTTAATTGAAAAGTGATCACATTTTGTCACATACTGATCAGCATGTAATTGAAATATTACCAAAATACAAGTTGTTGATTAGATTAAACTGTCCCAATATGAAAAATTCACTAACTATTTAATTTAAAGCGTTTGACTTAATGATCAATTTGCTAATTGATTCACTTTTTAATCCTATTCATATTTACACATTTTATCTATCATGTAGTTTAAACCATCAATCATATGGGTATGTTGATTAGTCTTTATACGTTGGTACTGACAGACCATTGATCTTTTAGTTAAAGAGAATACATAGGGCGTCAAATAGATTTGACCCACCGTAACAGTTGCTTAGAAATCGAGCATGAGATAGCCATCCAAATTCCAAAATATTAGGCCTTTACCTTGGCGTTCTTTTTATGAGTTTAACTTTCAAGCCGATCTATATTCTAAATGCTCTATGTGCCTTGTCGATTGCTACCAAATTCTAGGTGAGGGTGTGGATGCTTGCAAAGACTTTCGATAGCTAGCTCGGTTTTTTCCCTTAATAAACGTATAGAGCAAATTAAATATTATTATTTATGTTATACTTTTTCAGTTCAAGATACACTTCCCGCTTAAAAAAATTATAAAAAAAAAACTAAAAGATTTAATATGCGATGCTTATATATAGACGTGAAGGCCGAGTGAATAAACTTATTTAACCGGCCAATAGGTTTAGTTTATCACATATTTGAGAATTATTTTTTAATCGAATAGGCATTTGTATCTTCATAGTCACGCTAACTAGATCATCCCTAGCTAAGTTGTCACGCTAACTAGATCATCCCTAACTAAGTTCGTTTACTAAATTAGCTAGCATACATCGTGTATCTTATTTTATTAATTATAGTGTTTGTTTATATATTTGTGTTACCTAGTTAGTTATATATATGCATTTAATCAGTCTAATTAAAATTAAATAAATTTTAAAGTTAATCCCAAAGATGATTCCAATGCAATGAATATTAATACCATAAATGCAATATTAAGATTCCACAAATATCATTCATGTAGTTAATTCGTGTAGTTAACTACACGAATGATATTTGTGGAATGTCAATATTGAGTAACTTCATGTTTATAATTAATAAGAGAGTTAACTAACTTTTGTAATTAATCCCATTGAGTAACTTCATGTTGCTCTCTCATGTATTTCTAGCTCCATCGTTCTTCATCTATGCCACATATAGAATTCTCACAATAACCAACATGAATATTTAATTGTTAAGCTTAATAACTTAATACGATAACAACGTAGCATCATCATACAATAACTTATCACAATTTAACACATGACCTTAACATAAAGTAACACACACCGTCAAAGGGTCTTCAACAAAACTTATTGGTCCCATAACTCAATTATTCAAAAGTATTTCACCTATATAGAGGATCCTCCCAAAGCATTGGTGGTGCTGTTACGGGTGAAAGTGTTGATCATGACAGAAAAGAGTTTGGTTTGAAGTTTTTCGCCATATTAATCTTACAATGAATTCTTTTACTTCATCTTCATTTCTACGCATAGTGCCACAGCCCACAAGCACTAACATCATAAATCCTTTGTGTCCCCAAAAGATTTAACAAATATCTTATGTGACAAAACATGAATTAAGTTACTAAGATCTTTAAGGTACTTCCATCCAACCTCCCATAAATCCGCGGGGGATTAGCTTATTTTTCTCTTCAAGTCGTTTCAATTCCTTGACAAAATTCGTCTATAACATGTTTTACTTTTAGACATTGTGTCTAATTGATAGCTTAGAGTCGTGCTCACACCTTTAGAAGCAGAGTGTTGATCACTTTTCGTGATGTAAAATGTAAGATACCTTTAAGCAATGTGTTTCAGAACCGGATCTGCCAGTGAATCTGACGCTTTACTGGTCCGTTGATCGGACCGCTTCGACTGGATATAAGAACCGGAAAAAATTGATCGGACCGCTTCTACTGGATATAAGAACCGGATAAAATTATACTTATTTTAATAAATATATGTAAAAAATATTGAAAAATTAAAAAAAAATGTATATTAACCGGTCCAACACCCGGTTCGACCGGTCCAACCACTGATATAATATCAAAATGGTTTTAAGCACCGGAAAGGATCGATTAGAGTCCGGTTCAAGTCCAATTGGGCATACCTGTCGGTCCGGGTCAGTCCAGTTTTCAAAACAATGACTTGAAGGTGCACAAATGACTTGAAGGTGCACAAATCAAACAACCAGGTATCTTTTCCTACATAAACTCCATTTGCATTTTGCTTTTGTGAGTCTTTTTATTATTCTTTGCTTTGCCTTTTATTTTACAACCAATACATCTTTTATTAATTTTAGGGGGTTCTTTTATCCCTAAAATTTGGTGTCCTTAGGAAAAACTAATGCATCATTGCTCCTTTAATACTCGTTTTAATATATATTATATATTTGGTAGTTGCCACTTTCCAAAATTCCATATTCTTTTATAATCTGGGTTTTATTCAAAGTTCAAAGAGTAGGTGTATGTTCCAAATTTTGTATTAAATGGTTTTTATTATTTCTCTAGAAAGGTTAGAATAATAGAAAAAGCCAAAAAGTAAAATAAAAAAGAAAATGTACATTTAGAATTGGATTTTTATATTATAACTACCAACACTTTACAACATTCACATCTATAATTGTCAGATTCATATAATTTGAAAAAAAATACATGATTTTTATATAATTTAACACTCCATCTCATTCCTTAAAATAATTATATGGATTAATTTTTCATTCCTTATATTTAGCATTCATTCTTTATATTTATTTCTTATACTTTTTGTGAGTGAAGATAAAAAATAATAAAAAATAAATAAACAACTATTATTTAATTTGTAAGAGCAATTTATAAGGAATGAGATGTTGAGGTGTTATTAAAATTAATAAATTTTATAGTCATGTGTGTGTTTTTTAGTTAAAATATGAAGTTAAGGATAGAGAATGAAATGTGAATGTTTTTATACTAGAAAAAAATGAATAAAACTAAAAAAGAAAAAAATACTACACAAGTTTAGAATAATAGCATCAAGCAAAAGAATTTCTGAAAATAAAAAGATATATAATCACCAATAATCTTAAAAAGGTAAAATAAAGAGGAAACATGCAACTGTCTTGACTGTTGAAATGATACAAGAGTTAAAATGCTAAAATCATCAATAGATGAACTTTAAAGTATCTTGTTATATTGTGTAAACTAAATAATGAAATTAACACAATAAAGCTTTTATTTTATCTAGAAAATATGTGTAAAATGGAAATAAATCCATAACGAGGGGACCACAGAAGGATCACCCGCAAAAGATCATGGTCAGGTCGTCACGGCAAGGTCATCAATAGGATCGATAACGGTATTTTCATCGACAGATCAATGACAACTTTTTCCTCGGTAATACCATCTTAAGAATAAATAATTAAATATATGGCTGATTTCCTTTAATACAAATAGCACATTCAATCAAAAGTATTTAACATAATGTGTTCAATAAAACTAAACTATCCAAGCCAAATATTTCGTGTGATCACTCTCCACCAGACTTCTTTCAAACTCCATTATGTTTACGATTTCTTCTCTCGGTAGGGGATCTTTGATGGATTCTAGTCATCGATGATGTTTCGTTGGTGATAATTACTTTATAGTAGTGTTAGGGATACATGTTTAATAGTGGTTGTGTTTATTGCTTTTAAGGGTATGGGTCATATTAATGGCAATGACACATATACTAATATGAGATTGTTTTTTCTTTGTACATTCTAAAGGTCCACAATTAGGGTTATATATCAGAAAGTATTCATATTGAAGAAATTAAGCATCGTATGTGATTATATATATTTTTTAAAAATGCACCAGAAAACTTTTTAACAACTAAAATGAAAACTAAGACTAAAGTCTGAATAAAAATATGTCAGCAAGAAGAACTTGGCGCTTAAAATATTACAACTTTATATTTTTTTTATGTAAACTATATAATAAGATCTTTGTGGTCTTAACTTTTTCGTTTAAAATATTATTTTGAATGGTCTTTTGAAATTGGGTTAAATGTAAATTAGATTTAATTTTTTAATTTTTTTTAGAAAAATATTTCTTCTAAATAATAATCAGTAAACTTGTATACATTATTGATTACGTATTTGGTAAAAATGCAATATGGTTTTGTAAGAAGAATAAAACTATAAAATAAAATACATGGACAACCTGTAAAATAATCATAGTCCATTAATCCGTAATGTTATTTTCAGATTATAATTTTAAAATATTTGACATCCAGAAAAAGGTCTTCTAGAAATTATCAATTTCATCGGTCTCTCTCAGCATCGTTCACACATAGCTAAGTTTTTAATGTATTTTAGTTTTTCAAATTAGGTTTCATCAGAAGTAGCTAAAACTAGACCATCGTATCAGGTACAAAAATACTCTCAGCTCACCTTCAATTATCCATTTCGTAATTTCTAAGATTGCCTTTTCAGAGTAAACATAAATGCATTTATTTGCTTATCAGATACTACTAAAGTGTTAGTTGAAGTAACAAGAAGATAATGATTCAGCCCATCATATATTATAGGGACATTTAATACATAACTAGTTATAGTAGTTACAAAAATACAACCGCTATTCTAACTTATAAGACGGTTATCTAACATAATCATGTTATCATTCATACTATTTTTTAAACGGATCTGACTTTTGAATGTCGATTAATTCACAAACATTGTAATTCAATTTCTAAAGTTATATTTTTATTCATGATAAGACTTGAAAATTTCAACCACTTGAGAAGTAACGACTTTTCTAAACACCTTAATACCGTTAGATTTCAAGTTTTTGATGGACCAATCGATACACCTATAGAATGCAATTTCAAATTCAAACCACTGAGTGACCACACTAACAACTCCAAACACAAGACCAACCTCTACTATGTGCCTTTTTTGTAGGGCCTCCACGACCCATGAAAATCCTTAAATCGACACACACCTAGTACACAGTATGGTGTCCTGTCTTACCATCCTCTGTATAACACAAAACATATACACCATTGCGCACACACTCAATGTGTTCCTCTGTGTGTGAGAGAGAGTGACAACGACAAAAAAACAATATTTTGCATATTTCATACTTATACCCTAAACCTGCAGAAAACCCCCTTTACAGCACCAAATCTTTGATCCCTGTATCATGGACACTGTTCATCTCCATCTTCTCTGTAAGTTCTTCATCATATTTTCCTTAAATTTACAAACAAGATCCTCACTTTCATCAAAAAACGCAATCCTACCCCTCAAGATTCAATCAATTTCATCTGGGTCCCTCACAAAACCTCCATACAAGCTCTCTTTTCACCACAATGTTTCTTTAACGATCACCCTCACCGTCGGTTCACCGCCGCAGCCGGTGACCATGGTGCTCGACACCGGCAGTGAGCTCTCATGGCTACACTGTAGAAAAACGCCAAGCACCCCTTTATCGTATGACCCATTACATTCGACATCATACACCCCTATCCCATGTTCTTCACCCATTTGCGTGACCCAAACCCGAGACTTCACCGTACCCGCTTCCTGCGACCCGAAAAAGCTCTGTCACGCCACCCTCTCCTACGCCGACGCCACCGCCGTCGACGGCAATCTCGCCGCCGACACGTTCCGGTTCACGGGTTCGGATCTTCCCGGAGTTATATTCGGGTGCATGGAGGTCGATTCAAGCTCTAACGTCGCAGAGGATGCGTTAACAACAGGGTTGATTGGTATGAACCGTGGGTCGTTATCGTTCGTGACCCAAATGGGTTACCCGAAATTCTCGTATTGCATTACGGGTCAGGACTCTACGGGTGTGTTAATGCTCGGTGATTATAACTTCACGTGGCTCCGTTCGTTAACTTACACACCGATGGTTAAAATGTCGACACCATTACCGTATTTCGATCGGGTTGCATACACGGTTCAGCTTGAAGGAATCAAGGTATCGGGTACGGTTCTACCCTTACCCAAATCCGTATACGAACCGGATCATACCGGAGCGGGTCAAACCATGATTGATTCGGGTACCCAGTTTACCTTCCTTCTTGGACCCGTTTACACCGCTTTGAAAAACGAGTTCTTGAAGCAGACCCGGAATGTGTTACGGGTCTACGAGGATTCGAACTTTGTGTATCAGGGTGTGATGGACCTTTGCTACCGGGTGGAGCGGAGTCGGGTCGGGTTACCGGTTTTACCTAGTGTGAGCATGATGTTTCGGGGCGGGGAGATGGTTGTTTCGGGTCAGAAGCTGTTGGTTAAAGTGGGTTTAACGAAGGGGGGTGATGACATACATTGCTTTACGTTTGGCAATTCGGATTTGTTGGGGATTGAAGCGTATGTGATCGGACATCACCATCAACAAAACATGTGGATGGAATTTGATCTTACGAATAATCGGGTCGGGTTTGCTGAGGTTAGGTGTGATTCTGCTAGTCAAAGGCTTGGAATTGACTTGTAAAAAGGACTTGACGAAGATCAAAAATGGTTGCTTCTATCTTCTCTCAACCGTTGGATCTTGATGCATCCGACTTAATCAACTCATTGGTTGATGTTTTGATTCGGTTTAGTTCATTAGAGTTTGTTTTATAGACATCATAAACGACTTATAAAGTTCAGATTAGAAGTAAATGTAGAGTTGATATAATGGAATTAAAGCTATTCTTTCTAATGTCATAATTTTTTGTGTCAACACATATTCTATAGATCTTAATCTCGTGTTTAAGTACCGGCTCTAGTAGCCAAAACTAAAATTTACATTCTCTTGTATCATATCTTATTTTCCAAATGCAAAGAATACATTCATTATCCTGTGTACCCATCATGTCCTAATGGGCTTATGATTAAATGATTAAATCTTACAATATCTAAGTTTTGGTGCATAAAATTTTGTTAAAACCCATTTGGCAATATGAGGGTTACTCATAGGCTTTTTATATATACATTTGATTTATCTTTTCTATGTATGTAGGATTTGGTTTGCATCTAACAACCAATGCCTCAAACAAAGTCCATTCAGCCTTCATTCCAAATCATGATTTAGTTGGTACCGTCAAATTTGAGCTCTTTTTTCGGTTAAAATTTTCATTTACTATTTTACCTTTTTTTTTTAAATAAAGATGACAATATATCGGAAGGAGTAGATAGCCTTGTTGGTTGAGGTGGATCAAGAGAGTTTTAAGCCAATTGTTTGGTGAGAAGAGGGACCCAACAAAATATCTTATTTTTCTCACCAAATTTGATATTAAATTTGTTATACTGACTTTCAACTGTTTCTATGCCATCCCATTCTTTTGTTTGTGTTTACCAAATACCAAACCAGTTCTTAAACTTAATTATACGGTATATTTGTTTTTTTACTAGTTCTTAAAATTAATTATTCTAGATCTATTTGTTTTTTAACAACAAACCTACACTATTTTCTGGAGCAAATTTGTTAACTACATAAACAACTTAAGTCAAGTTAATTGAACTTATTATTTTATTCTTTTGCTGGTGTCTTTAAATATCGGTAAATTTAGGGATTCAATCAATACTTTACTAACAATGAAATCACAATTTTCATTCTATAAATGGTCTAATAACTAAGACAGGTAATTAGTAAAAAACATATATTCAAAACTAAAACTTTGCTAGAGGGGAATTAGATTCTTACTTCACCATCCGTTAAATGTTGAAATGCATTTAACTTTTAAGTGTTAGACTTTTGCTTGTGAAGTGATCTCATGCGGTACATTTACTCCTTTAATATTCTGTGTTAAAACACAATTTATAGTACAAGAAGATTGAAGGAAAAAATATATATTATTATCATTATCAAAAACACAAAATTATTTTAACACATGCACTGATGACTCAACTCGGATTCCTTTCTGCGCATAATCAACCATCCTGTCTATATTTATGATTATTCCTGATAGAACCTAGACCAAAATACACATAAATTAAATTAACTTAAGAATCAAATATACCAGGGGTAGCTTAACGCATTTGAAATCTAAGACGAACATTGAAACTAAGGCGTTTTTTATGATAGAAAAAACCTTTCACTTTACTCATAAAATATCAATTCAAGCACAAATAAACATGTGTTACAATATTATATTTCTCATCATTATTAACACATCATTCCTTTTTCATAAAACAATTTACAATAAACTTTTAATCAATTTATTATCTCTTCTCATTTCACTCTAAAAACACAAAAGATTATAGGTTGTCACATATATTTTTCTTCTAAAAATATAATTTCTTGCAAGTTTAAAAGCCCTTAAATTTTAAAGACATAAAATGATCGTTTGTTTTCACTTGTACCGTAGAGATCCAATGACAAATACCAGATCTCTATGAATCTTTTTAAGATCCCTAATTCCCAAACCTTTGTAAACTTTATATTTAACTTTAGTAGATTATAATTTGAGACTTTGAGTTCTCTAGGTTTAAGGTTACCATTTTGAGTATATGATTTAGTTTGGTTTGGTTTCGTTTTTGTATGTTTCTGATTGGTTTGCTAGAGTATTGGTTACGATTTCCCTGTATGGAGGTTTGATTCGTTTTAAGATCTAATTTTTTAAGTTTGATGTTGGAATAAACACAATCATGTAGTGATTGAGATACAAACGCATGATTTGACCTAAAAAAGTCAAAGTAAGAAAGACAGGCTGGCATGTTACGGTCACCAAATATAGATAACCGCGTGGCATGTCGCAGTCAAATCCCACCTGCTTTTGACTTATGCCCCAATACATTTGTCCATTTCTTCTTTGCTCAAATCTAAATCACATTACAATCTGATGGTCGAGCTCCACAAAGTTTATGATGACAATAGTCATTGGGTCAAGATTCTAGAGGTGATTAAAACGACGTCGTTCTTATGGATAAAAAGCCGAGCTAATTCTAATAACTTTAGATTTCTATTTTATTACGCATATCAAATCTATATCTATACTATATTATAATACACGAAAGAAGGATTCCAGTTAAAGTTAAAAGATTTATAGATTTTAAGCACAAGGTATAATCTAAAAAATCAATTTAACAAGGGTAATTATGTCTTTTTAACGCTACTAAAATAATGGAATTTTAAACTTATTTACACTTGAACCCTCGTATCTTTAATTATATATAATTTTTTTATGTTTGTTACAATATGTTTAAAAGAAGGAATTCAGTTTTTTAAATATAAAACTAACCAGAGACAAATAACATAATAAAAAGTGTCGCACGCGCCGCATCGCGGGAGCACGTAACTAATATAATGCTAAAAGAGTAACTTATGGGGACATTTGATATATTTTTAGGCCCCCTAAGTTTTTTTTTCCCGCCTCTCTCTCCTCTTAAATAATTACCTAAATTCAGAAATATTAAATAATTTTAATTCTTTTTTAAATTTATTTTTTTAATAAATTAAAAAGATGTATTTTTATTAATATTATTTCTAGAAAACAATTTTTTATACAATTAAAAATTTTTCAAAAACATCTAACTTTTTTTAAAATATAAAATATTTTAAAATTGATATTTTTAAAAGTAAATTTTTATAAACTAAAAATAATTAAAATTAGGAGTTATAATAAAAAAAATTTATAAAATAACATTTTTAATACGGTTTATTTTGAAAAAAATATTTAACTTTTTTTGGAAAGAAAGTTTAAAAACAAAATTTTAAAAATTGATATCGTTATTTTATTACTTATAGTTATTACTCATATGTAATTTTAATCATATCCTATTTTAGATTATCATTTTATAATTCATAAAATTTTATTATATTTAATATTTTATTTTTTCAACCCGTATAATACATTGGTTTACTAAATTTAGTATTAAATAAATAATAATCAACAACTAATCAAAGATATTATGAACACTTATATAGCCCGATCCAATCCGGTTCAATACTATATCTCTATATTTGATTACAGGTTTAAAATAATTCAAAATTGATCTAATTATTACATATAAATTTTCAGTGTATATTATTCAAATCTTAATTTCTTCGTACTAATATCCTCACACCCACTTAATATCTAGCTCACAATTTGACCCGTCAAAAGTATTCATTTTAAGTCTGAAAGAAGACAGTTTTCTTTGACTGTATATTTCGCTATGACAATAAACAAAAGTTAAGGTCAATTTCTGTCAAGTGTCGGTTTATACTTGAAAGTGCATATTTTTACGCATGATCAGCTTTATGGCATCTTGTTACAAGTTAAAAGTAAAGATGGATTGAAGCTTTTAGTTTTAAATAAACCTACTAATATTACTACAAATATAGTTTACAATGATGTTTTTACTCATTTGTGACCTTATAATCAAAAATTGTTATGTCTTATTTAATATATAACACACTTGATTTTATTTTTATTTTTATGTTATTTAATAATTAATTTTTCACACTTTCGTGTAATACACGGGTAACTAAAGCTAGTCAGTAATATTTAATAATAAAATTAATCACATCAGTTTCTCAATGCACTTTCTTAAAATTACATTTAAAAAACATTATTTTCAAACATTTATCATTGTCTTTTCTTTCTATTCTACTCGCAACCATTTTCAAAAATATTAAAATATTTATAAAGATTAAACAGTGTTTTACTCAAATATAAGGATGAACTACATTGTTCCATATTTTCACTCATAAACATTTTATATAATATATAATAAATATTCATATAAAAATAAAATACCTACCGTAAATACTCTCAAATCTCAATCACATTACCATTTGATGGTCGTGGTCCACAAGGTTTATAATGCAACAAATCAACAATAGTCATTTGGCCAAGATTCTAGAGGAGATTAAAGTTATGGATAAAAAACAAGCTAATTCTAATAACTTAGTTTTCCATTTTATTACACCATCAAATCAGTAAAATTTAATATTAAAATTAGTCGTAACTTGTCGGTGGTGACGGATCATAATTAAAGTGTTAAACAATGATAGTGTGGATGAGTTTTACATAATATGTAATGTACTAATGTTCACTAGTGTTTGGTTCTCCTATAGATGTTATATTACTTATTTTAATTATGAGAAGTTAAACTATTTATTTCTGTACAAAATTACATGCATACATATTCTTCTTTTATAATTTGGAATTCAACATATATATGAGGACGAACAAATAAAATAAAAATACAAATGTAAGCTTTGTAGAAAGAACCTAGAATAATGTCTTATTAGATGCAATGACTAACACGATATCAATATAGAATCTTGTATGTCTAAAACAAAGTTAGCGTCCCTTTTGATATCACTTTGTTCTTTGAGCGAGAACCGTTGATTAAAAGATAAAATTTAATACAATTATATGATATATTCATATGATATGCTAAGACAAATTTCATACAATCTTGTGGTATTCTTATACGATGTGCTAATTTGCTATTTGTAGAATTATCTAGAAATACTCATTACTTACTTCTATATATTATCCCTTTCTAAACGTATCAAATTGTTTCTAGAATATTCCTTGTTTGACACACTTATTCATAGTTGCATTCCTACTCTTTAGTCTTCACCATCGTTATATAAGCATATTACTATCTAACCGAGACTCAATTTTTAAGAAAAAAAATGTAAACTAGGTGTAATAAAATGTACGTACTTATAAAATAATGAATGAATAACGATTTACAAGTTGTGAAAATACAAAGATACAAATCCTATAAAGTAGAGTTATTATTTATTTTTAATATTTTAATATTATAATTAAAAAAACTATTTTGTTTTTCTGTTATAACTTTTAGAGCTAAGACCATGGGTAGTGGTTTATTTAGTTAAAATACCACATAGACAAATATAAATTTATTAAAATCATTTTAAATCAAGTGTAGTGGGTTTAAAGTTTTTTTTAGTTAAAAATGAGAAAAAATGAATTATTCATATCTTTTAACGTCTGTTAAGGGTTTAACTAAAAAGGAGTTTAAAGTCCCCTTTTAACTAGGACGTAGTGGTTTTAACGTAACAATTATGTCCACATCAGCAACTTTGAAGCCCCTTAGGAGCACTACTACGTCTAGTCTAATTAGACAATTAATCTTTGTGGACCTTGTGGTTGGGTAAAATAATAGGTTTATCAGCTAAGATTTAAAATTAAAAAGTTTTGGTATTAATTTAAAATCATATAGTTTCACTTATCAACCATTCCAAGTTCCATAGAATTCCAAAAAAAAAAAAACACCCCGCAGATGTCCTATTTGTTTTATTTTTCATGGTGTTAATACAACTTTGACACTTCTTTTTATTCCTCATACAAACACTTGCATGAGAAAAAAGTAACGTTAGACTTTCATATATCAATGATATTTCATCACATGTTAATCGGAAATTATTTGAATACTAAAACGAATGATTGATGTGATGATTATGAAATTAAACATACATGCAACTCATAAACAGTGAAATGTGTGCTTCCATTTAGGAACCTCTTTAGGCAGTTCATGTGCGACTAAATCATTGTCCATGGTCCATATTTTTAAAAGCAAAAATGAAAAAGTTAAAGTGAAGGCAAAGGTTGTCCATATAAGTAAATTAAAGAATCTAAGTCATATTCAAGAAATACACTTAAATCTAACTCATATTTAAGACATACACTCAAACCTTTATTGTTGAATAACCCTTGTTACAGATGAAAGAATCTAACTAGCCTCTCACCAGTATGATAGAAGAAGATGATGCAATCATGCAAGGCAATCAAAGAAAACAATCAACACGATCCTTACATAAAAGTAACCCTAACTAAACTGAGAACAGACGAAAGATTAAGGTAAAACGAAGAAGAAGATGGAAATCTAATACGAACACGAAGAAAGAAGTTTGCTAGTAATCTTAAATAATATATACAGGCCACCATCAGTTACAATCATTTAATTTATAGTTTTTTCAAAGCATAAATAATAATCTTACGAACTTAACAATTTCCTTTGTTAACAAGAGTTTTAACCTTATCCTATATTTAAATTGCAAATGCATGAATAGTATTTTACAAGAATCATTTACATTGGGTACGACTCTTTTATGAGTGGGTTTAGTTTGTTTTGTGGTTGAGTGACAAACCAATAGCAGATGACCATGTGTGTTTCTATACCACGTGTGCCTTTATATTCTATTAATTGTTCAATTATTTGAGTATTGTTTTCTAATTATTGATGCTTTTTTGTTTCATTTGAGAACTAAATAATATATACACGACACCATCCTTTACAATCATTTAATAAAGTTTATTCAAAGCATGAGTAATAACCTTACGAACTTAACAAATTCCTTAGTTAACGAGTTTTAACCAGCAAATGCACTTACATTTGAGCCAATAACCGAACTTAACCCCAAAAGCAAACGCCCTTTGGAGCAAAATAATGTAAAGTGAATATAAAAAATTATTTATGTTATCTTCTCTGTCTAAATTTACCATATACAAAATATCTAAAGTTTATAAAAGTTAATTACATAAATGGTCCATATGGGAAGGGTGGTGGTTGTGGTATGTATTAGGGTTAATCTTTTGTTTTTGCAATTCATGATATGTATTAGGGTTAATCTTTTGTTTTTGCTTCGATTTAGTGGGAAGGGTGGTGGGCTGATGGCTGAAATTAGGAATGAGCATTTGGTACCCAGTACCCGTACCGTACCGGTACCCAGCTGGTACCGAAAATATGTATAAGGTATCGGTATCGGTACTTGATTTTCTTATATTTCGGGATCAGTACTGGCCGGTACCGGTACTTTACCCAAAAGTCCCATATAGTCCCGATAGTACCTGAATACGAATAGCCTATTTTGAAAAAGAAGGAACAACATAGTGATCAAATCGAAGATTAGCTTTCTTTGGTATTTTGAAACTTTAGGTATTGGTATTGATTTTATTGGTGTTTATTATTTTGGGGGTGAAATTCATCATCATGAAGCAAAAACAATTTATTATTTTTTTTTGGGTCAGTGTTGCTTCACAACTGATGAGTGGTAAGCATATGTGGAATTGTTGATATTTAAAATGCATGGTTAAGTCCATGTACTATTTTTGTTGGACATGTGAATGTTTTTTTGATATTTTATTTTTGTTTAGTGATTATAAACTTTTAGAGGTGTCGGGTACCAAACATGTACTGAGTAACGGGCACAAAAACAGATACTGGGTACCGTAACCAAACATGCACCATGCAGCAAGCCTAAAAAATAATGTTGTAGAGGTAACGGGTACCAAAGAGGTATCGGATACCGAAATACCGGTACCGTACCGGTACCAAAATCGGTACCGATACCGGTACTCGTTTTTTATAAAATTCGGGATCAGGTACTTTCGTTACCGGTACCGGTTCGGTACAGGTACGGTACCGAGCTCATCCCTAGCTGAAATGGCCATGGTGGATCTGGATTTAATGTATAGCAATCATAAATGAAATTATAAATGTCCATATAATTATAATTATATATTTGACAATCCAAACAGGGTTCAGATTTCTTGTGGTGTTCGTGGGTGTTCGATAATGGTTGGTGGGAATGTGGTTTGTGTGGTGGCTGGTTGATAGGAGGTCGGGTGAGTAAGGGTGAAGGAAAGGGTTGGTAAGATGGTGGTGGTTAGATAGTGGCCGACGGGGACAAGCGGTGGTGATGGAGGGGGAAGGGTTGGGTTTTTTAAAGTTATAGTTAATTACACAAATAGTCCATGGATAAAAGAGAGATATAAAATTACAAAATAATCCATCAAATGGTATTTTGATTATTTTATTTAAAAATAACAAACTTAATGTTCGGTCTCGTTACATAATTGAAAAGACAATACCACAAGTCTCCAACCATTATTTGAAACTTTTAGTATTTAAATTTATTATTTTAAATAAACTATAAGGAGCATTTATGTAATTAACTCAAAATATAATTTACTTTAAATTTTAAGAATAATTATGGTAAAAAAATGAAGCTTATTAGTGGTTGTCTCATAGCTTTCCAAATGAAAGATAGTGGGTTTGAGTTTCGTTCAGGACGAAAAAAAAAACTCTAGACCGAGCCAAAAGTTTTTTTAGTTGTGGGTTTTCCCTCGAGAGGGTAGGGGATACGGTCCCGGCTGAAAAATGCATGCTCGCACGATTAACTTTCAAAAGAAAAAAAATATTAATTGATTTATTAAATAATTTCCAAGAAATAAAATACAAACTAACATTTTAGGTGTATTGCCAAAAGAGTTGTCCAGAAACTGATACAGCGACGGTTTCGACTCCGGCTACAACTACAACTACAACAACTGCATCTCCCACCTCCAACTCTCAATTCACCTTCGCTAATCACATACACTTCAATCAGTCGACGTAAATCTCAACTCTGTAAGTATCAATTTCTCTTTATCTTCTTTCTTTAGTGAATTTTGCAATGGTGTTGCTGAATTAGGGTTTTCTTTTTATTCTGTTCTTTCAATCAATCGAAGCTCTCTGTGTGAATTTGGTTCATTTCTTCTGATTGAATTCGTTCTTAGTTATAATAAACGTTTGTTTTATCCATTTCATTTGTTTGAAAGCAGTTTAGGTGTTTGTTTTTAGGGGGAAGTTCATGCGAGTTTGGGGGTTTTAGGTTTTCGTAATTTGGTAAGTGAATGATCTATTTGGAGTGAAAAGGAGGATTGATTCTTTTCTCTGTGCTTCATGTAATTGTTTTGGTTGGTAATCCTAAAAACAAGGATCAATTCCTTGTTTGTGAATGTTGCGACAATGCTGATAGCCCCTTAGATCGTCGGATCTTGCAGTTGCTTTGTTCAAAGCAACCTAATGTATACACTTGGTACAGACCATGAATTACTTGATAATCGGACAGAAATTTAGAACTATCCTGTGTAGGTGTACTTGATACCATATGGTTTGTTTTAACTTAACCCAAATTTCTTAGAGGTCTGTTAAAGATTAGGAAGTATTGGAACAGTACAAAATTATATACACCTGATAGAGTTATTTGTTAACCTCTGTTTGTTTAGACCAATGCAAATCTTGATTCGTTATGTCCTTTTGTTTGAAGTGATAAATTACTGTGGTTTATATGTGATTCTTGTTGTATGTGTCATGGCGAAATTGCATTTCTAAAGTACCTTGGAGAGTTGGAGCTATCTTGAGTTAAACCTCATATTGAATA
Source organism: Flaveria sonorensis (assembly GCA_025506505.1). Taxonomy (NCBI): domain Eukaryota; kingdom Viridiplantae; phylum Streptophyta; class Magnoliopsida; order Asterales; family Asteraceae; genus Flaveria; species Flaveria sonorensis. Next base: position 75,082,251 of record CM046440.1, on the reverse strand, counting down.
GACTGTGACTGATCTTGTTTTTATAAAAGACACCATTTAGAATTTTCTAATTCACTGAAGATTCTGATGTAGAACTGATTATTACTGAAAGTGGTTGACAAAATATCGACGTAAAACTCAACAATCATGAGCTTTGTATTTCGAGGAAGCAGGGGGGACATAGAAGCTGGGTTTCCAGGATTTATTCCTGAACGCCGTGCTGTGGTATATCTTATCTTTTTGCTATATTATAGCATGTTCTTTGAGTATATATGGATTAATCAATCATGTTATTCAATGTATTTTGTTTGCGATACTAATGTTCGAAAATCCACTTTATTCTAACTATGTGTTTTGTTTGTCAGCGAATTCATGCACCTCGGCCTGTCAATACAAATTCCCTTGCCTTTCTTGTCACAGGTATATTTGGGTTTTTTAGTTTTGACCTTTTTTTATATTGCATATTTACAAATAGTGGCTTTAGTCAATTTCCACTCATTACCTGTTTTCATTTTACAGTTCTCTTGTTGTTCATGATATTGAACTCACACCAAATGTCACCAAACTTCCTGGTACTATCCATTTCAACTTTTTAATTGTTTCTATGTTTACTGTTCAACATATCCTGTTTAATAAATATCTAAGTTTCTTTTTTTCTTTTTTTGTTGATTTAAGCTTTGGCTAGTACTTGGTGTCTTTTTGATGGCTACAAGCTTAAGAATGTATGCCACCTGTCAGCAACTCCAAGCTCAGGCCCAAGCAAATGCAGTGGCTGCCAGTGGTCTTCTTGGTCATACTGAACTTAGGTTGCAAATGCCACCTTCAATAGCACTTGCAACACGAGGGCGGTTGCAAGGGCTCAGACTACAGCTTGCCCTTCTTGACAGGGAATTTGATGATTTAGGTACATTTTTAGCGTGGTTATCTTAATTTGTATCATTTCCTTGATCGTGAGATTCACTTATTACAGTTTCACGAGGCAGTTGGTTTTTACTTTCTAATTTGGTTGATGTTGATATGTATTTGCAGATTATGAAACTTTAAGAGCACTGGATACTGACAATGCTCCAGCTGCCAACTCAATGAGTGAGGAAGATGTAAATTCTCTTCCTATCCATAAATACAAGGTTGGCAACTCTAAAAGGTAAGTTATATGATTCATTGACTTCTTTCCTGTATTAAATCTACTCTCATTTAACATGTACGACAGGAAATGTGAAATGTCTGGTGTTGTTACTTTAATATCTTCATATGATTAATGTTAAGTATTCAAGCAACAACTTGGTATTTTAAAAGCTGGATTTATAAACTTGGTTATCGGATTACGGATATGCTCCAAATAACTAAACTTTGAGTTTGTAACTTCTATGATCAGCACATCATTGGCCCTCTTTGAAATTTGATATTTGTTTTAATAACAGTGGTAGCTCATCAGTGGATCAAGGTTCATCCTCGGTGACACCTGAGGTAATTATGTTTTTCCTTGTATCAATTTTTGAGACACTTATTTTATTTCATGATCTAATTCCATATTCTCTGTGCATAATTTCCAAGTTCTCTTTATGGAACACATCTCCATCTTACACCCCCTTACAAACTGCAATTTTATGAATCTGTTTAACATTTCTTTTTCTGGTGGCAGAAGGTTGAGACGGGTAACACAGTTGGTGGAAAATCATCAGAAGATGATTTGACTTGTAGTGTTTGCTTGGAGCAAGTTAATGTAGGGGAACTAGTTCGTAGTTTACCATGCTTGCATCAGGTGTGTGCATTTATTCATGCTTAACAATTAGTAATACAAAAGCAATTAAAATACATCCTCTTAGCGGTTCATTGATATACAAAACAGAAATGACAATCTATATGTATGTATTAATACAAAAGCAATTAAAATACATCCTCTTAGCGGTTCACTAATATGCAAAATAGAAATGACAATCTATATGTATGTATTATTGCAGTTTCATGCTACTTGCATTGATCCATGGCTAAAGCAGCAAGGAACTTGCCCTGTTTGTAAGTTCAGAGTTGGATCTGCTTGGCGAGACAATGAAGAAGACATGGATGGTTCGTTTAGGGTTTGATACATGTAACCTTTTTAGCTCTTGCCTCTTGTCATTGGTGTACACTATCGTTAGGTTTCTTTTGGGAAGAAAGTGTTTTACAATAATTGAATTGAAATACTTGGATGCATCTTGGCTGGGGGTAAATGGGTTGAAACTTACTGTTCACAATGAGTTTGGGTTGAATCGGGTTGTTTTACAAATAGCTTATAGTAATGATTATAGAAACTGTATCTAAAAGAATTGTGTAATCATAATCAGAATGAAATAAGCAAAATGAAAAGAAACATTACCAGCTCGTCTAATCTTTGAGTAGAAGCTTCAATGTTTCATTCAGATGTAAAATTTGCACCCAATTAGTCAGAAAAACATAAAATGAAAATGCAGAATAAGTGAAACTCTTGTCATCATTTAAAGAAAAAAGCTAGTGAGAAGACTCTGTTTATACTTTATACTGTATTTCATGCGAAACATTCAAAATGTCCATTTCCACTATTAATCAAATGGCTTTCCAAGCTTTGAAATTGATAATAGCCAGCTTTACACTAGTATAACTTTGATAAGCAACATAATGACAGATTAAGGCCTGCTGACAAAAACAGAAACAAGAAACCTTAACAAACTAAAGATGAAACCAAAATCATGAATCAAGATGATCAACGCTAATGCGATGATGAATTTTACCAGTTGTGATGGTAAGCTTGAATAAAAAGACACTATGTTTATTCTGAGGGGCAATGATGTTTAGAGGCCTTGACCCGTTATGTATTCAATGGTGCCACCTGTTATACTTTTTATGTTCATTCTAACCCACTCTACAATGGAGGGGAAGAGCAGAGGCAAATCAAGACTGATATGAGAGCAGCAAATAAAATTAGACAAAATTTAATAGACTTGTACTTCTTCGAGAACATGATCAGTGATAGGATAAAGGGTAGAGATTTTCAAATGAGAGTGCAGATTTGGTTTTTGGGCGGGGCTTCATATCTGGCTTGTAACATAGTTAGCTTTTAGGCTTAGCCATAGGGGTCAGTGTTAGCTTCCTAGTTTGCCTTTGGTTGTAGGGGTGATTGTTAACCACTTTAACATTCAAGTAAGCTCTTGACTAAAATTACCAAAGCAGTTAGCATTGAAGAAGGTTCAGGTTATAGTAAGTCACTGCTTTGCTAATGACATACAACAAAACCATTCTTTGACAACTAACTGCACTTATTTAACATTAACAAAATAAGGACATAACCCAAGATTAAATAAAGAGCAAGGGAGCCAAGTGTAGAACTTATAATAGTATCTTCACGTACTCAAGCTACATACCAGAAGATAAGTTAAAAGTTGACATGTTTATTCATATAAGATTAATTATTCATGCTCTAATTATTGATGTGAGGAGCTAGTGACAGAATAATGGCCTTGTGGGCTACTTTCCTTTGCCCTTCCCCTTTCCTGGACCTTTCTTAGCTTCCATTTTGGCTTGAATACGAGCAGCAGCCGCTGCCTTTGCTTCTTCACGCTTCTTCTTCTCTTCTTCCTTTTGTGCAGCAGCCGCTTCCCTTTGCCTCTTGAGCTCACTGATTATTAAAGATGATTTTCCACATTATAACTTTATGAGATCCATTTAAGCATTGAAAGTATCCAAACAATAAGTTAAAGTATATGGAATTTGACAATGTGATGTGTTCTTAAATGAAGGAGATGCACAACTTACTCTAGCCTGGCCCTTTCATCTGAGGCGCTAGCCACGCTAGAACCTTTCCTTGGCCTGCAAGCCACAAGCTCCACCTCAAAGATAAGAGTGGCACTGCACATTCCGAAATCAATCAAAAACCATATAGTCGACTATGGTAGTCGTTCAGAAGAATCAATCATCACAACTAGCTACTTTTAGTTCACATGGGATAACACATGCTTAGTATGACTAGTCACGCAAGATTAGACAAAAGGCTGAGAGGTAGTTACTCTGGAGGGATCTCTGGTGGAGAACCAGCACTACCATAGGCATACTCTGGCTTGCAAGTTATTTTGGCAACCTCCCCAACCTGAAAAAATAAAACATTATGAACATATTAAATATATTCAATCTAAAAGTGGAGTACCAGTAAAAAGCAGAAATGAGTCAACCTTCATTGTTCTCAAAGCAACATCCCATGCCTTTATCACAGAGCCCTTGCCTAGTTCAAAGGTGAAAATTGTATTGTCTTCATGTGTAGTATCAAAAACTTCACCTGTTTCAGCCAGACTCCCTTCATATTGCACTGTCCAACGGTTCACACACAACACATGAGAAACCGTTTTCACAACTACAGGTTAATTAATGCAAATAAATACATGATGGTGTTGTGTCCAACACCTAAACAATAAGAATTCAACTTTATTGCACCATTATGTGTTAGACATTTAGAATCCAAGAAAATGATGGACGACGACATGTATATGTTTTAGTAGGGTTGGATATTATCAACAACTCAAGACAATGAAACTAGAATCAGAGCCAGATTCGTAAACAATTATAGTGCCTTGTAACAATAATTAAGAGCAACTCAAATTAGTTTAGAAGTTCTGAATATTATTACCATCAAGTAGAGGAAGGCTATCTGAAGGAGCAATTGCTTCAGGTTTAGCTCTCTTCACAATTGTCTTAATGACACCTCCATCTCCAGTCAAATCAATTGCTTCAGCCATAGCACCTAAATTTTTACTAGCCTGAAGATAAAGCATTGAGATATTGAGATAATATTATACAAACATACTTTAAAAACTATAACATCATTTGTTTTTGTTCTCTTTTTGCTACTAATGCACTTATGTTTTACACTAGTTCCTTCTCAAGTGAGCTAGAGCTTAGAACCCTTAATGAGCGTGAATGTATAATACATTCATTGGCATGCAGCAGTAAGAATGATACAGAACCACGTAACCAAAGACACTATCTTTACCTAGATGTGACCATATTAATTTACAGTCACTTGCCAGATGTCCGTTAACAAAATGAGCATGTGATCATTAAAGTGTAAAGCCCTGTAAAAATACTTCCCCAATCAACTCACTCTAGCTAAACCTGTGGCTGACTTATCTCTATTGCTGCCACATTATCATATCATCACAGGTCCATGCTCACAAATATTTTTTGTAAGAAACATATTTCGCCATCATCTACAAAGCTCAAGCAGATGACTGAGTGATTCTTGATCAACAAGGGCACTAAAATTTCAATCACTAGCATACAGAGTGCAAACTATTGTTAAATTTGAGCTCTTAATAATCCTCAGATCCTAAAAACTAGAGCCCACACTGAAACTTTACAGTTACAAATAGAACCCTCAGTGTGAAATGGTGATGTATCTTCAAGTCTGTAACTCACAAATATCCAGTGGTTAAATTTGTAATTTTTAGCAAGTGGAGCGGAATTCAACGTAGAACACAGGAGTATCTGCATTTAATTTTAATTAGTTGATGCAACAGAATCCCTAATCAACAGTGTGGACTATGAAAACCCTAGAACACTTAATAACTTACCCTGACAGAAATCTAAAGCTCGTATCCCAAAACAAACTACAATCATACACATATCATTATCAAAGATTAATAACAGTTACAACTCCATAGAAACTTAAACATAGAGTACGCAATTTCAAACCGATTGAATTGGGGAAAAAGCGCATTAGTGGGATTTAGAAGATGCATCGTTCGAAAACAGTAGAGATACCAGTTGCTGAAGACGATCAAATAAGCGCGTGAAAGCAACGGCGAAAATGGAAGAAATCGGAGCGACGATTTGACGGAAAAATCGCAGGCCATAACCTTCCGGTTTCTAACTTTTATTAAGATGCCGGCTATCTTCTTTTATAGACGCAATAAGAATAACAACAACTTCATCTTCAATCCCACGCGCGCGTGTTTCACACGGATTCCCTTTATTATATCCAGTACCAATCCCTCACGTTTTTAAGTTTATAACTTTATCCACAAGTTTTGTAAAAAGGGTCAAATCTATTTCAAAGGAATTGAATCACGTATACAGAATGTTTATTGTGTTCGACGTAGCTCGTCAATTGAGAGTAATAAAACAAGCTCTTTATCCGTCAATTACTAAAAGGTCAAAAGTTAGTTTACCTTGAATTTTTTAAGTCTCAAAATGGGTTCATTTGATGTGTTTATTTTTATGACAGCTAGTGATAATCAATGATGATGGTGATGGTGTGGACGATGTGGTGGAGGCTTTAGAGTTGATGATGGAGGTGGTAGTGGTGAAAATTGAGGAAACAAAGGGAGAGGGGTGTGATGTTGGTGGTGGGGGCGTCGGTGGTGTTGTTGTTTTGTGATGACAATATCAGTGGTGATGGCGTATAGAAGATGCTAGTGACACGCAATGGTGGTGGGTGGGGGTCGCCATTACTCATTTAGACACATTTTAACTTAACATGTCTTATAATAACAAACCAAATTGACCCAATGTATAAGTTGGGTAGGTCCAAATTGACAAGTTATTAATTTAAATAAATTCAAATTCGCCCTTCCTAAAACTAACAGACCTGGAAATAATTTGTTGTTGACTTAAATTAACTCATATTCTTAGTAAAGAGTTGATATCATCACTCTTATAACAAACTAACTCCAATGATAAATAACAAAGATATGAATAGTCTGTAGTCAATTAAACAACATATACTAGCACTAAATTTTATGTAGGTTACTAATGTTTCGGAAAGCGAGACCAACAATTAAATCTACGATCTGACAGTTTACAAGTTCAATTGGTCAATATGGTCTCAGATACTTGTCAATCAGTGAAAGGATGAGCCAAGAGCAAATTTTTTTATGTAGGTTTTATGGTTTTTTGTATTTGTTGGATGGTCTTTGTAAATCGTGTGAGATTATTCTCAAATAAAAACTATTTTGGTAATACTATATAATGTTTAATTGGATAGGACAAAAGAGAGATGTATAAGTATGCAAGTATTGTTTTAAACACATACCAAAATTCATGTAAAAACCGCACCAAAAATATATTTCATATAAGAATGAACCGTTACAATATTTCAATTAGCGGTTGGCGGTTATAACTATCAATAGTTAGACACTTTTATCAAAGGGAAAACACCAACAAGAACTCCATTAGCAGACTTAAGTTACCATTGATGGCATGCCCATTAGTGCCAAATTCAGTTGTAGCTGATCTCACTTGCTACTGATGACCAATATTGTTTCCGCTTATCAAATTACCACTAAACTTCAATTGCGGCTTGCTATTAATGCTTAGTTGTCACTAACGCTCAATTGCCACCAGAGCTCAGTTGTAGCTAACCAGTTGCTGCTATGGACTAAGTTGTCACTGATGATCCTAGCTATTACTTATGATCATTATCAACTTACTGCGGTTTTTATCAAAATAAATTTCTGCTCATTAATTTTATGTAACTTATCCCGTTGTCTCTTGGAACCCTTTTGCCCACGTGCTCCACCACCTACAAGGCTACAACCACTGAAGCTAAGCACAAGGACTTTTAAATGCATGACCCAATAGACAGGCCCAATAATGTTAAATTAAAGTTCAGAAAGAAAAGAAGACATAGGCCCATAAAACAAGGCCCAAAACGAACCATAAAACAACCAGACCATGGTCTGGTCGACCCACCAAAACCTATCTGTTTGCATAGCGAATTGAATTCGAGATGAATTTATCAACGTTTGTTTGTAACAGCCCAAAATGTTTAGCAGAATATTTTGTGAAATCATTCCAAAGAAACAACTTTGATGATATAGTTAGTCACACAATGATATAAATCAAATTCGTGAGGGAACATCTGTCTCTTTGGATATAATCTTAGAATGCTAGTTACAATGCCAGTGCTTATCGTGTATACGGTACAATACACTTTAATCCCGTCGCACTATACATCTCTTATCTTCGGTCTAGTACAATACTGATATTTTATCTTGTCAAACCATTATGTGTGGCCAAGTTAAAAATACATAGAAACATAGATATGGGACTAGTGCTACATATAAGTATGGATACACGAGTGAAACATCAAGATATGCATATTTTTTAGATATGCATATTTTTTATAATCATTATCATAAGTTATCCACATTATTATCCTTATGTATTTTAGAAACATTTATGAAACTGATGAAGACATAAAGTTTGAAAATAGTGGATATGGATTATGGACGACAAACCAAGTGACACATCAAGAAATGCATATTTCTTACTGTTAATACCACAAGTTATCCAAATTTTTGTTCTTACGTATTTTACAAAACACACAAAGGCAGAAAGTTTGAAAATTAAAAGATGTAAATGGATCAACTTAAAGACAATGACATGTGACTCACCAATGGTACTAACAATAAAGTGCTTAAAGGTCAAAATAAACAATAACTCCCGACACAATTTATCCAAATTAGTTCCAAAATATCTTATCCTCAAATGGGTATCTTCAAATTCAAACTTAATCCAACAAAAAATTTAATAAGTGATATCATTTATAACTTAAATATCTAACATCTAAATATATATAATAACTAATATAGTCACAAATGGACGAATGACGTCTTCACATTTTTTTGTTATTCATGTTTGTCGATTTATGCTCGTTATTGCGTATTGATTTTTTCCTAACCTGTTGATCTAATTTCAGTTTTGAGAAAATAAATCTTCAAAATAATATATAATATGGCATGGTTTGTGAATTGTGGCTTTACTAATTTGAGTACAAAGAATCTATTGCCCATGATATCAAAGTAGATATGATGAAGCTTGAGTTAAGTTGAGAGAACAACTCGACGCCATCCACAATGCTTCTTAAATACCTTTTTAAGCATATTTTGTCTATGTCTTAAGTCTATTTGACTTCTAAGTTTTTTGTCTGGGTTTTATAATGCATAAATCAAAAGCATTTATAATCTTCAGATTTATACTAATGTAAAATCTTTTAATTTTATTAATTCATTTTGATGGAGCCGCGGCAATTAGTAAGGATTCTACAAACGGGCTTGTAGTCCAATGGTATATGCTTTATACATAGTGGTGTTTTTTTTTTCAAGACTTTTGAGGGTTCAAATTTTATAATAGACAATTATGTAGATTTAGTAGCATTAAAGGAAGCGCGACTAACGTAATGAGGCCAAGTTAATGACCAAGGTTTGGGATGGTCGTGCATTTGTTGTTTTAAAATAACATGTTTGAGCACTAAAAGTTTTTTGTAACAGGTTGGGGTATTGTGTTTTAAATTTTATAACAAGTTAAAGTGTTAAGACTAACAGACATTAGTTTTTCTATTAAATTTAGATGAAATGACTAAAATACCAATTGAGGGACCACTTTTGTAATTTTATTTCTCTTCTTTAGTTCAGAGACTATTTGTGTAATTAACTATTGAATATAAAAAATAAAAAAATCCAACCCCAACCACCCTCATCGTCTTCTCCTTCGACCGCCCCCATTTACCATCGCCGCCGCCCCTCACCATCGCCGCTGCCTGCCACAACCTTGTTCAATACCACCTCGTTCACTTTCAAACGCTAACCCTCCAAACACCCAACCACCACCGAACACCCTAATTGAGATCTGAAGCCTAATTGAGCAATGGCCACAAGAAATCGAGTAGTGTGAAGATTAGATTTGAACCCTAATTGAGCCTCACGAACACCCACAGTTGCACCACCTTAGATTTCAATGACCAGCCAACGATTTGGGTGTTTTTTTTTTTTAATTTTAGGGTTAACAGGGTAAAAGGTGGGGGTTTGTTGAGATGATGATAATGGAGCAATGGTGGAGGTGAAGATGATGATGATGGTGTGATAGTGGTGATGATGCGGTGATGGTGATGTTCCGATGGTAGTGATAATGCGTTGATAGTGATGGTGACGTTGCAATGGTGGTGATGATGTAAGGGCTGGCGGTGGTCACTTTCGACTGGTGGTCGTTGCTCAGTGGTGGTGGGGGCTGGTGGCGGTTGGTGGTGGTGGCTAGTTGCTGGTTGCATGGTCGGTTGTTGGTGGTGTTGAAGTTGCAGATGATGGTGGTGATGTTGTTGGTGGTGATGTGTAATATATATATATATATATATATAATAAATGTGTGTGTGTGTGTTTTAAATTACACAGACAATCTTTTATTTCCTTTAACAACATTAGTAGTCCTTGTAAAATAAAAAGGCAGATATGCTCTTAGATTTAATAGAAGATCTAACATCAGTTAGTGTTAATACCTTAACTTGTTACAAAATTTAAAACACAATACCCCAGTCTGTTACAAAAAACCTTTAGTACCCAAATATGTTATTTTAGATAAACCACATGAACCATTTATGTAGTTAACTCTTAAATTTATAAGATTTTAGCTATGGTTATATACATTTAAATGTGTATTTAGACAACAACAAGACTAAAGTGAAAACAATATTAGATATAACTAAACAATCAAACATGAGAACCATACAAAAGGAAACTAGCCTTGATCATCTTTTTTAGAATATTTTAAATCAAAGTGGGTAATATAGAATGATTGTATAGTGGTCAAGAAACAAAATTAAAGGCTTTTACTAGAAATAATTAAAGTTTTGAGTACACTAATAGTCCTTAATCTTTATGCTCGATTATGATCCCTCCACTATGAAGATTTCTCTGAAGTTATTTATCAATTCCTAACGTTCAAAACTACATCATTATTGACGCATCATTATTGACACATATGTAACTTATGTTATCTTTTCATATATCGTAACTCTTGGTGATTAAGGAACATTCAAATTATAGAGTCTTGGCATTTGTTTTTCGTATATCTATAAACTTGTATATATGTTATAAAATTCTTAGTTTCATTTTTATTTACCTTATAGCTTTTACTAATTTAATCGGGACGAAACGAAAGGAAGTTAATTATAAGATGGTCTAATAAATCTCTGCACACTATAGTTTGTTGATTTATTTTATACCAACTATAGGTTTCTGTGTTCTCTGACTAATAAGTTATGGTTCTAGAACTGAGTTTGATCTACTCAACAACTATAAATTAATTGTGACATAACAGGACCAGCATGAAAATTAAAGATCAAGTGAAACATTTTGAATAGAGACAAATAGCAGTAAACTAATTTACTGAAAACTTATTTTGTTTTAACACTACTTATTGAAGACCATGATGATGCATTTTATTAGTTTATTGAAGCACCAATCTAGTTCTAAGCAAAAGCTATAAAAGTGCCATAAATAACAGTAGAATATAACATATAGAAACAAATGGGCCTAAATCAACCATAACATATTTGCAAGGATAATAGTTGCAACTAACCAGAACTCTTCTTTTGTATAATTATTCCATTAGAAATGAAGACCAAGGATTACAACAGCATGCTTTCACTTTATTTTGAAAAGTGGTTTTATTGTTGCAAAGCATGCTTATGCATCCACTTAAATCCTAACCATATTGATTGGGCCTCTTTCTCATGGACTTTTACTTTGGCGTCACTTTTGATCTTATCAAATCTAATCTAATCATCATGATTATCATCATCCTCAGATCTCCATATCATTGACTATGGTAATTTGTTCCCAAAGGAAACAAAATGTCGAAAAAGCATATAATTATTAACAATCAAATCTAAGCACCAAAAACGCATTTAACCAATATTCAAGAAATATAATATCACAAAATGGTTTTAACTTTTAACTTATCAAATGCTTAAAAAAGTTTTAAGAGTTATATTATGTAATGTATACTTATAATATCTTTTTCTAAACAAAATTGTTTTATGGTGTTGAACAACATTTTGATCCGTGATAGTTGAAATAATAATATTAAATGTGTACTATTTTTGTTTCCAAACAAATTGTGGTTATCAGCAAAAAGTCAGATCCACTCCAACTCCTTCAAAACTGTAACAATCCAGCTGGAACTAACCTTTGGACAATAATTCACACCCGAGGACAAATCGTAATTACATCCAGACCCACTGTATTCTTTAATATCCATTTTGGGTCCTTATATTTTAGCATCATATGATTTAAAATAGGAAAAATTCTCAAATTGTCCCTTTTCACTATTCTTTCCTCCAAAATGTCCCCTCCTTTATCAAATACTGAAAATTTCCACTGTTTAAGAGCCGGCAGCACCCATTCACTAGTTACGAGGTGTAAAGAGATGGTCGCCCGTATGGTAGGGGAGGCCGCGCGTATGGTTGGGGCGGCCGCCCGTATGGTAGACGCGTCACGCCTCTTAAATACGTATAGGCGGCGTGTCATCTATACGTGTCACCAAGTCATTTGTCCATTTGTAAGGCGTTGGGACCCTGTTTGAGAAGGCGCTGACGCCTCATCGGAATGGGACATTTTCAGAAAGCGACAAAGGGGAAAATTATGTGGGGAACCATAATGAAAAGGGTTGATATATGAATTTTCCCTTTAAAATAACTTCCAAGGTTAATTCTTTCATTCAAGAAACTTGAGCAACCATACGGAGTGATTATGGTAATCATTCATAGTATGAGGACTCATTGTACCGATTTTGTTTTCTATAGGTTACTTATCGTTCAAAATATGGCTCGATTGTTTTATAATTATACGAATGGTGGTAATCAAACGAATCAAATATTCATCAAATTGTATATATTTTATTTTCATCTTTTATCTTTGTTTTTGTTAGGTTTCTTATACTAATAAACGAACATATCAACATACTTTTTGTCTAATGGTATGTATCACGTAACTAAGTTTTCTACCTAAATGGTTGGCGGTTCTAAGATAACATTGTAATATATGGAGTGTGTGTTTTTGTCATTAGAAAAGTAACTGAACTTAAAAACAGGGACAACTTTACTTTATAAGTAGTGAATAGTTGAATACTTGTTCATTTACGTGTTAGACTTTATTTGTTCACTCAAATAAACAAACATGGAAAAGTTTCATCTGTATGTGTTTGATCCATCTAAAGTCAAAACAACACAAATTTTATATATTTATTACATATTTCATTACTTTTGTTGAACATTGTTATTTTTGGTTAGTTAATTATTGTTGAAAATTTGTAATGTGTTATTTCTTTTTAGTATTAAGTTGAAGTTTAAATTTGCACTCATCTCGTGGACTATAAAGATATGCAATTATGTTAAAACTAAATTTGCATCCGTGATCTAAAATCAATATTATGATGATCACGATTTTTCGTTAAACCATAACATCGGTAAAATATTAAGTGTTCAACACCATCTAATCGGCACAAAATAAAATATTAATTTTTTTTCAAAACATACATGCAAATAATAAAAACCTATGAAATCAAGAAATTTTTTATAATAAATACATTTATTAATTCAAACTCAAAATGTTAACTACAAATAGCAAAATAAGATGCAACCTTGTTTACATTTCTAAAATCATATAAACTTATTTCACGCAAAAACAATACTTTTATACAAAAAATATTGATGAAATATAGGGGGGAAACGGAAAACATTGTGAGAAACATAAATGCAACAAGTTGTTGCCCCAAATAACGTAAAGATGAAATTTGGTGGAGAAAAAGCCAAGCTTGTTTTTTACCAAAAGTGTCAAAAGGGTAAATAGGTGGAATACGAGCCGTAGAATCTGAATTACCCGTAACAACTTAGGGGGTAAAATGAAATTACCCAACGGGTAAAAACTATTTAAAGTCAAAGTGGTCCCTTTTATAGTCAAAGATATCCCGTTAGGAATTGCAAACAAGTTGCAACCTCTAATGTGGTCCTTCTCTAACTTGTATTACCGTTTAATCTTTTAGTTCATAAGATTATTATTATATGAAAAGACAAAATCCCATGCAGTTATTTTTTAATTATTTTCTTATTTAACTAACTTTTGATATCAAGTAAATCCAACTCTAATTTCATAGTTGATTGCAAAACAATTATATATATATATACATATATATTACATAACCAAAAACCTATTAGGCGCCTAAAACATAAATTCTTAAGAAATAAATTATAGATTATAGCATACTTTACAAAAGTCTCGCTAAAAATAAAACGGTACATTAATGTACTATATTGTATCTAAGAAGTTTAAAAAACACGTATCTGATGATGCTTGACTTGACCGTTGCACATAAACATGGTCTGGAAAGTTAAAAAGGCAATGTTTTTTATTGTATTTCATACATATTAATGTTTTTATTTAATGTAATAAATTTTATAATTGTATATTTTACCAAGTTAATATTTATTTACAAAATGTCAAATTATATATAATAAAAATGAAGAGATGTGTCAGCCAAGCACACTGGATCACCGGGCTGCACCTGCAATGTTGAATGGAATCTCTCTCTCACACACTTCACCTTCTCTCTCTCTAAAACACAATCACTTCAATCATCAAGAACAGCAACAAAGCTCAAACACCCATAAACACAATTTAATGAGCTTCATTTATAATCTCCAGCTAACTACTCGCTTCTCATTTCAATCGAATCAAAAACACCCAAAAATCATTGAAACAAGCTAGAAACACCCATCAATTTAAATCTACCAAAAAATCTATACACCAAAATCACTGTACATTACCCACAAATTGAAATTCGTAGGAATATATTGAAGGTTGAATCGCATAGGGTGGGTGGATCAAATTGAGATGTTGTTGTTGTTGATTACGAGTCGGTGTCTCCGTAATCTCGCCAGCAGATGAGCATTGTGACGCATCGTCTCATGATGTAGAATCTGGCCCTTTGTTCTTTGACGAGACGAGCGCATTTTCTGGTGAAGGCACACCGGCGGTGAGTGGCGGCGGTGGCGGTGGTGTGTTTTTTGGAGAGGTTCTTCCACGTGTCGTCGAGGTAGATGAGGTGCGGTGGGGCGGCGGCGGCAGGTGTGTGGTGTGCAGCCATTGGAGATGTGATGACTGATGATAGAAGGTGGTATTGAAGAGGAAGTGTGGTGTTGTAGGTGGGGGAAAACCAGGGGTTGCTATTTATAACGGGAGTCGGGGTGGCAGTCGCACCCCCGTATTTTTAAACTTTTTTGTTTTAACTTTGTCAGTAATTTCTTTTTTACGGAAAATTCATAAAATATTATTTTTCTTATAAAAATTCTGAAAATGTCCTTTTGAATAACCGGACTAAATATCAATATATCATTAACTAGACAAGGTGTTGACGTCTATATGGTATCGTATCGTAGTCGTCTCCGTTTCTGATGTTATTTTTTAAGATTCTTTTTTTTAATGATTGATGCCTATTTAACCTTTAAGAAAAACATTATATTTTTATGCAAACAAATATCATGAAAGCTAGCTTGAAAACAAATTACCATAATTTATTTTATAAACATATATACTTCACAAAATTATGATACCGTGTATATAAGAATTAAAGACCACTAAATTTAATTTTAAAATACTGTCTAATACTAAGGACTCGACGCAACTTTGAATAAAATTTAATTAAAGTTAATGAAATAGACATAAAACATGACTAGAATAATTATTATGTTATCAATTTTAATTAATACCTAGAAAAGAAAGAAGGAAGCAAACCGATAGTACCTAAGGTTGAACCTGGGCCTTGCGTTTGAACATAGATAGAACAAACAACTTGTACCACTCACTATTTACGTTTTATTCACAATGGCATGATGTCTAATTTAATGCAAAATAATTTTCTTTTACCTAACTAAACCATAGTATTTGTGTGGGATGAACTACTATTCACGCTCATACTTTATGATGATATATTATTACTACTATTGTATTTATTATTGTTTTATTTTTAGAATATGATTGATGTGGCACTTTTTTTTCCTAAATGTGTTGCAATTTTTATATTATTATAAAATGTGTTTCGGTGTTTCTTTTATCAGTATGCAACAATTTTCGATGTTCTTTTTAAGTGAGTCATTTTGTTTTTTGAATATGCTTTATTTATCTTATTTTCAGAATGTGTTGCATTTTAATACAACAAAACAATGTACGTGTTGTTTTACATTAAAATGCTGAAAGTGTTGTTTTATGCTAACCCATTCAACCAAAATACCCAACACATAATCATCGCCTCATAGAGAAGACATTCAATTTTCATTTCGTAGCTTTATTTTTTGATCTAAATATAATACTAATTAATATTTCTCACGTTCAAGTTTGATGATGGAAATATTTTCCCCACGTAAAGGTGGCAAGTATAATTAAAAAGCACACTTGCTAAGCTCCGCCCTAAGCTCTCCCAATTTGTAGCGAGTAACAACACTATGGTTTATGAAGTTTTCTCGTTTTATGTAGTTTGTACCTAGCATCTTGCTAGCTTGACATTAATACCATCTTGTGTACTTTTTATCGTGTATAATACACAAAGATATTAGTCAACTTCATTAATCTGATCAATCTATATTAAAAAATCTAAATAGGCAAACAAATATATACAATATAAATATTGATTGTGGGATTAAAGTTGCATGCATAGTTTTATGGTTTGTTCCAGGAAAATAAACAAAAACATATAATAGTGTGAGATACTGAGATAGTTGGTTCCCGATGCAAAACGTCACGGTGAGGCTTCTGTCTCTGTTTTACGAGAAATGTTTAAGGCTTACGTTACCACTGTCGGCTTCTAACTTTTCTTTCCTAATATATTATGGAAATTTTAACATATAATGAAGACAAATTCTGTTCTAATATTTCCTTTTATATTAATAAATATAGTTATATGCCATGTAAAGATGAATAATAAACTAACAAAATATTTTTGTTAGCACGATGGCAGACACAGTTACCAAGTCATGTCACCGGAATCGACCAGGTGATATCAACCATGAAAGCAAAATAAAACAGAGAAAATATCATTTTACTATTTTAGTCCATGTTTAATATTTATATCATATTGATTGATTTAAAACCAGCAGATATTGGTGGTTTGGTGATCTAAAAAGTGAAAGGAATTCTGATTTATTCAACAACTAACATGTATGTTTTTGAAAAAAGAGTAAATTACAGTTTAAAAAAAACTAAATTATAGTTTATAGCTATTAAAAGGCAATTATCTTTGTGTAAACTGTAGTTTATAAGAGGTTGGTCTATGTATTATATAGAACCCAAACTAAATTATTATGGGTTTAAGACGTGAGAGTAGTAAACTTATTTCATATTTATAATATGAATCAGTTTTAGGTAAATAAAAATGATACAAGGTGACTACTTAAGAGGGTGATAATTGGCCTTGAGATCTTTTACGTCTCAGATTCAAACCTAATTTAATGGGGTTTTCTCACAGTGGTGAGTTTTATTTTTTTATCAATATTTTCAAAACCGGTTCGGGCGAGAACCGAACATCTTACTGATCCGTTGGTCGGACCGGATTTAAAAACCGGATGATGTCATAATTACACACACACACACACATATATGATATTATATACATAATTCAATCTAAGTATTTTATATGTGTAGTTTTATAGTTATATATAAAATTTAACATAATCTTATATCCAATACTCCAATTTATCGTTTAACTCGCCCATTAAACGCATAAAAATTCAATAAAATAATAAAAGAAACATGAAGCCGGTCCAACCCCCGAACCGGTTCCCGGTTTGAACACCAAACCGGGACAAACCGGATGGTCGAACCATTGAAAACAAACCAGGGCTGCTCGGATTGGCCCCTCTGCCGATTCTAGGTCTGACTAGCCGAACCGACCCGAGCATGAAAACGTTGTTCTTTATGGTCGTCCTGAGTGAGTTAGGTCCGAAGTGACAAAATCAGTATGGACGATTGATATCCGTCCCAGAGCTTACTCGGGTATTACGGCTTGTTTCTAACGCCGTTACAAAAATTATAACTTGATAAACTAGATATTGGAATATAGAAATCTATCTAAAATTATATTAGCAAATATTTAAGGCTAAAACGTGAATGGTCTTACATTTTACTATAATCGATTCAGATAATAAACCAACTAAAAACAATAGTATTGAAAATTGATAATTGGGTAATCAATGGTCTTTGACTAGAGTGCTATCACACTTAACTTTTTTTAACAATGAACTCACACACATTTAAAATTTACATCACTTGTTTGCAGAAAATAACCAATATCTAATTACTAACCAGCCGTTTAAAGAAAAAATCTAACTAAGCAAAATAAGATATCAAAATGCTCTTTTTGTAGTGATTATCCCAACTAGATACGTATTACATCAAATAGAAGACTTATTTCTATAGTCTTAAATATCATTATTATTTAAATATTTAAATTTGAAATAAGAAGCCAGCAGAATCTCACTATGAACAATTACATAGTAATTATGTAAACTATATAAATTTGTTGGGGGTAAAGATTATACACGAGAGTGAAATAAATATAAGGCAATAATAAGGTGGGAATAGGAGTTGGGTGCAGTGAAGTGAATTGGTGGGAGTGACAGCACGATGGAAAAAAGAGAAAATCCTCCGCCTATGTTCCCCTCTATGGAATTCCACAACCGTGCTAAGGGACATACAATTAAACAATTATCGGTTTAAGTGGTTGAGGTAACTTATCTAAAACAATTAAACATGTAAAGGTAGGAGCATAGCCCAAATTACTCAAATGATGACGTTAACAAGAGAGAATCACTTCTTTTCTAACGAATTTAAAAAAAAAAAAACACTTTTTGATAGGAGCAAAACTCAAATTATAAAAGCAACCCAAACTAGTACCACTTAAACAACCCATATTGATTTATTGATGGAGCAGGTAGCAGTCGTCAAAATTGGAAGCCGAAATGGGGTTGGTGAGGCACCGGTGGCGGTGTTGCCAAGATACCTTATCAAGCTAAATAGTTTTGCTAAAGGCGTGTCTAGCATTGTAATGATCACACCTAGAGGCTGATGCAATCAAAGAGTTCTCAAAATGCATATTTGAAGTACAAAGAAGTTACTTCGTAATATTTGATATAACTCAGTTACTTATACTAAGTATCAAATCTTCTGAAGCTAAAAATGAAGTCATCTGAAACTTCAAAGACAAAGTATTTAGAAGCTTAAGACTGAATTCTGCCGAATACAAAGAAGACATGCTTTTTCTGGATCAACTTTTGACAAAAACCGAACCACTTTCCGCTACTATCTCTGATGACTCACCAACTTATATGAGTTTGTGAAAAGTCCTTACTTTTGTCAAATTGTAGATTAAGGTCTTTTGTCTGTAATTTTCTACTCTTGACTTTTATCATTTTTGTAATATATTAGGATTTGAGCTATGATATGTCATAGTCACTTGTAACGTCCGCCTCCCAAGGCACACCCTAGGGAGTGTTACGCATCAGATATACAGAACATATAGTAACCATAGGGTCCACAGTGGAAGTTTAACTTTAATTATGCACCATAATATATTGTTCTTTAGTCATACTAGATAATACCATTACATCAGTTTAACTATAATAGAGATCCAAATCTTCAGAAGCGATCTAAGACTTTTATTTCCTCATCGGCTAGCATGTAATCTTCGATCTCTTTAATCACTTGACACATAGGACGTGTGTCCATAAAAAGAAAATATTTGGGACTCAGCATAAAGCTTGTGAGTTCATGCACACAGCGTTCTTCAAAATTCAAAACATATTAATATTGACTATTGCATCAAGCAGATACAACCATGGCAAGCAGATAGTAACAGATCAAGCATAGTATAAATTCATATAACCAAGCTATGTATACAAACTCCACTGGCTAAATCAGAATCATACAACCAGCCCTCAAGCATCCTATCAAGCATTATCACATATCACAGATGCTATTGATAGTCAATTCTTCAATTATTACCATTTATCATAATATCACATTCCATTTTAGAAAACAGTTCAGAGGAACTCACCTGCTTAGCAGTTGCCCAACAGTTGATAACCTTTCCTAGTACAATCTGGTATTAGTTATTCTAATGATTGGATATTGGTTTATGCTACATTGTTTATGCATGGGTGATCAATCCATGTCTAACTAAGTCTAGGCTACCTAGTACCCACACCTAACAATAACCCTAACGCTTAAAAATAATAATACTAATAATACTAAAACTAGTCCTAATAATTATAATAATCTAAAATAAATAATAATTAAGTTGACATAAAGTTAAACGAGAACATACCTTAAAACTATCTACGACAATCTGATTTAAAGTCTCTCTACTCGCGCTCCTACCCAAGCTCTAAAAACGACTAATAACAATACCCAATGGGGTATCGATTACTCGGGATTCTCTTTATACTAGAGCATTCTAAAAAAAATTATAATATAAATTCAACCTTAAGCAGGTGACAAAGAAAAGGAGGCGATGTGAGATACAAAATAACATGCCTGGCTGTGTGCTTGCTTTCTTCGCTTTTTCTTCCCCATGTTTTTTTAACATTATTATTATTGTATTGTTATAATTAATTCAACTGTTTACTTCGTTTTTTTCTTATAACTTTTTAAATATAACGTCTTACAAAATTGCAAATATGCCGTTGAGACAAGCTTATTTTTCTCTACGAGTTGACCCAAGTTTCGTTAAAAACGAAGCACGTTTAAATATAATATATATTATATTTATATATATTTAAACGGTCTCTTACGACACTAAAACTTGTCTAAAACTTTAAATTCAAAATAGTTATTTACTTATTACTTACTCGTTTAATAATATACAAAATATAAAGTTTATATTTCTTTTATTTTAACTATTACATTTGATCCTGGAACTCGGGATGTTACATCACTTACAATCTTACTTTACATTGATCTTAAGATTAGTGACTGAATTCAAAGTATAACTAAAGAAAGCTTTGGAACACTTGGTAATAACTTGAGAGCAATATATATCATTATTGAAAACCATATTATCTTCTTCTCGTTCTTTACTTTTTTTCTTTGTTTCATTATAAACTGGTTCCTTATTTGATTTATTAAGTGTTCTAACACACTTCAAATATTATGAAACTGTTGCATTGACCTCAATTCAACGGTTCTACAAGCATCCTAATGAGTAAAATACTTTGTAGTAATATTGTCAATGTAAGGTTACCTCATTTAATAAAGCTCTGCCTTCTAAAAGAAGAGCTTTAGGTTTAAACTCAAGAGCAATATAAATTAAACTAGTGTAATTTAAAAGTAAAACTTTGATTTATTTAAAAAAAAAACCCATATATCAAAATAAAGCCATTAGCAAAAAGCTAAGTCCGAAGAACGATACAAGAGAAAAAGAAACGAATTACATGAGAGTAAACAAGCACTAGTTACGCGAAATGTTAATTTGTAGTTCAAAAAACCATTTAGCAATGTTATTTCTTGCTCGCATTTCTATACAAAAACAATCAGAGATTTCGTTATACAACCGATTTCTTGTGACAATGATGGTCATAGGGTAGGCCTGCTGTGGGTGCAACGGTTACTTGTACATGTTGCTAAAACAGTTGGTCCATCCATCAATTATAGATTTTGGATACATCAACTATTACTTAACACTAACGAATTTGGCATAAATGAATGACGTCTACTACTATCCTAAAAATTCTTTTGACCGATACGGTTTGCCATGCATTTGTTTCTTTGGATGTTTATTTTATATTTGTTACTAGATTTAGTAAACCTGTGTAATACATATCTTGTATAAATAAAATAATTTAATATAATAAAAACTTATTATATATATGATGATATTTTAAAATAATATTTCATTGAAACTTTCCTTATTATAAAAAGGATGATAATTATATTTCAAAAGAAACGTTTTTAAAAAATATTATTTTTAAAAACTTTATAATTATAATTTATAATTATAATTATTTTTTGTTTATAAAGTTTTATTTTTAAAAATACCAATTTTAAATTATTTTATATTTTTAATAAAGTTTGATGTTTTAGAAAAAATTCTTATTTTATAAAAATTTGCATATTTAGAAATAACATTATTAATATTATTTCTTTTTTAATTTATTAAAAAATATATTTAATTTAAAAATAAATTAAATAATATTATTAGTAATTAATGTGAACATTAAATAAGAGAGAGAAGTTAGAAAATTTTGATAAGAAGGAATGTGATGTTGACAAGTGTCCATCATAATTATTATTTTATTAGAGTACTAATATAAAATAAGATAAGATATGATAAGATTTCATATAAAGTTAAAAACAAAAGTCTTAGTATTTGGTTTTGTAAGTGTATTTGGATTGTAGACCGTGTTAATTTTTTCTTTAAAGAACTTATATACGCATGTATTATAATTTAAGCTTAAAATTTTTATTTTTAAACAAAATAAATTTTTGATTATTATTTATTTTTTAGTGAGCTAAATATTATACAACTTTCTAAGCTTATAATTCTTAAATTTCATTAAGATCAACCTTCGAAAAAGATTGAAGGAAATAGGGTTGCACGTATCCCCACCTCAAATAGAGGTATGTATCTACTCCTCTTGTTATCAACATTGTAACTTAAAAATCACTCACCGTCTCAAGGGGATATCATGATCATGATAAGTGTCCTCTTATGTTACGAAGTTGAGAGTTTAAATTCTGTAAGGTTTAGACGTAAATAGTTAGTAAAGTAGATTTATAATTGTTTAAAAAATCACTAACCATTACAATAGCAGTTTTCAGTGAGATGATTTGTATTACACGCGTTATAAATTTTCATACAGCTATTCACCACCTCATAGAGTGATCATCACTTCACCACCTCTTTGGATAATATTGCAGACCCATAGATTCATCACAAGTTGGATTAACAAAACAGCAATAACTAAAAATGTCGACCAAACACGAACATTTGCATGCATTTGAAGTAAATGGCATCACATGCCTAGATATCTCAACCAACTAGATCTTTGTCCATGTTTATGTCATGTTAAAATATTAAATTATTAGATTCAAGAAAGAAATCTATAAACAAAATGTGTATCTGGTAATTGACTAATCTCTCGTTTTGAACGTAGTTACGCAGCCTTGGCATACATTTTGTACAAGAAGATGCTTGACATGACCGGAACCCATATCTCAAAGTCACAAGACATGAATCTTATCAGTTGTTGTAAGATCCGCCATTGAAAGAAAAAAAGAAACTATAAATATTAAAATACAAAAATATATATATTTATAAAAAGGTTATGCTGTATAACATAAATTTTTTTATTTTAATTTTTTTTATAAAACTGTCTTTGTCCATGTCTTGACATGATTCATTAAAGAGTGGCTAACAACTTCACTAACAAGTAAAAAGTGATTATGAAAACCACCAGATTTCCGTAAATTGTATCATATGCGCCGTCTAGCCTTTTAATTTACTAAAACAATTAAGCATTTAATTAAATTAAGTTAGAGAGCTATGTTTTCGAAATTTGGAATATTGTTGTAGGCTTTGTAGCTACTGTCTTTTTTTTTTTTTTTTTTTTTAACAAGAGGATTAGGTCATTAACTGACCACCCATCAAACAATTGAGTTTTTTTATGGCATATCAACGAATCTTTTTTACGTGTGTTTAATTGGATGTGGTTTAATGGCTTCAGTGTTGGTCAAATACAAGTTGATTATGTGGCATTTAAAGAGTAAAATATTATTGTTTAAAAAAAACTAATATTTATTAGTGTGTGTATCTTTTCAAGTTCACATGTTCAGTTCTCATTGAGTGTACTGAAACAAGAGATTTGAACTATTTTTTATTGATTAAACTTCTGTCTACAAACAAAGAATCATCAATTTTGTCTTTTGATAAACAATTATGTGATTAATGTTTTATATAATATGTAAATTTCAAGCTCAAACCGGAAATTTGGTACCGTTCATCAATATCGGTCCATTAACAAAGATAATTTTGAGCATACATATATAATTGTGTGAATTGAATATTGCTTTTGTGTGTAAGGCAATGGACCCTTGTTAAATATGCCTAAACGTATATGATTTTTTAACGAATTTAACATAAAAATTGCACATTAGAAAATTTATATATAAAAAACAAATGATACCGAACCATACCAACCCATATTTTTCTAATAAACTAAAATATACTTGTTCCTCAACCACTTTTTCATAAGGGTATAATTTTGACTGTTTTTACTATTGTCTCCGTTTGTTAATTATTTAATTATAAGAAGATAGTTTTCTAGCTTGAGTATTTTGTAAACATCTCCCACGAGACATGCTGTTGGGTGTGCAATCTGTGCGCATCTTCATATTTGACTGGTGAATATTATTCACACGCACAATATCATTTTCATATTTCAATAACTTAATTGGAAAATTTTAATCGAACAAAATAAAGAAATAAGAAAAGAGATGGAGAATATTATTCCTTGCGATTACTCTTGAACGGTATCCACAAAGACGTTTACGAATTTAAATTATCGAACACAAGTTCGTTGACACATATGCGACAAAAAACACCACATGACATCGTTAATATTATATTAACTATACAACTAATTAGGCTAGTAACTTATGATAAAAAAATTAAATTAAAACACGAGAAAAAATGAATACCTTTCAAGTTGTTTTAGTTTTATTGCCAAATGTTTGACCAGATTAATATTGTAGAACCATAACATGCAATTTGCACATGGGATCATGCATGCAAACGCTCCACTCACACAGTTATGATTCCTTCTGTTTTAGTTTTTATTTTTATTTTTTTATTTTACTTTACAATCATGTAAAGGGTTTAACCATGCAAGTAGTTGTTTTAACTAGGAAGTCAATTCACACCCCACTAATTTTAAAATCTACACCAAATTGTTTATAACAAGACTTAATTCATTTTTTTGAAATAGGATATCATATAACAAACTTTGATATTATTGAATCAAATACGTTATGATGTTTGGATTAAGTATTTAGTTTATTCACTTATGCTGTTATACACACTACTTTGACCACGTATTTAGTTTAATTTCCTTTATCAAGGCATGCGAATAGTAAAATAGTAATTGGGAAAAGGGTTACAGAGTTGTTACCATTTTTTGTTGGACGGGAGTACCATACCCCGGATTCTGTATATTAAAAGTTCTCACAGATCGCTATACCTCCATCGATCAACATATCATACCAAAATCGCTCTTTTGACCATTTTGGATGGTAACTAAACCGTTATGTGACCGTGAGTATTAAAAATATGAGATATAAAAGTCAAAACAAGTGTTTCTTCCGAAGCTTAACATATTTCTTTCGAAGCTTGGCTGATATCTTCCGAAGGTTATGTTTGCTTCGGAAGTGTTCTGAAGCTTAATCTGATTTCTTTCGAAGCTTATCAAAATATTCAGAAGGTTATTTTGCTTCGAAAGTTTTGGTAAATATTGGAAGTGTTAGAGTTTTGCATCGTAAGTATTAGTATAGGGTCCTAATTGTAAATTCTCAATTAGTTGTTGAGTGTGTTATTTGACCGTTATAGTTCGTTGGTCATTTATCATTACAAATAGGGATCCTATGTAATCAGTGAAGTACCTACAAAAAATCACAAATACTTGTAATCACATTCACTTTTAATCATTGGTGAATAAAGTTCTTTCTTGTATTCTTGAAGTTCGTCTTCTTCGTTCTTGTTATTATTGAATTGTGCATTCTTGTACGCAATTGTATAACAATTGGTATCAGAGCCTGGTTAGTGGCTCAATTGAGAAACAAGATTCAATCAAAGATCGTTCGGAGGTAACGATGGTGTCAACAAAGTTTGAGATTGAGAAATTCGACGGGAAAAACGACTTTGGGTTATGGCGACTGAAGATGAAGGCATTGCTTGTTTATCAACGACTGGTGGATGCCTAGGCTGGAGAATCTAAGTTGCCGAACATGATGTCAGACAAGGAGAAGAAGAAGATGCTTGAACAGGCACATAGTTCAATCATCTTGAACTTGGATGATCGGGTAGTGAGAGAAGTATCGAAGGAGACAACGATGGCAAGGGTCTGGTCAAAATTGGAAAGCCTGTACATGAGGAAGTCTCTTGCGAATATGTTGTATCTCAAGAAGCGTTTGTACACTTTCCAAATGGCGCCTGGGAAGTCAATTGAAGATCATACTGACGAATTCAACAAGTTAGTGTTAAATCTTGAAAACATTGAAGTTGAATTGGATGATGAAGACCAAGCGATCATATTTTTGACCTCTCTCCCATCATCTTATGAGCACTTTGTGGATACTTTGATATATGGTAGGGATACTCTTACCATGAAGGAAGTGCTGGTAGCTCTCAATTCAAAGAAATTGAAGAAGAGAACTGATTATAAAGAAGATGGTGAAGAGGGCTTGGTGGTCAGGGGAAGATCTAAACAAAGAAACTTCTAGCCGAGAAGTGTCTCAAAGTCAAGATCCAAGTCTAAGAGAAGGTGTTATGTGTGTGGGTCAGAGAAGCACTTCAAGAAAGATTGTCCTGACTGGAAAAGAAAGAAGGGTGAATCAAGTGGATCAAAGTCTCATTCTAGTCACAATGCACGAGATGATGTATCTAATGGATATGAGAGTGCAGATGTGTTGGCTGTCACAAGCAGCGGTAATAAGAATGAGTGGGTGATGGATTCTGGTTGTTCATATCATATGACACCTGTGTATGAGTTCTTCAAAGATTTGAAGTTTGAAGATCTCGGTTTTTTAAGGTTAGGGGATGATAGTCCTTGTAAGATTGTAGGTCATGATACAGTGACTCTAAAGATGAAGAATGGAATGGAAGTAGATCTTCATGATGTAAGGTATATCCTTAATCTTAAAAGAAGTTTGTTGTCATTAGGGTTGTTGAAGAGATCTGGTTATCATGTTAGTCTTAGGGATGGTAAGGCTAAGGTGATTATGGGATCAATGGTAATAGAAGGGATAATAATATCTATGTACTAGATAGTGCTGGTGTAGTAGAGTCCCATATGGCAACTACCTCAAGTGATAGTAGTTTTAAGGCCATGTTGTGGCACCAGAGGCTTGGTCATATCAGTCAGCAGGGACTAGTGGAGTTGCAGAAGCAACAGGTGGTGACTGAGTTGAAGAATTATGATTTTGGTTTTTGTGAAACTTGTACTCTTGGGAAACACAAGAGGGTTAAATTCACAAGGGCTAGGCATATCATAAGTGGGGTATTAGACTACATTCACTCTGATTTATGGGGTCCTGCTAAGGCTGATTCTTTGGGTGGTGCTAGATACTTTATGACTTTGATAGATGATTTTTCAAGAAGGGTCTGGGTAATCATCTTAAACAATAAGAGTGATGTATTAAGTAAGTTAAAGGAATGGAAAGTCCTTGTGGAAACCCAAACTAAAAGTCAAGAAGCTAAGAACTGATAATGGGTTGGAGTTTTATAACCATGAGTTTAATCAGTATTGTAAAGCTCAAGGTGTTGCAAGACACAGAACTATGCTTGATAATCCATAGCAGAGTGGTTTGGCTGAAAGGATGAACAGGACCTTACTTGAAAAGGTAAGGTGTATGTTGGCTAGTTCTGGTTTACCTAAGCAGCTTTGAGCAAAAATTGTGACCACTGCAGCTTATCTAGTCAATAAGTCTCCATCAGCTTCATTAGACACGAAGACTCCTACGAAGGCATGGTCAGGTAGAAAACATGACTATGGTGATCTTAGAGTATTTGGGTCATTGTCTTATGCTCATGTTAGCCAAGGAAAACTAGAACCCAGGGACTGTAAATAGGGCTGCAAACAAACTGAACGTTCAGCGAACGTTCGTGAACTGTTTGACGGGAAGTTCGTATATGTTCGTTCATTTTGTAAATGAACGAACATGAAGAAGAAAATTTCATTCGTTTAGTTAAACAAACGAACATGAACACGAGCCATGTTCGTTCATTTATGTTCATGAACGTTCGATAATGTGTTCGTTTATGTTCGTTAATGTCCGTTCATGAACGTTCGACAATGTGTTCGTTTATGTTCGTTAATGTGTTCGTTTATATTCTTAATTTTTATGTCAGTTATTTTTATGACTATTATATCAAGTATTTTTTTCATATTTATGTTAAGTACTTGTTTATTTTTGATTGATTTTGTGTAATGTTTGTAATATAAATGTAAACTTTATTTTAAAATAAATCTATAATCATTTGTATTCGTTTGTGTTCATGAGTTTTTTTATGTTCGTCATGTTCATGAACAGTTGTTTGTGTTCGTTTGCTTATGATTGTGTTCATTTGCATTCGGTAAGTGTTCGTGAACAGTTCATGAACATGTTCATTTTCTTAATGAACGAACACAAACAAAGAATCTCGTTCTGTAAGTGTTCGTGAACAGTTCATTAACAAGTATATTTCTTAACGAACGAACACGAACAAGGCCTTGTTCGTGTTCGTTTGGTTCATTTGCAGCCCTACCTGTAAATGTGTATTTCTAGGATACCCTGATGGAGTGAAAGAGTATAGCTTGTGGAGGCTAGATGGTGGCAGACCTAGGGTGATAGTGAGCAGAGATGTGATTTTCCAAAAAGATGATTTGTATAAAGACATTGAATGAAAAAGGAATTCAGTAGTTGGAGAACAGAGTGGGGTTCAGATTGAGGTGGAGCAGCAGGGTGTGAGTGATAAAGGTGTTGATCATGGCACTTCTGATAGCCAAGGGGATGGTTTGGATGATTATCAGTTGGCTAGGGACAGGCAGAGAAGACAAGTGGTACCTCTACTTAGGTATAGAGAGGGGATTGAGTTGTCTGTATTAGCCTTTGTTGCTGCTAAAGAAGAAAGTATCTATGAACTGTTTTCATACTCTGAGCCAATTTCGAGGAAAGAAAGCTCAAAATGGTGTAAGGAAATGGAGGAAGAGATGGAATATCTTTATAAGAATAGCACACCTGGTTGATAAACCTGAGGGTCACAAGCCTGTGTCATGTAAGTGGTTGTTCAAACTGAATGATGGGATTTCTGAAGGTGAACCTCCTAGGTACAAGGCTAGATTAGTAGCTAAGGGGTTTACACAGAAACCAGGGGTGGATTATAATGAAATATTCTCACATGTGGTGAAACATTCATCTATCAGGGTTATGCTATCATTGACTGCTTCTATGGATATGAAGTTACATCAGCTGGATGTGAAAACTGCATTTTTACATGGGAAGTTAGATGAAACAATCTATATGAAGCAGTCGGAGGGGTTTGAGGTTAAGGGGCAGGAAGATAAGGTGTGTCTCCTTAAGAAGTCCTTGTATGGGCTGAAGCAATCTCCTAGACAGTGGTACAAAAGGTTTGATGAACATATGGTGACTAATGGGTTTACTAGGAGCGGCTATGATAGTTGTGCTTATTTCAAGGAGTACAACTTGAACAAGTTTGTGTATTTGTTGCTGTATGTTGATGACATGTTGGTGGCTTGTCAAGACTTGGAAGAAGTTGAAGCTACTAAGAAGATGTTGATGTCTGAGTTTGAGATGAAAGATCTAGGTGAAGCAAAGAAGATTTTGGGCATGAAAATCAAGAGAGATAGGAAACACAAGGTGTTAAAACTGTCTCAAAGCTCTTACTTGGAGAAGGTACCGAATAACTATAGAATGAATGAGGGGAAGCCAGTAAATGTTCCTATTGGTGCTTATTTTAAACTGTCAAGCTCTGATTGTCCTAAGTCGGATGCTGAGGTTGATTATATGAAGAAGGTGCCTTATGCCAATGTGGTTGGGAGCTTGATGTACTTGATGGCGTGTACAAGACCAGATATTGGCTATGCTGTGAGTTTAGTCAGCAGGTACTTGTCTAATCCAGGTAAAGCTCATTGGGATGTTATGAAATGGACCTTGAGATATCTCAGAGGTACTAAACACTATGGCTTAGTGTTTGGGAATCATGACATGGGGGGAGTAAACGGATTGTTGGTTATGTTGATTCAGATTTTTCCAAGGACCTTGATAGAGGTAGATCTATTACAGGGTATGCATTTCAAGTGCTGGGTAACTTGGTTAGTTGGAAAGCCTAGTTACAGCATGTAGTGGCATTGTCTACCACATAAGCTGAGTATATATCTTTGACTGAGGTAGTCAAGGAAGCTATATGGCTGCATGGTTTTGTTTTTGAATTAGGAATTGATGTTGCAGACTCAGTGGTGTATTGTGATAACCAGGGTGCAGTCCAGTTGTCAAAGAATAGTATGTTTCATGAGAGAACAAAGCACATCAATGTGAAGTTGCACTTCATAAGGGATGTGGTGAATGCTGGGAAGGTGAAAGTAGAGAGTGTGTCTACTTTGGAGAATCCAACAGATGTGTTTACTAAATCTCTGCCTGGTGTCAAGTTCAACTTTTGCTTGGATGCATTGGGTGTTGGTTAAAATCTTGTTTTGATTTTAAGGTGGAGATTGTAAGATATAAGAGTCAAAACAAGTGTTTCTTCCTAAGTTAGTAAATCTTCTGAAGCTTAACATATTTCTTTCGAAGTTTGGCTGATATCTTCCGAAGGTTATGTTTGCTTCGGAAGTGTTCTGAAACTTAATCTGATTTCTTCCGAAGCTTATCAGAATCTTTCGAATGTTATTTTGCTTCGGAAGTTTTAGTAAGTATTGGAAGTGTCAGAGTTTTGCTTCGGAAGTATTAGTATAGGGTCCTAATTGTAAATTCTCAATTAGTTGTTGAGTGTGTAATTTGACCATTATAGTTCGTTGGTCATTTATCATTATAAATAGGGATCCTATGTAATTAGTGAAGTATCTACAAAAAATCACAAATACTTGTAATCACATTCACTTTTAATCATTGGTGAATAAAGTTCTTTCTTGTATTCTTGAAGTTCGTCTTCTTCGTTCTTGTTATTGTTGAATTACGCATTTTTGTACTCAATTGTATAACAAAAAATCTATTTCCCCAACTATAAATGTACAATGACATTTTTGAAGATTTCTGTCAACCAAATTGGGACGACTTCGATTCAAGAGACGGGATATTGGGCCAACACAAGAAAATGGAGAATCAAAGGAGGAACCTATGTCACTCCTGACATATTAAAAGAAATGAAAAGTAAAATCAAGACATGTCATCCGATAAAAAATACGAAGTGTTGGTGTAAGCATGGATTTTTGTTCGGAATAGCTATTCCTTGACAATCAACAACGAGCATACGTGTTTTGGAAAATGGTTTATTTTTTTCTTAGACTTTACTTGTTTATTTTAATAATTAAGTTGTTTATTTATATTTTTAAGTTGCTTTTTGTATCTTATTTGTTTAATTTTATAGGTTCTTGCTCGTTTTCAAATACAAATGAAGAGCAACGAGCGAATGCCTTCAATGGGTCGTGGTTACAACCGACCAAAGATCAGAAATAAATGAATCTTGCCACTATATACTTCACGTCTTCAAAAGCTCAGTTTGTTGAGACCTATCTTAACAATAATAAGCCAACACCTTTAGTCAAGACAAGAAATCAGCCGCATCAACATTGTCACAAAAAAGAACTTCGCCAGATCAACAAGTTCAACACCTTTAGTCAAGACGAAACCGAGCAAAACACCTGACTTAGAGACAAGAAGTTCTATCTTATAAGTGGGCAACAATTTCAGATTGAATTATTATGAAAATAAGAAAGAAGAGATGGACAAAAACAAAAACAAACGGACTTGGATTTTATCCTAAAAAGGCCACTCCATGTATTCTAGGATGATGTTGGACGTGGTGCTACAATGAAAACGTGAAAATACACAACGTTTGAGTTGACACTAACCTTATGAGATTTAATTTTACTAAACTTTTTTTTTTTAATTCTTGGACGTGGTGCTACAATAATATATATTTCTTTTAAACAATGAAGCTTTATTTTAATTATATATATTGTTTTGCAATTAAACTAAATTATATTATAAATTTGAGGAATAAATCAAAGTGATGTGTCATGTGGTAAAAGTGGTAATAATTCCCTTTAACATAGAAGAAAGATATAAAATATAGAGAATAATGAGGTCGCACTGTTATAACATGCCAAAAGATTGATAAGAGACTAGTAAATCACTCCTTAGTGCCCTGATTTCTTTTTTACATTAGATTATGAAGATTTGAACATATAAGTTTTAATTGTATATAGTTTTGCAATTTATTTACTTTATAAATTTATAAAATAATTCAAAGTGATGGTCACATGTGATAAGAGTAACAACGATCCCCTCTGATATAAAAAAAATAGAGAAAATTGTAGAGAATAGTGAGGTCGCATTGTGTGGTCTGCGGTGAAGACCGGTAGTCACTCCTTGTGCTCTCATGGCTTTTTACTTTTAATTATGAAGATTTAAATATTTATATTTCATTAATGGACTTTTGTTTGTATAAACGGGTCACATATTCCCTTTTAGTGGACTTTAATTAGATCCAGGCTTAAACGACGAAATACTCCACATTAAACTCTAGTTACAAGCCCATAAAAGTTGAAGCCCATTATGTTCAGGAAGCTTATATGACAGCCCAGTTTAGACTTGGGCATAAAAACCGGGTTCGGACCCGACCCGGTGTGTGACATCCGGTAATTTTCCGTTACCAAACTCCGTTAGTTCCGTTAAGTCTTGCATACACGTGTCGGGAGCACACACTAGTTGTCGTTGAACGTTGGTGACTGAATAATAATTAATAATGTTAAACAATCATTTCTATGTTGATTATTGGTTGTGATTATGTGATTTAAATGTTTATTGTAAATTTTATCGCATAACGTGGAAAAATGTATTTAATTCGTATATTTTGTATCTAATAAAGATAAAATATATAATTGTCATTGTTAGTTTATATGCTTATTATTGTAGTTAAAAACCTTTTAAAAAAAGAGTTTAAAAGCTTAAGTTTAATAAAATGTAAAACAAATAGGGGTTTAAAAGGTAAATGTGATTAATTAAAAAAAAAAAAACATAACCCTAGCCCCCACCCATACCCTTCGGCCGCGATCAAGCTTCCACACACACACACACTTCGAAATCGACCAAGAACAAGCAAGAAACCATCGGATTTGGTCGATTTCAAGTTATACAACGCGTTAGAATCATCAATTGCAAGCCATTACACGTTTAAAGGTTAGATTTTTACATGTTTTTGAGGATTTTTCATTGTGGCCGAACCCTAGTTCGAAACCTGCAATTGAAGGTCGATTCTTGTTGGTTTGGTGATGTTAATATGTTAGTTGGATTGTATATATGCTAGTTAACGTTGATTATACAAGAAAGTTTGGATTTTGATTGTTTGTTCACATGATCATCTTTGGCCGAGAGGTTGAGGCGATTTTGGATCAAATTGGATGTTGAATGTTGGTTGTTTGATGTTGTAATGATGCTAGTTAGGTTGTATGCATATTAGTTAACGTCGATTTTGCAAGAAAGCTTTGATTTTGATACGTTGTTCATAGGTTACTAAGAATAGTAACTTTATTTTGCATGAATTGATGATTTGATGATGTATGAATGTTATGGATGTGTTTGTGATGATGATTAGATGCTAAGTTGATGTTATGAACAATTTAAAATCAAGAAGATGTCTTATAGTTCATACATTGCTAAAAATAGTAACTTTTGGTGTTGAATGTTAATGAATCATGATGATTTGGTGTTCTGATCATACTAGATGTTGTCATGGACTTGAATTGGTATATAATTGATGAATTCATGAATGTAGTGTGAGTTTGATGAATTTGGGATGAACTTTCCCAAAAGGGAAACTTTAATTGTGCAAATCTTTGAATTGGATGATTTGAGCATGTTTGGGATATTAGGATCATGCTAGTGTGTTCATGGATGATTTCTAAGGTGATGAAATGTGTTGTTTAGGCTATAGGGATGTTGATTTGGTTTGTTATCTGTTTTGGCCTATTGTGATTCGCATGACTTGTGTGATATCTAGTTGCATGATGATCTAGGTAGTATATGTGGTTAATGAAGTGCTATATGTAATCAAGTTGTATGTGAACATGTATGACATGCTGTTGTGTTAGTATTAACGAGTTATCACCTATAATGTCACCAACGGGTCAAACGGGTCAACTGGGTCAAATGTGTCTTGTCTTTCTTAAACCTTGAGTTCTTTGGTTTGTAGAGCACTTAGGGTTTCATGTTGATTCTGTGTACACGTACTTATGTACTCTTGTATTCTAGGTAACCTTTGAAGGGTTGTCTTTGCACCTATCACCAGTTCTCTTTAGTAATTATCTTTACATACCAGGTGAGTTCTTGCCCCACTCATTTTACATAATCTCTTTTGGGGGAGATAGCATACTGTTGATCACAAACGCTTTTATATATGAGTGTGTATAATATTGATATAGTGTTGTTTACCATGGAAAGTCCTCACACTTTCGGATTGTTAATATTGACTAGCGGGGAAATTTTGGGTAGTACTACTGGGTCTGACGAGCCCCACCTGTGCGACTCGAGGTCAAACGGGTGCAATTTTGTCCTAACACATATTCGTCATGACCTGGTAAGTCGTGACGGGAG
Source organism: Flaveria sonorensis (assembly GCA_025506505.1). Lineage (NCBI taxonomy): Eukaryota > Viridiplantae > Streptophyta > Magnoliopsida > Asterales > Asteraceae > Flaveria > Flaveria sonorensis. Next base: position 75,047,869 of record CM046440.1, on the reverse strand, counting down.
GCAACAAACGTAACACAGTCAGCTTCGATCGCGAAATCACTATGATTAATATTTTTATGTTAATAGACTAGCTATCTATTGCAATACACTACTTATGCTCTGGAAACTGTTGATTGGTTTATATTTTAACGCAAACTCTTGAACTCACCAACCATGTGTTGACTTGTTTAGTATGCTATTCTCAGGTTAAGGTTGCCAGTTGCCTAGGAGCACGCACACCAGCATCGTTGAGTTGTCTACATTTGTTTGTTTACAAATTTGGGATATTTTTTCATATTAAACATTTGTGTTTGGGGCGCGTATATTTTGCGCATTCTCTTTACATACTACTTGTTTTGGGTTTTCTGTTTTAAAAACGCTTCCGCAGTATTTTAAACGTTAACTCTGGTTTTGTTTATTAATCGTATAGAGTCGTTCTTGGTAACTAATGACTGAGATCCTGGTATGTCACGCGCCTCGCGGTAAAACCCCGCTCGCGGATTTTGAGGGTGTGACAGATTGGTATCAGAGCCATTGGTTATAGGGAACTAGGTTGCATACACACACTAGACTATAACCGCACAGTTGTTAGTTACTCATCGTTTACTCTCCTTACTGTATACTCATTGGCATACGCAACACGTACTTCGCAACATGGCATCGTCGTCCAGAAATTTAGGCAAGAGACCTGCACGATCTGAGTCACCTCCTACTTCTCCAGTACCGGATTGGGATTTAACTGGCCTCGACATCCTTATCCTCCTAGTGAGATAGACTGGGATCAGCCTTTCATACCTCCTGAGCTCGATCCTCCGCGTAACTGGGATTTCTACCCCACTTACATAAACCGTATGGCTTATAGAGAACGCGTACCACCAGTAGCACCTACACGACCTAGGACTAGGTCATCAACCGCCTCTACTTTGCCTACACTTCCTACCTTGAGCATCCCTCTGGAGCAGGCATTTGCAGCTTTGGTAGCCACACTGGACACAGAGCGACAGCGGATTAGAGGACTCACTGATGAGAACTCTGCATTACGATCTGAGATGCGTCAGTTGCGTTTCCAGGTAGATACGCTTCAGGAGCGACTTTCGATGGCCATTGGTGGACATCATACGCTGGCAGGCAACGTGGTAACACTTAGTGAGCGTATGGACGCACAAGATCACCATAACATAGTGGTTGATGATAGGTTTGCTGATTTGGAGGCACAGCTAGCAGCACTCCAGATTGCTGAAGCCCCTGCACCTTTGGTGGACCCTGATGAGGAAGAATACTGCCCCCGAAATGAAGTGCAGAAACTGGAGATTGAGTTCTGGCAACTCAAAATGCAAGGCTCAGAAATTGAAGCCTACACGACTTGAACTCATGAGTTAGCCACTTTATGCCCAGGGATGGTGAATGAAATGCACAAGAGGGTGGAGCATTATATACGGGGATTGGTGCCCGAAATTCAAAGTATGGTAACTGCTTTTAACCCCACTACCATACAACAAGCTATCCGAACAGCCCACAGGCTGACTGACCAGGCAGTTGAGCAAGGACGGTTACCCAAACAAGGTACGGTGGCAAGCGTGCCCGACCAGAAACGCAAGTGGGATGGTTCAAGCAACAAGGGATCGTCATCCAGCAGCCAATCTCAACCTCAACAACAGCAGCAAAGTCAGCAACAACAACAGAAGTTCGATAACAACCGAAGCTTCAACCAGGCGCACTCAAATCAAGGACCCGGTGGGTATGGTGGAAGACTGCCGAAGTGCAACCAGTGTAACTACCACCATGTGGGTCGATGTGATAACTTCAAGTGTCAACGTTGTGGGAAGATTGGTCATGCAGCCAAAGACTGTCGGGGTGAACTGATGAAGAAGCCTCAACAATCACAAGAAACTCCGAAAGGTTGTTTTGAATGCGGAAAAGAAGGCCATTACAAACGCAACTGTCCCCAGCTTAAGAGGAATGGTAATGGTAACAACAACAATAGAAACAACAACAACAATAACAATGGCAACAACAATAACAACAATGGTAATGGAAACAACAATGGTGGAAACAATAATGGAGCCAAAGGAAGAGCCTTCGTCATTGGCTCAGGTGAGGCTCTAAACGATCCTACAACAGTAACTGGTAAATTTTCGGTTAATGGTTGTTTTGCTACTGTATTATTCGATACCGGAGCCGATAGAAGTTTCGTGTCCACTAGGTTCTGTAGTCTTTTAAGTGATATGCCCTCAGCCTTAGAATCTAAATACACCGTGGAGTTAGCTAACGACACACAGATTCACGTAACGCATATTCTTAGAGACTGCAAGATAGAGCTTGCTGGTCATACATTCACTATAGATCTCATGCATGTTACGTTAGGAAGCTTTGATGTGGTAGTAGGCATGGATTGGCTTTCCGATAAACAAGCAGAAGTCATATGCCACGAGAAGATCATACGGATTCCCATTGGTGAAGAAGTCCTTACGGTCAGAGGTGATAGGAGTGGTGCGGTGATAGGCATCATTTCGTTCATGAAGGCACAAAAGTTGTTACGAAAGGGTCGACTAGCCATATTGGCACTCGTCACAGATAAACAGACTGAGGAAAAGAAGATAGAGGATATTCCCGTAGTTTGTGAGTTTCTCGAGGTGTTTCCGGAAGACCTTCCTGGATTACCGCCTCATCGTCAAGTTGAATTTCAGATTGAGTTGACTCCAGGAGCCGCTCCAATTGCGAGAGCACCGTACCGATTAGCTCCGAACGAACTGCAGGAATTATCCGCTCAACTACAAGAGTTGTTGGATAAAGGGTTCATCCGACCGAGTTCGTCGCTCTGGGGAGCGCCAGTTCTATTTGTGAAGAAGAAGGATGGTACATTTCGAATGTGCATTGACTATAGGGAACTGAACAAGGTTACTATCAAGAATAGATATCCCTTACCTCGTATCGATGATTTATTTGATCAACTGCAAGGATCAAGCTATTACTCCAAGATTGACCTGAGGTCTGGGTATCATCAGCTGAGAGTTCGAGAAGAGGACATTTCGAAAACTGCTTTCCGTACATGATATGGTCACTATGAATTTTTGGTCATGCCATTTGGGTTGACGAATGCACCAGCAGTATTCATGGACCTCATGAATCGCGTGTGCAAACCCTATCTTGATCAGTTTGTTATCGTCTTTATTGATGACATACTGATATACTCAAGGACTGAGGAAGAACATGGAGAGCACTTACGTCTGATCTTGGAATTACTTAGAGAGGAACAACTATATGCAAAGTTTTCTAAGTGTGATTTCTGGATACGTGAGGTACAATTCTTGGGTCATATTGTCAACGAGAAGGGAATACATGTTGATCCTGCTAAGATAGAAGCGATAAAGAATTGGTCTGTTCCTAAGACACCAAGTGAGATACGACAATTCCTTGGATTAGCGGGATATTATCGACGATTCATTGAAGGATTCTCTAAGATTGCACAACCTCTCACAGCCTTGACTCACAAGGGAACAACATACAAATGGGGTGAGAATCAGGAAACTGCTTTTCAGTTGCTGAAACATAAATTGTGTAGCGCACCAATATTAGCGTTACCGGATGGTAGTGACGACTTCGCAGTCTACTGCGATGCGTCAATTCAAGGACTTGGATGCGTCCTGATGCAGCGGGATAAAGTGATAGCTTACGCCTCTAGACAATTGAAGATTCATGAGAAGAACTATACCACCCATGACTTGGAACTGGGTGCGGTAGTTTTTGCCTTAAAGATCTGGAGATATTACTTGTACGGTACCAAATGCACCATCTACACCAATCACAAGAGTCTTCAGCACATCTTTGAGCAAAAGGAGTTGAACATGAGGCAAAGACGCTGGGTGGAATTGTTAAACAACTATGATTGTGCTATTAAGTACCACCCGGGGAAAGCAAATGTAGTTACTGATGCGTTGAGTAGAAAAGAGACTGCTAAACCTCGACGTGTGCGAGCTCTGCAACTAACGATTAGTACGCAATTACCTGAACAAATCCGAGAGGCTCAAACAAAAGCTTTGAAAGTAGAAAACATGAGTTTAGAAGGGTTACGAGGAATGGAAAAGCAATTAGAAGTAAAAGCGGATGGGATTCGTTACTTCATGGATAGACTATGGGTACCTCTACATGGAAATCTGAGAGATTTGGTCATGAGTGAGGCTCATAAGTCCAAGTATTCTATACATCCTGGATCTGACAAGATGTACCACGATTTGAAGGCGCACTATTGGTGGCCTAACATGAAAGCAGATGTAGCTACTTATGTGAGTAAGTGTCTGACCTGCTCGAAGGTTAAAGTGGAGTATCAGAAACCATCTGGTCTGCTACAACAACCCGAGATCCCTATGTGGAGGTGGGATCAAATATCAATGGATTTTATTACTAAGTTACCTCGCACTTCTACGGGTTGTGATACAATATGGGTTATCGTGGACCGATTAACAAAATCTGCTCATTTCCTAGTGATAAAGGAAACAGATAAGATGGAGAAGTTAACCCGACTTTATCTGAAGGAGATCGTTTCGAGGCATGGAGTACCGATCTCAATCATTTCTGATCGCGATTCTCGTTTCACATCACACTTCTGGCAGTCGTTGCAGAAAGCTTTAGGTACGCGATTGGATATGAGTACTGCTTATCATCCACAGACTGATGGTCAAAGCGAGCGTACTATACAGACTTTGGAGGACATGTTACGTGCTTGTGCGATTGACTTCGGGAATAACTGGGAAGTTCACCTACCATTGGTGGAATTTTCTTACAACAACAGTTATCACACTAGCATAAAGGCAACACCTTTTGAAGCTTTATATGGGAGAAAGTGTAGATCACCAGTTTGCTGGGCTGAAATTGGTGATAGTCAATTAACGGGTCCCGAGTTAGTACACGAGACAACTGAGAAGATTGTTCAGATAAGAAACCGCATGGCCGCAGCGCGAGACAGACAGAAAAGCTATGCTGACAAACGACGAAAACCTTTGGAATTTCAGACAGGTGACAAAGTTTTATTAAAAGTCTCACCATGGAAAGGCGTAGTTCGGTTTGGTAAGCGGGGAAAGCTAAATCCGAGATACGTTGGACCATTTGAGATAGTGGAAAGAATTGGTCCAGTGGCTTATCGACTAGCCTTACCTGATTCATTGAGTGGAATCCATGATGTATTCCATGTTTCAAATCTAAAGAAATGTTTAACGGATGAAACGATGGTCGTACCACTGGAAGAAGTTCAAGTAGATGAACAACTACGCTTCATTGAGGAACCGGTCGAGGTGATGGATCGTGAGGTGAAAACGCTTAAGCAAAGCAAGATACCCATCGTCAAAGTTCGTTGGAACTCGAGACGTGGACCAGAATTCACGTGGGAACGTGAAGACCAAATGAAGCTTAAGTATCCTCAGCTATTCGAAAGGACGATGCCAGCCGGCGAAGGTACTAATTAAATTTCGGGACGAAATTTCTTTCAACATGGGGATGATGTGACAACTCATCCAAAACTCACACGATTTCGATTTCCTTGTGCCAATGCAGTAGATCAGTGATGGAACACTCACCATGTAACGCAATTTTCGGGACGAAAATTCTTTCAACATGGGGATAATGTGACATCCGGTAATTTTCCGTTACCAAACTCCGTTAGTTCCGTTAAGTCTTGCATACACGTGTCGGGAGCACACACTAGTTGTCGTTGAACGTTGGTGACTGAATAATAATTAATAATGTTAAACAATAATTTCTATGTTGATTATTGGTTGTGATTATGTGATTTAAATGTTTATTGTAAATTTTATCGCATAACGTGGAAAAATGTATTTAATTCGTATATTTTGTATCTAATAAAGATAAAATATATAATTGTCATTGTTAGTTTATATGCTTATTATTGTAGTTAAAAACCTTTTAAAAAAAAGAGTTTAAAAGCTTAAGTTTAATAAAATGTAAAACAAATAGGGGTTTAAAAGGTAAATGTGATTAATTAAAAAAAAAAAACATAACCCTAGCCCCCACCCATACCCTTCGGCCGCGATCAAGCTTCCACACACACACACACTTCGAAATCGACCAAGAACAAGCAAGAAACCATCGGATTTGGTCGATTTCAAGTTATACAACGCGTTAGAATCATCAATTGCAAGCCATTACACGTTTAAAGGTTAGATTTTTACATGTTTTTGAGGATTTTTCATTGTGGCCGAACCCTAGTTCGAAACCTGCAATTGAAGGTCGATTCTTGTTGGTTTGGTGATGTTAATATGTTAGTTGGATTGTATATATGCTAGTTAACGTTGATTATACAAGAAAGTTTGGATTTTGATTGTTTGTTCACATGATCATCTTTGGCCGAGAGGTTGAGGCGATTTTGGATCAAATTGGATGTTGAATGTTGGTTGTTTGATGTTGTAATGATGCTAGTTAGGTTGTATGCATATTAGTTAACGTCGATTTTGCAAGAAAGCTTTGATTTTGATACGTTGTTCATAGGTTACTAAGAATAGTAACTTTATTTTGCATGAATTGATGATTTGATGATGTATGAATGTTATGGATGTGTTTGTGATGATGATTAGATGCTAAGTTGATGTTATGAACAATTTAAAATCAAGAAGATGTCTTATAGTTCATACATTGCTAAAAATAGTAACTTTTGGTGTTGAATGTTAATGAATCATGATGATTTGGTGTTCTGATCATACTAGATGTTGTCATGGACTTGAATTGGTATATAATTGATGAATTCATGAATGTAGTGTTTTACTTTTTCCGCATCCACACACCGGAGAATTTTTGTTTTACTTTTTAGATAATGTATTAAGTACTTTTAAATTAGAAAATAAACTTTTTTCAATTGCATTTGATAACGCCTCTAACAACACAACCGTGGTTGAAAAATTAAAATTAAAATATCTTCCGATTGCAAACGGTGATTTTTTCCATACTCGTTGTGTTGCACATATTATTAATTTAGTAGTGCAAGATGGACTATCCGGGCAATATGTTAATAACTTTATTACATCTTTTCGATTTATGTTACATGACGTTTTTAAAAAAAGTAGAAGAAGATATCAAGATTATAAACAACTTTGTAAGGATACGCACTCTAGATTTTTAGGTCCTAATTGGGATGTACCTACTAGGTGGAATTCGACTTGTCACATGTTTGAATGTGCTTTAAAACAAAAGGGCACTTTGAAAGCTTTTCATAATAGTCTTTCGGATAATGGTGAAGCCGACCCATTTCCGGATGCGGGTTGGGAGAATCTTCAACGTCTATCCGAGTTTCTTGAGGTTTTTAAAAACTCAACAACAAAATTATCGGAAGTTTATTATTCCACTAGTTATTCGGTGCTTCAAGAACTATATTTTATGTCTTTGAATTTTAAAAATTTTCAAAATAAAAATAATATGTTTAATCAAATGATAGAACCAATGAAAGAAAAGTTTAAAAAATATTTTAAGGACTTACCACCCGTTTTTACGTGTGCCGCCGCTTTAAATCCGTTTCTAAATGTTGCGGGGGTTGAATGTTTGATAGATGAGATAAATGACAATTTGGATATGCATGACGAAAACCCTGATTTTTCAATCGAGGCAAAAGAAAATTTTAATCATAGTTTGAAAATAATTTATAATTTTTATTTAAATAGATATGGGCCTAACGTAAACATAACCATGCCAAGCGGATCAACCTCAAGTGCTAGTACCTCGTTTAAAGACCCTGTTTTGACTATGTTGAATGTTGTTCGGGATGTGACGGCTAAACGTCAAAGAGGTAACACCCCAACAAGTGAGCTCGGTAGATATAGTGGAACGGATTTTATTTCCACTATGACTACAGAAGATTATCGTGCATTCGATATTTTGGCTTGGTGGAAAGGAAAAGAATCTCAATTTCCGATTCTTTCTGCTATGGCCCGTGATTTTCTAAGCGTCCAAGTTTCTACGGTAGCTTCGGAATCTGCTTTTTCTCTTAGTGGCAGGGTAATATCATTACGAAGAACAAGACTAACTCCGGAAGCAGTGGAGATGTGCATTTGTTTAAAGGATCACTTAGACGCAACGGATCGTATACAAGACCAAACAAGCCTCGAAGACGAGATTACACTCGAAGCTAAAGTACATGATGAAGAGGTAGAAGACGGAGTATCTTCTGGCATATCCGATGAAGAATTAGCATTTGATCAAGCATCTCGTAGTAGATAAAATTAGACGATATTGTTATTTTTAAGTTGTTTTAATATTATATGTCTTTCATGTTCTTTTTAAATTTCTTTGTCATTCAAATGTTTTATATAAAAAGTATTTAATATTTGTATATTATAAGTGTAACATTTTCTGCTCAAGATTTGTATATATTTATATATTAAGTTGTTTAAATTTTTGTCATTCAAGTGAACCCGGTTAGGAAAAGAAAAATAAAAAGAAAAAAAATAAAGAAAATATAAGAAAAAAAAACATACGACTCGGTGTTGGACACACACAAGAAATGAAAAAAAGAAAAAAAAAAAAAAGGCAAAAACCCGGTTGAACCCGGGTTTCATACCCGAACCGAACCCGACCCGACCCTACCCGGGTATACGGGGTAGGGTTTGTATCTCGCTGAACCCGACCCGGGTTCGTACCCGGGTTCACCAATACCCGGGTACAAAAAACCCGGTTGGGCCCAAACCCGGTTTTGTACCCGGGCCCGGGTCCGGCCCAAACCCGATTTGTGCAACTCTAGCCCAGTTGAACATTTCAAATTGAAAAACCTACTTTTGTAAAAACTTTAATGTTTTAATAAAAAATGTAGAAAAGTAAATTAAAAAAATACTGAATATATATATGGTCTTTATCTTTTTTTCAGAAGGCAACTTAGGTCTTCAGATGAAAATTTTACACAATATTATAACATGCATTTTTTTTAAATGTATAATCATCTTTATATGTAGAAACCATCAATACATAAACACAATATCCTTCTCTCACATTTTTATTAATCACACTAAGCAGATTAGTTATCCGTACTTTTCTTCGACACCTTCCAGTCCATTTTTGTTAAAATATTTAAATGAACTTGAAAAACAGTATGGATAAAAAAACTCTGGTTCAAGAAAATTAAGAAAGTTGAAGTGATTTGAGAACAATACAAAATTTGTTTACAATGGATTTGATAAAACGTCGGTAACTGATTATTAACTAAATAAAAAAAAGGTTTAGAAAAACTTGTTACAAACTGGTTGTATTGTCTGATACTTCTAACAGAGCACTGGGCATAATAAAAACCAAAAGCAAAAAGAAAATCGTAATCTAAACTTCATCCGAAGTCCGAAAAAACTGATCTGAATTGTTTTCGGATATTCAGATAGGATCTCCTTTGAATCCGAATACCTTATTCGGATTTCACATCTATTTTCAGACTTTGTTTTTTTGAATTATTCGATTTATCATGGATATTTGTTTAATCTAAATAAGAGGTTAACTAAATAATATGTAAATAGGGTTTTTACAACATATATATAGTGTGTATCAAATTTTTATCCCGATCAAATTTAAAAGCCCAATTCTTTGCATAGTTAATCACTTGATCTACTAAATAGTATTAATTGATTATCCGCTTCAATCATCTTTGACTCTACGTAAACCTAATTGAATTATCAAAGGTAAACATAAACTAATCCAGATCTTTTCAATATAATGTTGCAGATGGAACTAGAAAAACTGAAGTAGAAACAAATATTTTTTGTAACATTATAAAAGCAAAACAAGTGTTTCTTCCGAAGTTAGTAAATCTTTCGAAGCTTAATATGTTTCTTCCAAAGGTTAATCTGTTTCTTCCGAAGGTTAATCTGATTCTTCCAAAGCTTAGTCAAAATCTTTCGAAGGTTATGTTTGCTTCGGAAGTATTGGAAGTGTTCTGAAGAATAGAGTTTTGCTTCGGAAGTTTTTCAAATGATACTTCTTGCTTCGGAAGTATTAGTGTAGGGTCCTAAGTGTAAATTCTCAATTATATGTTGAGTGTGTAATTTGATCGTTATAGTTAGTTGGTCAATTAGCGCTATAAATAGGGATCATGTGTAATCACTTAAAGGAATAACTTACAATCATAATCACCATTACTGTAATCATTTGAGAATAAAGTTCTTTCTTGAATTCTTGAAGTTTCATCTTCTTCGTTTTTTGGTGTTGTTGAATTACGTATTCTTGTACTCAACTTTGTAACAATTGGTATCAGAGCCTGGTTTGAGGCTCAATTGAGGAACAAGATTCAATCAAAGATCGTTCGGCGGTAATGATGGTGTCAACAAAGTTTGAGATTGAGAAATTCGACGGGAAGAATGATTTTGGGTTATGGAGACTGAAGATGAAGGCATTGCTCGTTCATCAACGAGTGGTGGATGCCTTGGCTGGAGATTCCAAGTTGCTGAACACAATGTCAGACAAAGAGAAGAAGGAGATGCTTGAACAGGCACACAGTTCTATTATCTTGAACTTGGGTGATCGGGTACTGAGAGAAGTATCGAAAGAGACGATGACGGCAGGGGTCTGGTCAAAATTAGAAAGTTTGTACATGACGAAGTCTCTTGCGAATAGTTTATATCTCATGAAGCGTCTGTACACCTTCCAAATGGCGCCTGGAAAGTCAATTGAAGATCATACTAACGGATTCAACAAGTTAGTATTAGATCTTGAAAACATAGAAGTTGAGTTGGATGATGAAGACCAAGCGATCATATTCTTAACCTCTCTTCCACCTTCTTATGAGCACTTTGTGGATACTTTAATGTATGGTAGGGATACCCTTATCATGGAGGAAGTGCTGGCCGCTCTCAATTCAAAGGAGTTGAAAAAGAGAACTGGTTATAAAGATGATGGTGGAGAGGGCTTGGTAGTCAGGGGAAGATCCGAACAGAGAAACTTCATGCCAAGAAGCGTCTCAAAGTCAAGATCCAAGTCCAAGAGAAGGTGTTATGTGTGTGAGTTAGAGAAGCACTTCAAGAAAGATTGTCCTGATTTGAAGAGAAAGAAAGATGAATCAAGTGGGTCAAAATTTCATTCTAGTCACAATGCATAAGATGATGTCTCTGATGGATATGAGAGTGCAGATGTGTTGGCTGTTACAAACAGTAGGAACAAGGATGAGTGGGTGATGGATTCAGGTTGTTCATACCATATGAAACCTGTTAAGGAGTTCTTTAAAGATTTAAAGTTTGAAGATCTCGGATCTGTAAGGCTAGGAGATAATAGACCCTGCAAGATTGTGGGTCATGGTACTATTACTATCAAGATGAAGAATGGAATGGAAGTAGATCTTCATGACGTAAGGTACATTCCTAGTATGAAAAGAAGCTTGTTATCATTGGGGTTGTTGGAGAAATCTGGTTACCATGTTAGCCTTAGGGATGGTAAGGCTAGGGTGATTATGGGATCAATGGTGGTACTATCTGGTAATAGAAAGGATAATAATATCTATTTACTAGATGGTGCGGGTGTAGTAGGTTCCTATGTGGCAAGTACCTCTAGTGATAGTAGTTCTAAGGCCATGTTGTGGCATCAGAGGCTTGGTCAAATAAGTCTGCAAAGACTAGTAGAGTTGCAGAAGCAACAGGTTATGACTGAGCTGAAGAATTGTGATTTTGGGTTTTATGAAACTTGTATTTATGAGAAACATAAGAGGGTAAAATTCAAAAGGACTAAGCATGTCACAAGTGGGATATTAGACTACATTCACTCTGATTTGTGGGGACCTGCTAAGGTTGATTCTCTGGGTGGTGCTAGGTACTTTATGACTCTGATAGATGATTTTTCAAGGAGAGTTTGGGTGATCATCTTAAAGAATAAGAGTGATGCTTTCAGTAAGTTCAAGGAATGGAAAGTCCTTGTGGAAACTCAAACTGAAAGAAAAGTCAAGAAGCTAAGAACTGATAATGGGTTGGAGTTCGGCAACCATGAGTTTAATCAGTATTGTAAAGTCAAAGTATTGCAAGACACAGAACTGTCCCTGGTCATCCACAGCAGAATGGTTTGGCTAAAAGGATGAACAGGACCTTAGTTGAAAAGGTAAGGTGTATGTTGGCTAGTTCTGGTTTACCCAAGCAGTTCTGGGCTGAAGCTATGACTACTGCTTCCTATCTAGTCAATAGATCTCCATTAGCTGCATTAGACATGAAGACACCTATGGAGGCATGGTCAGGTAGAAAGCATGACTATGGTATCCTTAGAGTGTTTGGATCATTGGCTTATGCTCATGTTAGCCAAGGAAAACTAGAACCCAGGGCCTGTAAATGTGTATTTCTAGGATACTCTGGTTATGGTGACTCATGGTTTTAATAGAAGCAGTTATGATAGTTGTGTTTATTTCAAGGAATACAGGTTGAATAAATTTGTGTATTTGTTGCTGTATGTTGATGACATGTTAGTGGCTTGTCAAGACTTGGAAGAAGTTGAAGCTACTAAGAAGATGTTGATGTCTGAGTTTGAGATGAAAGATCTAGGTGAAGCAAAGAAGATTTTGAGCATGGAAATCAAGAGAGATAGGGAACACAGGTTGTTGAAATTGTCTCAAAGGTCTTACTTGTAGAAGGTGCTAAATAACTATAGAATGGATGAGGGGAAGCCAGTAGCTGTTCCTATTGCTGCTCATTTCAAATTATCATGCTTTGATTCTCCTAAAACTGATGAAGAGGTTGATTATATGATGAAAGTGCCTTATGCCAATGTAGTTGGGAACTTTATGTACTTGATGGTGTGTACAAGACCGGATATTGGCTATGCTATGAGTTTGGTCAGTAGGTACTTTTCAAATCCAGGTAAAGCTCATTGGTCTGCTGTGAAATGGATCTTGAGGTATCTCAGGGGTACTAAACATTATGGTTTGGTATTGGGCAGTCATGGACATGTGGAGAGTAAGCGGATTGTTATTTATGTTGATTCAGATTTTGCCAAGGACCTGGATAGAGGGAGATCTATTATAGGGTATGCATTTCAAGTGTTGGGTAACTTGGTTAGTTGGAAAGCCCAGTTACAGCATGTAGTGGCATTGTCTACCACAGAAGTTGAGTATATAGCTTTGATTGAGGCAGTCAAGGAAGCTATGTGGCTGCATGGTTTTGTTTCTGAATTGGGAATTGATATTGCAGACTCAGTGGTGTATTGTGATAACCTGGGTGCAGTCTAGTTGTCAAAGAATAGCATGTTTCATGAGAGAACAAAGCACATCAATGTGAAGTTGCACTTCATAAGGGATGTGGTGAATGCTGGGAAGGTGAAAGTTGAGGGTGTGTCTACTTTGGAGAATCCAGCGGATATGTTTACTAAATCTCTACCTGGTGTCAAGTTTAAGTTTTGCTTGGATGCATTAGGTGTTGGTTAAAATCTTGTTTTGGTTTTAAGGTGGAGATTGTAAGATATAAAAACAAAACAAGTGTTTCTTCCGAAGTTAGTAAATCTTCCGAAGCTTAATCTGTTTCTTCCGAAGGTTAATCTGTTTCTTCCGAAGGTTAATCTGATTCTTCCGAAGCTTAGTCAGAATCTTCCAAAGGTTATGTTTGCTTCGGAAGTGAGTGTTCTGAAGAATAGAGTTTTGCTTCGGAAGTTTTCCAAAGGATACTTCTTGCTTCGTAAGTATTAGTCTAGGGTTCTAAGTATAAATTCTCAATCATATGTTGATTGTGTAATTTGACAGTTATAGTTAGTTGGTCAATTAGTGCTATAAATAAGGATCCTGTGTAATCACTTAAAGGAATAACTTACAATCATAATCACCATTATTGTAATCATTTGAGAATAAAGTTCTTTCTTGAATTTTTGAAGTTTCATCTTCTTCGTTTTTTGGTGTTGTTGAATTGCGTATTCTTGTACTCAATTTTGTAACAAAAATTATTTTGTAGCACTAAGAGAACAATTACAAAAATACGCATTACATAATCTTTTTCAATAACTGAACAAAATATTGGGTAGAAAACAGAAATATATATGTTATAATAGTTGTACGATCACAACAGACCTAACAAGGTTTAGAAAAAGGTCAAACAAAACACAATTGTTCGTTCTTAAGAGAAGCAAATTTGTAAAACGAGGAAACAAGTAATACAAAAAGAAATATTTATTTGAAAATTCTTAATATACTTTTTTTTATTAGAGGGAAACAGTTATTTTAAGAACTCTATTTTTTATAATAACTACTATAACTTTTTATTTACATATGTTTACATGTGTAAGATAACTTTTTACACATGTAAAAAATGTTTTCATAAGAAAAATTGATAAAAATTTAAGTTTGTGAGAACCATAAGATATCGTCCTTTACCCATACTTACATACGTGTAAGATAGCACTCTTTTTACATATACGTAAATAAAATTTGCAGAGTTAATTATTACAAAAAATAGAAGTTCTAGTTTGATTCTTTATTTTATTAGACAATGTTTGTATTTCTCAGTTATAAAAGAATAATATGCCCTATAAAGCATAACAATTGTATAAAAAACAAAGATTTGCATAGAAGAAGAACGTAAATTAAAAATTTTATACACGTTCTAAAGTTCCGAAAGTGTTTGAGTCAGTTTTTATTTTCTTCATATGTGACAATTAGATAAAACAAATTGTTATATGTATAATAAGACTTAGAAATGTATTTAAATATCATATGAGCATAAATTTTATTTCTCACAACCTAACATCATTGCATTTATACTAAACCATGTTACCACCTTAAAATTTTCTTTTACTAGTCAAAGCTTTACTTTGTACACGTATATGAACAAATAATTTCCCATCTATCCCAACTTATTTACACGTCATACATACTTGAACACATTTTCACCGATTCACCTTCTCAAGCCAATATTTAGTTTCACATTACACATAAAAATAGCACACACTTAGACGATATCGCACCAACTACTTTCGAATGCAAAACGCCATAAATTAATAAATATTTCACCAACTATTAATTCAGAATTCACAACCATAACTTTTCATACTAAAGTGATTTCACCAGATACCTTATGATATTAACCATATCATAAAATCTTGTTTTGATATGTGATTCCACTTTTGAAAAGGTTACTCACCTTTGCGATACCGACTAATCCTCTCACAATCTTGAGCGTCAGCTTTCGCTTAAACATCTACGGCCACCGATTCTCAATCTATATATCACTAATTTGCTAATACCCTTTCTATATATAACTGCATTTTAATATGATTTTCCGAAGAGAAATTCTATATTCTTGATTTTTTAATTAAAACGTTCTATCATTTGACATTTATAATTGTCCCTAAGTAAATATACTGATAGTAAACTGTATACTTTCAATACTAGCTATAGGTTTTAGTCCTACCACTACAAGAAAGTGGATCTATAGCAACGAAAATATGGCACCTTATAGCAACGACATGTCGTCGCTATAGCTAATTTTGACTTATAGCGACGACATGTCGTCGCTATAGAGTTAGTTCGTAAAAGTTAGTTGTAATAGGCTGATATGTCGTCGGGATAGAGGTCGTCGGCATAAGTTTTTCTATAGGAACGACAAATCGTTCCTATAAGTGTCGTGGTTTCTGATTTTATCGAATAAAAAAATAAAAAAATGAGATCAATAGCGACGACATGTCGTCGCTATAGGTGTTTTTTAATTTTTTTTTAAAAATTATAGCGACGACATGTCGTCGCTATAGGTGTTTTTTAATTTTTTTTAAAAAAAGGAAAATATTCTATAGCGACGACATGTCGTCGCTATTGATCTCATTTTTTTATTTTTTTTATTTTATGCAGAACCTTATTTTTTTGAAAAATTTAACAAACATATAATCAAGAAAAATCCAATGCAAGTTTAACAAACTAATAATTCATACAACTTCAAATATAAGTTTAACAAACAGATAATTCATACAATTAGTTTAAAATTCAACAAAATCTAACAAAAATACGAACGCTAATGACCACCAGGTGGTCGTTGTTGCTGCCAGTAGCGCATCATTTCCATCTGCTCTTGAAGTAATCGTTGCATTTCTTGTATTTGTTGTTGTTGTTGGATTTGTTGTTGTTGTTGTATAGTTTCTTGATTTTGTTGTTGCTGTTGTCTAAGTTCTGCAACTTTATCATGCAAATGTTGTGTTGGAGGAGGTTGCGAGCTACAAAAATCAGGGGTGGGATGTCTCACCACGCGACCAACACCTCGTATATGTCCTCGCCTTTGACCTAAGGCACGCTCAATGCATTGACCAATAAAAGCTATTTTATTTGTTATAGGGCATGAGGGTGTGTCTACGTTACAAGTAGGGCATGCCATATAACCTTGACCACTCCATCCAGACATATAGCTACGAGCAGGATAATCATTTATAGTCCATAATAGAGCTGCACGCATCCTGAATACAGTTTTGGTTGATGCATCTCTTATTTGAACTCCTTCGGCCCATAACATTTTCAACTCATCTATTAAAGGCCTTAGGAAAACATCAATGTCCTTTCCAGGAGATTTAGGCCCGGGAATAAGCAAGGTCAACATAAAAGAAGACTCTTTCATACATAACCATGGTGGTGTGTTATATGTTGTCAACACAACTGGCCACATACTGTAAGATTGACTCATGTTACCAAATGGATTAAAACCATCCGCAGCCAAACCCAAACGTACATTTCGGGGTTCTTTGGCAAAATCAGGAAATTTTTCATCAAAGTCTTGCCATGCCTTCCCATCAACTGGATGACGCATCATACCATCCGTTGAGCGTCCAGTATAATGCCATGTCATTTCTTTTGCTGTGAATCTTGAGCTATACATTCGTCGAAGTCGGGAAGTTAAAGGAAAGTAGCGCAACACTTTTTGAGGTACTTTCTTCCCCTTTGTGTTTTTGTCAACCCATCTACTCTCGTTACAAACCGAACAATTTTGCATCATCTCATTTTCTTTCCAAAACAGAGCACAATCGTTAATGCAAGCATGGATAGATTCATATCCTAACCCAATCTTTCTTAATCTCTTCTTAGATTCATAGTATGAGGCTGGAATTTGATTTTCTTTAGGGAATGCAACTCTCAAAAACTCTAAAAGTTGGTTAAATGAACTATCCGTCCATTTGTTGATAACCTTGATATGCATTAATTTTGCTAAAAAGTTTAAAGAAGACATCCAACTACAACCGGGGTATAACTCGGTATTCAGCTCCTTAAATAATGCATCAAACTCCAGGTCAAAACCAGTTCCACCTTCGTCTACATTTTCTTCGTTAATATTCTGCTCCGCCATAACATCATCAATTACATCAAACATCTCATTATTTGTTGCTGGAATTGATTTTCTTGGAGCAAAAAGGTCTTTTATTTCTGAAGCACGTGGATGTTTGTCACCATGATAAGTCCACGTCTTATATGATTGTAAAAACCCATTGTCATGTATGTGGGCATAAATGATATCCAGATCCTGCCGACACCCATTGCAGCATCGTTTACACGGACAAAAATCTTTTCCTAAACTATCGACATGGTTCTTGGCAATTTCTAGAAAACTACGAAGACCTTTTATAAATTCCGGAGAACTCCGATTTCGCAATTTAATCCAACTCTTATCAATTGTCATATCTATGGTATTATAAAACATGGAAATACAACTTTATCAATTAACATATACACAAAGATGTACTAACATTAAATTCATATACACTTACATATACATACATACAAGCATAATCACAACACATAATCACTTACAAGTATACAAACATACAAATATACAACATACCTACATACACAATTACAAAAATACAAACATACTTACATACAAGTATACAACATACTTACATACACACTTACAAGTATACAAAAAACATACAAGTATACAACATACTTACATACACAATTACAAAAAACAAACATATAATATACTAATGAACAAACATATAAACATAAATACATACAAACATTCACATACAAAATTTACATAATTACATACATATAAACATATACATAAACAACTAAATACATCAAACCATATACATATAAATTAACACATATAAAAATACATACAAACTTAAAACCATGAAAATATATATAGTGGCATTTCATCAAACACTTGGTGTGCATAACCTAATCTACCATCAAACTTACATACACTAACATATATATACACTTTTACAATCATACAAACCTAATCACAAACATATTCACTAAACAATACTTAAATCATAAGCTTTAAACGAATTTCATACCTTTAAATCTTCAAATCCTTTAATTTCAAGCTTTAAACTTTAATCCCACCTAAAATATAAAAATTTAGATAAAACTTATAAAAACAAGATTATATAACTTCATTATAGTAAAATAACATCATTCTTACCTTCAAACACTTCAATTTGATACCAAATACGCATATAAACCGAGATGAAAATCGGGAGAAAAATTGGGTTTTTTTGGGTGAAAAAAGGGGCAGAAGGTCTGAAATGCGTTTTAAAGGGTCTGCACTCTATAGCGACGACATGTCGTCCCTATAGAGTAAAAAAAGTCGTCCCTATAGAGTCAAAATTAAAAAAATTAAAAAAATCCTGTTCAGACGACATGTCGTCGGCACAAAGAAATGATTTTTTTATATTTTTCATCTATCCCGACGACATGTCGTCGGGAAAAGTGGATTTTAATTTTTTTTTTTTTAAATCTGTAAGTTGAGATAGAAAAAAATAAAAAATTAAATAACTTCACATGTGGCGATGACATGTCGTCGGCATAGGTTTTTTCATAAATCCCGCGTATTATTTTGCAGCCAGCCAACTCTATACCGACGACAAGTCGTCGGTATAGAGTTTGACCAGTCAAAAATCCCTATTACTATATAGCGACGACATGTCTTCGCTATAGACCAAACTATACCAGCGACGTATGTCGTCGCTATAGATGTCGTCGGGACAGAGCTAAATTGTTGTAGTGTACATTGTGCAAAATGTGATGATTTTGTTAGTCAATATTAATCCCGATTAATAATTTGATCAATATTAATTTTAATTTTTGGTTTTGTTATTAGAACCAGTCTTACACTAACTATTCGTTAACTCCAATAGTTTTTTATGATGTATCACGTGATGTGACTCGTGACGTGACTTATAACATTTTATTAATACATCATATCCCAAATCGGTGCAATACACTTTTCTTACCAATACTTTGGTGGAAGTACCAAATTTTTTGCAAAACATGTCGTTACTTGGTATCAACTCACTACGCATTACAATTTCAACTCAACAGACTGAATATCTTAGTTTCATCAATTTACCAAACAAACAAACAAACAAAGATACTTACTTATATTTCACTCATAGAGGAAAGTTTGAGAAAGGTGAGATTAATAAGCCCATGCTTTACTTGTATCATAGGAGATAGGAGATAGTGAGATGATTCCTACATACACAACAAACCCCTTTCTTGCCTTTTTGTTTTTTTAAAGGGCAAGTAGCGTAATATATTTATTAATAGTAGAAATAAAAAGAAGAGTAAGGCAAGAAATAGAATACTAATCACCTAGAAAAATAACTAATATCGACACCTAAGTAGAATACGCTACTTTAATTGTTCTGGCACCGATTCAACCTATACGAACTTTAAGCTCGGATAATGGATTCATAGTAATTCTTGCACCATTTGTAACATGCAAAATTGAGTTCCAAACAAAACTCTAAAAACCAATGCACTTCCCAAACGCTCTTAATTAAGAACACAAATATAGGGAATGACACTTGCAATCTCAGATGAAAAAGGTGTTAGGAACGTACCAAATACTCAAAATTTCATTTCCAACTAGCAACAATCACCAAATCTCTCAAGGATTACTTGCCCTTCCTCTCGACACCGCACCTTAAGCACATATAAACACACTCATTTCACCTTCGACTATGTGTAGGGCACCACGCGGTCCGGTCCCTAGTGACTTTACCTACAAACATTTGTGTTTGTGGCCGGCCTTCAATTCACCAATAACTTCCTACTTATATACTCCATGATAGTGTCAAATATTTGACTTCCTCAGCTTACATGGGAATTTATGTTTGAGTACATGCTATATGTATGTGTGTATTATTTGTATATATCCTAACAAACATAGATATGCAAAGGGGATGAGTGGTTAAACGCACCCCTAATCTACACTCAATGTAGCCCTTTGAGAGAGAGAGATCGAGATATATTATTTTTATAATGTGGGAGGGGTCCACTACATGTGTGAGATGAACATATACATTTAGTAGCACCCAATACAAAATCATGTAAAAAGTTAATAAAAAACCCTAATCCCCTGTGTTGATGTGTAACTAGCTACAAGAACATGAAGAAATAAATCGAACTGAAGTTTATTCAAAAGGGCATTACTATACCCGATTCAAAATACTTGATCAAGTCAGAAAATGAACATGAACCTACGGAAACACCAATCTATTGATTTAAATTGTACAGTACGTACAAATTATTCATCTATCCACTTACATCAAAAATTCACAAAATCACAAGGTGGGATGTGCATGTGTGGTACTGATTCTCCACCTAAATATTCTCTCCACCAAAAGTGCATTTGACCGAAGGTAACAAGGTGTGCAAATAGTAGTCACCCCCTTAGAGATCAAGAATTTAAATCTTACGATAAGATGGTTAGTCTGATTTAGGAGTAGATTAAGATTTCGTTTAGACAAACTAAAGATTCTCTCTCTCTCACACACACACAAGTTCACATACACAGTCAAATCTCGATTCTAGAACAGTTGGCAAGAAATTCAAGAAAAGGTTAGGAGATATAAAATAACTGATTTCAATAACATGACTCTCAAGGGCGGAGGATAGTTGGGGCCGGAGGGGGGGGGGGGGCTTTTTTTTCGTTGGTAGTTTAAATTTTAGTCCGGTAGTATAATTTTTTGGTCCGGTAATGTAAATTTTTACATAAATATCAAGTTCGCCCCCCTAAAAAAATTAATTTTCGCCCCCGCCCCCCCCCCCCCTCCGGTAGGGTTCAAGCTCCCATTAGGATAAATTTTTGCTCCGATAGTGTATATTTTTATATAAATATCAAGTTCGCCTCCTAAAAAAAATTAATTTCGTCCTCACCCCTCTCCGGGAGTGTTCAAGCTCCCCCATTGATGACTCTTGTTGTGAGGAAAACCCTAATTAAGGATACCAGACACTTTTACCTAAATAAGGATATTAATTACTTCTCAAAAGTGAAGATTAATAGTGTAAACCAAGTTTACACTAAAAGCAAAAACATGTAAAGTTTCCATTAAACAAGTAATTAACAAATAGATAATTACTAATGGCATAGGAATTAAGTTCTATCTTATTAATTTATAGATTAGGTAAAGCTTTGCTTACCAGCAGCCACTTGGAAGATAAAGACTCCTCAAAATAATATTAAAATGGAAAATTAGCCATTAATTGTTGCTGCAGCATCATCAAGATTCTCAAACAATCAGCACATAGCGTTCGATCGGATTAGTAAAGATATCTTGTGAAACGAGATCGATATAAACTTAACATCAAAGATTTGTTATAAAGTGAGATACTTTTTTGTGAATCTTGAGGATGCTCCAACAGCAAGAACTGACTGCCATACTTTTCTTGAGATCTCTTGAATCATTTGTTGATAGAGATCAATGAAAGAGTGGTAAAGATGGAGAGATCAAAGGAAACCCTAGGAGATCTAATGGAAAGCAGATAATTAAGTAGGCAGTGAGAAAAGATAAAAAAAGGAATAACTTTTGGTCAACTATATGATGATGGAAATGAAGAGAAATTGTGATATAGGAGAAAGATAAATAATGCATAGATGAAGATGGGGCTTACAATTAAAGAGGAAAAGTTGGGGATTTTCTTGAAAGACTATGAGATGGGTAAAGGTATATATAGAGGAAAACATGAAAGAATATACCAAAGAGCTTCCTAAGACGTGGCGTTCTTCGCCATCTGTATGGGCACGTACGTGGAGGAGAGAGTGTGAAGCGGCTGCAAACATAACAAGGAGAAAAAAATAGGGGCCGTTCGTGGCCACGAACGCATCCATGCGAGGGGTAAACTATTATGTGAGATCAAGGGGAGAGAGAGGGGGGTGTGCGTGGGGCGGTCAAAGCATTGATGACCCTTGTGTTGCAAATATGTCTACTAAGTTCATATGATCTAGCCCTTTGTATGCACGGTATATGATGAATTGAAAAGCACACATCATGTAGTTGACGACAGAAGTTTCATCCCCTCCTATGTGGTTATTCTCACGTCTTTCGTAACAAATGTACTCATTCTCTTTATATATAATAGTCTAACTTAATCCAACCAATTGTATAGGAAAACTAAAGGAATTATATTTGATATTAACAAATTAAGTGGCAATTCACTGATAGTATTACTGTATCTCGTTGTACGAGTAATTTAAAAAGGTTCTAATTAAGTTATATATCCTAATCAATTGCTTCCGTGTAAATGTTACCACCGGCCAAAACGTCAAAGTTTAATGTAACCACCCACTATTAATAAAATTTATTTTGTTTTTCAATAAAGTTCAGCTTGTAACTGTCAATCATCTATTTGAAAATATATATTTGTGAAGACTTTTGATTAGTTGTTAGTTTTTCAAAACAAAATGTATTTGAATGAAATACTAGTTAACAGATATTATTAGTAAACTTAACTTTTATTTTTATTTAACGAAAATGAAGTTACTACTAGAGAAAGAGATAAATTCCAGATAATAATATCATGTATGAGTTTTGAATAATAAAAGAATTTATTTATTATTAAGGTGTGTATTATGTATGAAAATATGATATGAAAGCAACATAAATCATATACCTGTGAGAGAAATAGTAAAAGTAAATTCCATAATAACTTCAGTTAGTTTTGTTTACTTATTTTTTAAATGCTTTTATTCAAGAATTCTCTATCGATTAAGAGTATTCATACTAGTTTTTCCATCCTCATCCCCATCCCTATCCCCATATTTATACTAAAAAGATCATTTTTTATTGTCTCTTTCAATTAAATAATACTTTTTATATCTTTATTATTACATTTTCTCTCACATCCACTAACAACCAATTTTAAAAATACTAAAAAATTTATAGGTGTTGTACCGTGTTTTTTCAAATATAGGAAATCACGGTACAATCCCCATAAATTTTTTCTATTTTTCACTCACAACCACTTACAACCATCCCCAACAATACAGGACACACATTCACATTAAAATGAGGCACCTAGTATGAATGCTCTAATAAACTTCATAATTGCTAACCATTGTACAATGACTTTTTACCCATGGGTTAGGATAAGTACTTTCAAATCATAAACTTTAGCCACGAGATGAAGTTTTGATTAGTTTGATTTAATTTAAATAGAAAAATACACTAGCGGTTTAGATCCATGCTGCTTAGTGGTTCGATATTGAACATGGATGAAAATAAACACTTCACATTGGTATGTTCGGCATTTAAAAAACTTGAACGGATCCGGGTATATTTAATCACATATCGAAATATATCATCACGTACACGTTCTATATACTGAAATCTAAATACTCGTTATAATAACTTTATCCTTCAAGTTTTTCATTATAAACTTAAAGTTACATGTTCTTCCACTAAAAGCTCTAAAGAATCCAATAAGCTTTTCAACTAACATGATCAAATGGAGAAAATTATAGATATAGGGTAAAGAAATATTATGTAAAACAAAACAATGATGAATCGTTTGATGACTTAATTACTAGTTTAACTAGTTAAAGAGTCTCGTCATTGATCTTAATTAGACGGCTTTTCTGAAGTTAGGTTCGTGTAAAAGAAGATGATTTGCATCAAATAGAAAGTAGAAAGTGAAGGTCGTTCATCAAACTAACTTCAAACATGGGCTGTGAGCAACGTTTAGTACAAAACATATGATGATAAAGAAATTAAACTCAAAAGAAAGATGATAACATACATCAAGTAAGATTCATATATATATATATATATATATATATATATATATATATATATATATATATATATATATATATATATATATATATGTACTCCGGCGATTACTATACATTGAGACGTACGGTGGTGGGAGCATCAAACACGGAATAGTGGAGGAGGAGCGGAGAGCGTCCAACACGGGCTAGTGGAGTCTCGCTTATCATACATCCATCTATCACTCTTCACTCTCCCCACCTCGTACGGAACTCTTTCTTTATCATCCTAATAAATAAATAGAGTTAATAACATGGATAATCCTCCGGTTCGGTTTTGAACGTATACGAGAACGTCACAGTTATAGTTTTTTGGGTTATTTTGGTTTAGATGATTTTAATTACATAGACACGTTACAATGATAGTTGATATTTACGTACACATGCTTTGACGATTTGTTATTATATCGTTATAATACTATTACTGGATATATGACATTTGATATGGCATAAATATCAATTAAAATAAATATGTTAAAAGTAAAAACTCCTATCAATTAAAAAAAATAGGCTAAAAGTAAAAAACTCTTATCAATTAAAACAAGTAGGCTAAAAGTAAAAATTCTTATAAAAAAAATGACAAATATGAAATTAATCTAGGGAGAGAAGCAAGAATATACTATAATTTTTATATAGTATCTTAAAATAAAAAGAAAATTACTAATGTGTCTCAAGAATTTGTATTATATAATAGTAAAAATAGTTAATTAAGTATGACAGCTTATAACAAATGGTCACTAAGATGGATGGAAGTTAACTTTTTTCGTTAAATAGATCCGAAATAACCATTATATGCCTTGCTAAAAGACAAAATAATATTAAAATTATAAATTATATTAACAATTTTCTCTTTTCATTTCACAAAAACTCCATTCAATCACCACCACCCACCATTACAATCACCCACTACCGTCAACACCTTCCACCACACATCGGGTACTAGGTACTGCCAAAACCCTAGGTTACTCCTCATCTTCATAGCTTCCACCACACATTGGCTCCAGGCACCCGTCATCCTCTTCGATAATCAGGTTGCTAGGCTCCATCTCCAGCTAGAAAGCATCATTGTCGTCGCCTCGTCTTCATAGCCTCTCACTCCGATGACATCCAACACTCTAGCGAGCATTCGCACAAATCTTGATCTGTTGCGTGGGGATTGGAATGGTTCAAAAGGGGGTAGTGATGTGGTGATCCAAGAGGGTGCAATGGTGGGGTGGATGGTTGGAAAACGCTCAGGAAGTCAAGTGGGGTACTGGTCGTCGGTGTTGGTTGGGTGGTGACCGAAGAAGTGGGGAAGAAGATAATGAGGATTAGGTTTTCTCATTTGTTAATCAAATGATATTTTTGTCATTTCGGAAACTTTTAACAGAAAAGTTAACACCCATTCATGTTGAGGGCTCTTCTGTGATAAGTTGTTACATTTAGTGGGTTATCTTGTAATAAATCATCCACGGGGACTAAACTTGAAAAACTACCTTACCCTAAAGACCATTTATGTAATTAACTCAAATAAATAATAATGCGCATACCAAGGCCTCTTGTCTTTTATCATCCGTCTTTTCATATGGAATTCTTTGAACATTAAATGCAGATATACAGTGTTTAAGGAGGAGGATCGAATGACGAACTTGTCATTTTATTGGCCAATCGGCTGGACCGAACGGTGCAGTCCTAGCTAGAAAACACTACATATATAGATATATTTAAGATTTATTATGCATAATTTACCAAATTTAATGAAATTTTTTTTTATTTTTTTTGCAAAATACATACAATCCATACGCATTTTAAAAATATCATTAATAACGACACTAGAAACATAGCTGAGATGGCAACTGACCCTCACTTTCTTTCTCTGCCTAACTTGATCTTATATGTAAAAACTATCGTCTTCCCTCCTTCACATATCAAAATACTCTAGTTTTACGAAAACTTTCCCCCCACCTTCTTGCCTCCACTTCATTGTACTTCTCTCATCTCACAATCTCTCCTCTAAAAATATGCCTTTCGAGAGGCTCTATATTATATATCTTAGTTCTAAAGTCAAAGCAAACTTTTTGGAGAAACTTAATCTTTTCTTCGTTTAAGTTTAAGCTTAAAATCGAATGCAAAAGAACATTAAAATGTTGAAATTGATGATAATATATCGGAAAATAGAAGAGTGAGAACCTTTGATGAACACACGCAATGCAAGTCCATGCACACGTCATACAGCTATTTTTGGATAAAACTTGGAGACCTAAATTACTCGCATAGGAAGTCATGCGGCCCACATAAACCCTGTGTGTATACGCACGTTGCACGTTTCTACTGCTCACACCAAAGTCCTAAAATTCACTTGAAAAGATAAATCGTAGTAATGGATAGTTTGTGTTATAGTTAATGAAATATGAAGTATTGATTTAAGTTTTTTTATGGTTTAATTCATATAATTCAGTGGTTAAAATTACTCTCTATATTAAAATACAAAGACAATGAATAGTGAAAAATAATTTAATATACGTATTTGTTTTATTTCAAGTGTAGGGATTTTTAATATCAGATGGGAATACGTACATTTTACAAATGTTGTTGCATATCTTGAAGTTCTTTAATGCATAGGTTAATTGAAAAATAATTTAATATCCATAGTATTAATAATCGTTTTTTGTTTCGCCGAGTTTGCCAGCAAAATTTTAGTATTTTAGAGCTTGGTCACTGGTTTGTTTTTTGAACTGTGATCGCTAAAGTTTAGAATCTTAGAGTTTAGTTATGAAACTATTAATAATAAAGTTGTATCTTTCCGACTTAAACAACTAAAATTAATATTTTAGTTATTTTTGAACTTTGACCACTAAAGTTAGGATGGTTGAGTTCGATCATCCAATTATTTATAGTGAGTCTTTATTTTATCGACTTTAGCGACTAAAGTTTAGTGTTTTAGAGTTTTGCCATCAAAGTTTGTTTTCATGATTTATGATGGGCCGGAATCATAACAACTAAAATAACACGGTATTGTGGGCGGTAAAAACGACCAACCTTCCGCCATGTATTTTTCAAGTCTATCCACTAAAGTTTACTATTTCAAAGTTTTGCCACAAGAATCACTTTCATAGTTTCTGGCTACAATATTAGCAATGGATTACAATATTATCGCATTGAAAGGTTTATCCAACGCATTTTACCAGCGAACAACGTTGTTAACTATCGATGTTAGATCTGTTATGCTTTAGTTTTGTGCTTTTTGTGTTTGTTAATTCAATGTCACATGGCATGTGCATAGCACATGGAGAAGTGCGACCTAGAGTTTTGCAAGTCGGACCATGATTAGGCATGTGTTTTATTAATAAGGTTATTCATTAAAGTTAATAATTTTAATTTATTAATTAGTTATCTTGTTTGGACATACATATTTATAATACGTTGGCAAATTTGTGCCATTATTAGTTATTATAGGGGTGTTTGGGATTCCGGTAGAATCTCCTTTTTAACTTTTCAGAAGAAGTTTTGAAGAAGTTAAAATTTTTAACTTCTCAACATCTTCTTCTTCCCCTCACATCTTCATTTCAATCCAAACATTTTTTCACCTCCTTTTGACTTATCTTCTTCTTAGAAGTCAAAAGAAGTTTTCAATAAGCAATCCCAAACACCACATATATATGGGTTAGGATCTTTTGATTAAAATATTAAAATATAATGGTTAATCGTTGCTTTTGAAGTTCATAAAATATTTTTAATCTACACATGTGTAATTCATTGTAAGTTGCATTATATACACATGTGTAATTAAGCAATAAAAAAATGTTAAAAACATGTGTAAATATTATTTTGATTAGTTTTTATGTTATTTTTCGTATAAAGTATAAAACTTTAAAATTTTGAAATACTGACGTTAGTTTTCGTAATTCTTAAAATATTTATGAGTTCTCAATTAGTACCAACCCTATCATATATATGAAGTAAACATAATCAATTATGTGAATTAATTAATGAGTTAAAAAAGTATTAACTTGTAGGATCTACAATCAATTAATCTTAATTCATATGAGTGCTTTGTTACTACAGTTTTAAATACTATAGTTTAGGATCAGTCAATCCCTGGTAAATGTTTACTTGATTGTTGTTCTTGTTTATTTGCATGTGTACAAGTTTGTTTACATGTTTTAGTTGCCGCAGGATATGTAATCTAACGGTACTACAGTGTGTGTTCAAGTTCTATGATGATCAACATATGTAAATTTAGATATAAAATTAAGGGATGTGTGAGTTACAGTTTTTAAGAAATATATATATCTTATAGTATTCATCTATGCACGTCACATTATCACATGGCCGCCTTCTTTGACAAGAAAACGCACAAATATACACCAAATGTTATAATATCACAATAATTATAACAAGATTAGTGTTATAACCTTAAAAATTTTAAAAAGAATTGTAAGAGCAAGAAGAAGAGAAATATATAACTTATAAAAGTGTATACAAAAGGTGCATATTCTTCTTTACATTGATATGACATTTATACTACAAAGATCAATCATTTTGATAGACAAGTAAAACTATTTAATTAGTATAGTAAACTTATCTACAAGTTTGATAAAAAGTTCATCCACTTGTTATGGTAATAATTCATAATACTCCCCCTTGGATGACACTTTTCAAACTTCAAGAGTTTAAGTACCGCCTCATTAAAAACTTTGCTAAAGAAAAATCTAGTGGGAAAAAACCTTAGCTAAGAAAAAAAGAGTGCAGCTTATAACTCCCCTCAAATTGTCTTCTGTAGATCATTACATTGTGTGTACGTGCTGCATGCCAATATCATAAACATGTTTTCTGAAAGTTGTTTTTGAAAGTGCCTTTGTGAAAAGATCAGCTGAATTATTACTAGATTGAACGTATCTCATTTTAACTTGTTTATATTTAATAAGGTCTTGAGTGTATGAAAAGAATCTTGGTGGTATATGTTTTGTTCTGTCACTTTTGATATACCCTTCTTTCATTTGTGAGACACAAGCTGCATTATCTTCATAGATTGGTGTTGTATTTCTATCTTTCTCCAATCCACAAGAAGTTAATATAAGTTGTGTCGTAGATCTTAACCATACACATTCTCTTGAAGCTTCATGTAGTGCAATGACTTTAGCATAATTTGATGATGTCGCAACACGTGTTTGTTTCTAAGAACGCCATGAAATCACAATTCCTCCATTCTTAAATATGTATCCAGTTTAAGATTTTGCTTTATGGGGATCAGATAAATAACCTGCATCTACATAACCAACCAACCCTTCTTTTGAATTATTAGGATAAAACAAGCCTAAATCAATAGCACCTCGAAGATATCGAAAATATGTTTAATCCCATTCCAGTGCCTTTTAGTAGGGGCTGAACTAAATCTTGCTAACAAATTAACTGCAAAAGAAATGTCAGGTCTCGTACAGTTAGTAAGATACGTAAGAGCTCCAATTGCACTGAGATATGGTATCTCTGGACCAAGAACCTCTTCATTATATTCGCAAGGACGAAATGGATCATTATCAACATTGAGTGATCTAACAACCATCGGTGTACTTAAGGGATTTGCTTTGTCCATATTGAAACGCTTTAAGAGTTTCTCAGTATAAGTCGACTGATGTACAAGTATTCCATTATGCATATGCTCAATCTGCAGACCAAGACAATATTTGGTTTTTCCAAAGTCTTTCATTTCAAATTCTTTCTTTAAAAGAGTAATTGCTTCATTAATTTCCTTTTGCGTCTTAATTATATTTAGATCATCAACATACACAGCTATGATCACATATCCTGATGTTGTTTTCTTAATGAAGACGCATGGACAAATAAAGTTACTTGTGTATCCTTTACTTGTTAAATAATCACTCAAATGATTGTACCATATCTTTCCAGATTGTTTGAGTCTATACAAGGATCTTTGTAATTTGATGGAATACATTTCAGCTTAATGATTCGAGGAATTTAAAACCTTCAGGAATTTTCATATAGATGTCACTATCTAGTGATCCATACAAGTAAGCTGTGACAACATCCATAAGACGCATCTCTAAATTTCTAGAGACTGCTAAGCTGATTAAGTATCTAAAGGTTATTACATCCATAACAGGAGAGTATGTTTCTTAATCAATCCCTGGCCTTTGTGAAAAACTTTGAGCTACAAGTCTAGCTTTATACATTGTAACTTTATTTTTCTCATTTCTTTTTCGTACAAAAACCCATTTATACCCTATAGGCTTTACGGCCATCGGAGTAATAACAATAGGTCTAAAGACCTTTCGTTTGTTAAGGGAATCTAATTCAGCTTGCATAGCTCCTTTCCATTATCCCAATCATGTCTATTTTGACAGTCACTAACTGATTTTGGTTCAGGATCATTATCTCCACTCCTGATGTCACTTGCTACTGAATAATAAAATATTTCATTAATACCTTTCATTGCATCTCGATTCCATAAGATATGTGTGTGACCATAGTTAATTGACATTTATTTGTTATTTTCATCCAAATCCTTCTCATGAGAGGTTTTGGTATTTAGCGTTGCATCAAGATCATTCACTTTATTGTCAACTTCCTTTTCAGGAGTTTTTCTTTTTCAAGGAGATTTATCCTAGGAACCGATTGGTCTTCCTCGTTTTAAACGTCTCTGAGATTCATGAGCCATTGTTTTATCTATTTGCTTATTTGGAATCTCAACTCGAGCTGGAGCATTAGCAGCTGGTATATGAGATTTAGTAACTCTGTTTGTATCAGTAAATGCATCAGGTAATAGATTTGCAATTTCTTGCAAGTGTATTATCTTCTGAACCTATGTCTCGCATTGTTTAGTTACTGGATCAAGATACAATAATGAAGGAACATACCATGAGACATCATTTTCATGTTTTTTCTTTTCTCCCCCTAATGCCGGGAAAACTGATTCGTTAAAGTGACAATCAGCAAAACATGCTATAAATACATCACCCGTTAAAGGTTCAAGATATCTTATGATGGAAGCTGATTCATATCCAACATATATTCCCAGCCTTCTTTGAGGACCCATTTTTATATGTTATGGTAGTGTAATTGGGATATACACAGCACACCCAAAAATTCTAAGGTGGGAAATGTTTGGCTCATTGCCAGAAACAAGTTGTAAGGGAGAGTATTTAAGATTTGCACTTGGTCTCACAAAAATTAGTGATCCAGCATGAAGAATTACATGACCCCAAATAGACGCAGGGAGTTTTGTCCTCATTATTAATGGTCTAGCTATTAGTTGTAGACGTTTGATTAACGACTCAGCTAAGCCATTTTGTGTGTGTATATGACCAACAGGGTGTTCAATAATAATTCCTATAGACATGCAATAATCATTAAAAGCATGTGAAGTGAATTCACCCGCATTATCAAGTTTCACCATTTTAATAGTATAATCAGGAAAATGTGCTCGTAATTTGATAATTTGTGCAAGAAATTTCGCAAATGCTATATTACAAATTGATAACAAAGAGACATGTGACTATCTACTTGACAAGTCTATCAAAACCATAAAGTATCTAAATGGTCCACATGGTGGATGAATTGACCCACATATGTCTCCTTGAATTCTTTCAAGAAACAGAGGTGATTCTTTTTCAATTTTCACAAGAGAAGGCCTCGTAATTAATTTTCCAAGAGAACAAGAAGTACACAAAGGAATTTTATTCGATTATGGGATCTTTTGATATTTCAATGGATGCCCATGAGTGTTTTTAATTATTCTTCTCATCATTGTAGACCATGGATAGCCTAATCTGTCATGCCATAAGTTAAGTGTTTCAGGATCATAAAAGTTTTCTTTAACTACCATATATGCTTGAGGCACATTAATGTGTGTATAGTGTAAACCAAACTGAAGCATTGGCAGTTTTTCTAATATCTAATCTTTGCTTATGTTATGCAAATATTTATCACTATCAACAGTCCTTGAATGAGTATCATATCCGTTATGATACATGTTTTTAAAACTCAACAGATTTCTTGTTGATTTTGGGGAAAATAAAGCATTTTCTATTATAAGACTTGTACCATTTGGTAATGCTAAATTAGCTTTTCCCACTCCTTCTATCAGGTTTGTAGGTCCTGATATTGTATTAACGATTCCTTTTGTTGGTTTAAGTTCATAAAATATTTCTTAGATTTAAGTATAGTGTGTGTGGCTCCACTATCCACTATACATATATCTGCTTCATTTGTTTGATCTTGCGCTCTAATGATGTTCATTTTAATCTTGAATGTATAAAAAAAATAAATGAATAACGATGATATTGTTATATTTTAACAAGAACTTTATTTAATCGAAAGAAAACATTACATGAAGAAAAATACATAATTAAATATAGGAAAACACTTAATTGTTGCATATAACTATTGTGGTCAAGCAATATGTGTTTCAGAGTTCTATGTCAAAGTCTGCAGTGTTCAACTCAACGTTAAGATTATCAAAATTATCAACATGGTTCACTTCCTTCTCTTTTCTTTTAAGAGAGGCTTGGTATAGCTCATATAAATGTGGAGCTGTGCGACAAACCTTTGACCAGTGGTTTGTGCTACCACATCTAAAACAGGAAGTGCCTTTGTTTTCAGACCTACCAGCTTCATTCTCTTTGTGTTGGTTAAAATTGTTATTTTGTGAAGCGTGGTAATTGACTGTTCTTTGATTTCTACCACGGCCATATCCAATGCCACGACCACGTCCACTACTATAAAATTTACCTCGGTAATTATAATTACCCTTGAAAGAATGGTTGCGACCATTAGTGTGACATTTCGAATATTTGTTAACTAATTGTTACTTTCGTTACCTCTTGTAAGTGCTAATTATGTCAATAATACAACTATGAGGGTTCATCTTTGTGCATTTCTAATAATCTTGATTTATAATCTCATTTTTAAATAAATAAATTTTTGTAAAGTTTAAGTATTAGTTATGAGTTTTAACAAAAATAAAATGTTTATTTCAAGATTTATAAACTATATAAAAAGATTAACTTATTTTCATAAAGTTCTGGTTTAAAACGTTAATTGTGAAACTGGATTAAAAGGTTTTTGCATAAAATAATAAATTTCAAAACCACAGGGACCAAAGCTGTAAATTCTTTTAAAAACAGCCCCCCCCCCCATTTTCCTTCTCTATTTTCCGGTGGCCGGCCGGCGAGTCTCCGGCGCGGAACCGGCGATCATCAAACACCCAAAAAACTTAGCCTTTTAAACTCCAAACCTGTAAGGCCCCGTTCCCGGGATGCTTACAGCTGGACCTTCATCGCATAATTTATTTAAAACAAACATTACTTTTGCAACGGAATTCAAAAGCTTTCATAATAATTAAAACATGTTATCTCATTACATAAATCATTTACATATCAAATACAATAACATGTCAAAATATGGATGCCAGTCTTCGAAACACTCCCAGTAGCGTATGCATCCATGCCTGCAACTCCTCGGCATCAACAAAATACCTGCCAACTATCATGCATACAAAAAGTCAGCGACACTGAGTGAGTTCTAGTTTTATAAATAAAATACTTTACTTATGTTAAAACATAACCTTCGTAATCGTACGCGATCACACATCATACGTACACATTGATAATATTTATTATTATCTTCATCATCGTTCATCAGTCAATACAATACTTATTATCAAACGAATCCTGCCTCATGCAATACCCCCGACTCGTGCTCGCAAGCTGATACTGTGCCAGGGCCTGTAAACAAACCCCCGATACGTGTCCGAAGACTGACACGGTACCGGAGTACGCGACAAGGATCCCCTCTCGTATGCAACACCCCCGACTCGTGCTCGAAAGCTGATACTGTGCCGGGGCCTGTAAACAAAACCCCGACTCGTGTCCGAAGACTGACATAGTACCGGGGCGAGCAACAAGATCTCATCTCAATCACATGCCTTCCTGTCTCATGCAATACCCCTGACTCGTGCTCGAAAGCTGATACTGTGACGGGGCCTGTAAACAAACCCCCGACTTTTGTCCAAAGACTGACACAGTACCGGGGTACGCGACAAGGACATCACTCGGGTCAATCTCTTGGATTAAACCCCTTACGAGTCTGTTGTGACACACTGTCACTCACCTCAGCATGGCATACAAGTCTTTTGTGACAACACAGTCACTCACCCCAACCATGGCCTACGAGTCTTTTGTGACACACAGTCACTCACCTCAGTCTTGCTTGCAAGACTATTATTACATTCCACTTTTCATTATTATTGTCTTTCACTTCGTTACATAATACTTTACGTATGCATATTATACATCATACCACGTAAAGTCACAACATCATACATAACGTATTACATAACATAATACATACGTTTTGAAAACCGTTAAACGAAGAAAGATAACACCACACACGCAACATAAACCACAACATAACATCAAGCGTGCACAAAGCATAAACCATCACATCCCAACGGGACCTATCTCAAACATCACCTCTTAAAGCCCTTAAGAAAGCCCTAAGTCCAAAACTAGGCACAACAAGTCATTCTAGGCGCATCAGCAGAAAATTCTAAGTATAAAACTTCTGGGCGCATCAGCACTATTTGGGCGCATGAGCCCTCTTCAGGCGTTCTAACACTTAGCCACAGAAACAATTCTGGGCGCACCACCTTGGGCGCGTTAGGTCATTTGGGCGCATGACCAACACTTAGTCATTTAAGCACCCTTCTGGGCGCATGAGGGTACTGTTTGGGAGCATGTCCCCTGTTGGGGCGCATGTCCCTGGGCGCATGAGGACACTTGGTCATATAATAGTTAGGAGCATGGGAACATTCTGAAATATGTCTAACACTGCCAAATTCACCCGAAGACCATTCTAACACCATCCAAATACAGTTCTAACTTACTAAGGGCATCTAAAACCTGCCAAGCACAATATTACCCCATAACAAGCCTAGAACATACAATCACAGCACATACATCGAACAAAAAGCTGAAACATACGGTTATCTTTAAAAACCTTTTACCCGGTATGCATAATAGCCCCAAACACTTTAAAATCTGTAAAAGAGGGGTTCTAGAAACTCACTTTGAAGCAGCTCTTCAACCCAAACACTTAGTGATTTCAGCTTCAAAATCCCGAGAACAACCTTCTAAAATATCGAGAGCTTCGTTTACAAGCTGCAAACTAAGCTAAAACCGAACATAAACCCGAGAACTAACCTTTTGCAGCTTCTTTTTCCCTTCTTCTTCTCAAAAACCAGAGTCTTTCTTCCTCTTTCTGCTTTGGCCGAGAGCCAAAAAGCAGATTTGCTTTTATGGGGCGGCCATG
Organism: Flaveria sonorensis; assembly: GCA_025506505.1. NCBI lineage: Eukaryota > Viridiplantae > Streptophyta > Magnoliopsida > Asterales > Asteraceae > Flaveria > Flaveria sonorensis. Next base: position 75,012,617 of record CM046440.1, on the reverse strand, counting down.
CCTCTTTTATTATTAAAATATTGAAGTTTGTGCACTTTTGCACTTTGCCCCCTTCAACTTGTACCCATTTACTTTTCCCTCTACATACTTTTCTTTATTTTCATTTAAATAAAAATTCGGGGTGTTACAAAACCGCTTCTAAACACTTCGCAAACCTGTTTCGAACAGGAAGATGTGTTTTAATTCGATTTTAAAAGCGGTTATGAGAGACTTTGGACACGAAACCGAACCCCATCAATACCAAATCCGTTTCTGCACTTAAATCATATTATTAATCCAATTAATCGAGCATAAACGTTTGTATAATCAATTAGAAGTCATTGGTATGTTTAATTTCATATGAAACTGTAATTTGCATTTCAAATTCTACCCGTAAGCCCCGAACTCAACTCGAACTTGTTGAACTCGAAACGGTTCTAATCAAGGCTATTTAACAGCGAGGAAAGGTTCTACTCGACTTCTTCTAATTCTCTGTAACCTTAATTCTTAAAAATCACACACACATCGCATTTGGATCAAGACCCAGTCGCGACTTTGTTCAAACCTGTACCAGTCGATCCTACATCGAATCAGGTAATTCAAAAGGGCTATACACTCGATTAATCAAGGGGAAACAAAGCCCTATGGTTAATTCCAGTAACATCAGTAATTGGGTGATCAATTGGATCGATTTTGATTCTAGGGTTCATGGTGAAATTGGGGGTTTTATTGTGTGAGGTTTTAAAAATGTAAAACGGGATTGTGACAGGCCCAGGCTACCTAGCCTACCGGTAAAACCACCACACCATAACCAGGAGGTCTCGGGTTCGAACCCGGCTACCTGCAAATCTTTTTAAAGTTTTTTTTAATTATTTTTAATTCTAGAAAAACTTTAAAATGTTATTAAATTGATATAAAAACCCTCTTAATAATTGATACTACATCAAAACGCATCTAGTAATTTCTAAAATATTTTAGCAATTATAATATGATAAATTCTTTTCTTTAGATTTCAAAAGTTGTAAAATTATTATAAAATATATTTACAAGTTTTAGATTGTATAATTATTGTCAAATCTTTAGCAATATCTTTCATTAGAAGTTTTCAAGGTATTTTAAGCTAGTATTTCATAAACCATTTAATTAATTAATCATTTTCTTTCACCAATTGATTTCATTAGTAAAGTATTTACTTCTTTTTCATACTTTGTATTTACACTCTACTTAATTATTTTTCACCATTTCAAATCAACCTTATTTACTTCTTTTTCACACTTTGTATTTTAACCTAAATGGAACCGTATTGTATTCTTATTCATTAGACCTTAATTGTTCTAATTTAGGTTACCACTCTTAGGTTAACCGTGAGAAAAACTGTTGGTGCCTATTCCCGTATTCTTATTTTAAGTACATCTTGAGTCATGTGAGTTTCCATACCCTGTTTTTACTTTATTCCACACTTTTTAGGGTGAAGCATGTTAACCGTATAAATGTACATTTGTAAACTTTTTAAATACTTGTAAAGCACGTGCAATTCATCTTATTAATTTGTCATGGTTATTTGAGATATTGGTGAACATTATATGATAGTCATCTTGTGCAAACAATCATTAACTATTGCTAGCCTAACGATGTCATAGATCTATGGGCTTGACAAGCCTATTTGGTGCTAAAGCCGAGGTTATTGCCGGCTCCTGATTACGTATTCTTGTTCATCAAGGGAACCAAGTATACTTAGCTAATCGTATATTTCGTTGTGGCCATATTTTGTCAAGGTTTGATTGTATCATCATGCTATCTATATGTTCTTGCATTATTTCTTAACCTATGACTTGAATTGCCCCGTAAAAGGTTTTATATATGTATGTACATACCTATGGGAACTCACCAACATCATACGTTGACTGTATTTTCTAACATGTTTTAGGGAGTGCACAATCTTAAATGTTGATTTTGAAGATTTGAAATCATCTAGGACTGGACCTAGAAATAATAAAGGATTCACTTTTACTCTGGACGTTTTAAATTAGTTTATGTTATGGTTGCTTGTTTGAGACTCATGATTATAATGTTACAATTTGAACCTTATATTTAATGATATTTACACTTTGAAGTAGCGTTGTGTGGCTTGAACAATCTTAACCCTCACATCTCAACGTTTCCGTCGTTAAGGTTGGGGTGTGACAGTTAGGGTAACTTTTATCAATAGAACCACGTCCACGACCTCGTCCCTACTTTCTTCCAGAGTTTTTGGTAGCAACATTTACTTCTGGAATTGCTAATGATCCCGTGGGATGAGCTTGATGATTTTTCATCAAAAGCTCATTATTTTTTTCTGCTACGAGGAGAAATGAATTTAAATCAGAATATCTTTTAAACGTTTGCAACCTATATTATTATTGCAAGTTTATATTTGATGCATGAAATGTGGAGAAAGTTTTCTCCAACATATCTTCCTCGGTAACATTTTGTCCGCAGAATCTGAGGGTCGAGCATATCCTGAACAAAGCAGAGGTGTACTCGTTTACCTTTTTGAAATCCTAGAACCTGAGATTGTTCCATTCATCTCTAGCAGTGGGAAGTAGAACTTCTCTTTGGTGATCAAATCTGTTTTTTATATCTTTCCATAAAATATATGGATCTTCACAATTTGAATATTCAAACTTTAACATTCCATCAATATGTTTATGCCAAAAGACATCAGCTTTCGCTTTGTCTTGTTCCGAGCAAGCATTTCCCGCTTGTATAGTTTCTAAGACACCCATAGATTTAAGATGTCTTTTTACATGAGCCGTCCACGGCATATAGTTTTCTCCATTGATATTAAGAGCTGGAAATTCGATTTTCGCAATGTTTGATATTTTTGTGTGCTAAACAAGAATTAAGCAAATAGTAAGATAATTATTAGAATCCATATATATCAATAAGCATTGCGATACAATAAAGCGGTAGAGCTATAAACAAATATAGAATAAGAAAAGTTTAAATTCTTCAGGTGGTAGTTCAGCAATTAGGATAAAAATTAAAATGAGCATTATGGTTGCCAGTACTAAAACCGGGTGTATCACCTTTGAAAAATTACCTTAGATAAACTTGAGAAAAGAGATAATATGTTTATTGAAAATAGGTTGATAGTGGTTAATTTATAGTTTAAAATTATAACCGTTTGTAACAGCTATGTACAAGGGCTATATAACCGTTTATAACGGCTAATAACCGTCGTGTGTGTATATATCGACAACAGTTTTAAATAAAAGAGATAACTATAATATTATGTTATAAAAACATGAATTTAGTTTATAAAAACAAAAGAGAATAAGAATGACAAGTTAAAATAAGACATTCGTACGAATAAATATAATCAAAATGTTAGATGCATAAATAAAAGTTAGCTTGTTAGTAGTCTCATGGTTATCAAGATGTCCATAATAAGATCTCCTTTATGCTTACTTTATTTATCTTAGTTATCTTCTCAATATAAGATATTATATATTATTACTTAATAAAGCCCTTACCTTGATTAATAGATGACTTTGTGCTTTTTGATTTTCTTTATTAGAGTTTAAGAGCTCTCGTACTGATAACGTGTTATAATATCATAATAATTATAACAAGATTATTGTTATAACCTTAAGAACTTTAAAGAGAATTGCAAGAGCAAGAAGAAAAGAAATTTATAAATTATGAAAGTGTATACAAAAGGTGCATATTCTCCTTTATATTGAGGTGATATTTATACTACAAAGATCAATCATTTTGGTAAATAAGTAAAACTATTTAGCATAGTAAACTTATCTATAAGTTTGACAAAGAGTTCATCCACCTGCTATGGTAATAATTCATAATACGAAACTATTTTTCGAATTAAATGTGTGTTCTTCTCTCTTTAAGCTTTCACAAGCAGAGGTGTACAAACCTGTTTTTGGGGCCAAACCGGTTCGGTTTCAAACCGGTCCGGTTTGAACCGGTTTATTTTCAACCGGTTTGAACTCCAAACTGGTTCGGTTCCTAAACCGGTTTCAGGGCTAGGATATTCAAAACTATCAAACCGGTCCGGGCCCAAACCAGTTCGGGTTTTCATTTTTTTTTTAAATTTTCACTCAGTTTTCAAACGCCCAAACGGTACTCATGCGGCCAAACAAAGCATGCGTCCAAACAGTGTTCATACGCCCAAACAGTGCTCATGAGCCCAAACAGTGCTCATGCGCCCAAACAGTGCTCATGCGCCCAAACAATCATGCGCCCAAACAGTGCTCATGCGCCTGAACACTTAGCCAAATTTCAGAAGTTTTTCACACAACAAATTCTTCAAAACTTGTTCAATTGATCTAAAATATTATTTATTTTTATCAAAGATTACACATTTATATAAATTATTTATAAATATTAAAACATAAAACATAAAACATTAATTAAAAATATAATTATGATTTATGATACATAAAAAATTAAATATGATTATTTATTTTTATCAAAGATTACATAAAATGTAAAATAAATATACTATTCAAAACATATAAACAATTCAAATTACGTGAACTTTATTCTTCGCCACCAGAACCCGAGCTATTACGAAGAAACTCGTCATATGCCGCTTCATCATCGGTCATTCCGAGTGCCAATCCATCATCTACTTCGTCTTCATATATTTCGGCTTCATATTCTATTTCTCCTTCAAGTGAGCATTTGTCTTGTATTCTTTCAGCTGTATTCAAATAATCCTTCAAGCAAATACATATTTTAACTGCAGTGAGTCGAGTTCTTCGTATTGATATAATCCTGCCACTAACAGAAAAATCAGATTCCGAAGCTACCGTGGAAGCTTGGACGGTTAGTAAATCTCAGGCCATGGTGGATAGCATTGGAAATTGATCTTCCTTACCTTTCCACCAAGCCAGCAAGTCAAAATTTTTAAAAACTTATGGAGTCATGGTGGATAAAAAGTTTGTTCCACTATACCTCCCGATTTTACTACTCGGAGTGTTACCACGTTGACGTTTATTACATTCATCTCTTAAAGTATTATACAAAGCAAACATTGGATCACTTGAACCTTTGTCATATGCCGCATGCCGCATGCCGCATAGACTCATGTATGTTTGATGTTTCACCATATTTTGCTAAATAAACATAAAACATTTGGTCTAAATGTGTGTTAAAATTATTTTTTGCACTTTGAGCATAATATGGGTTTTCTTCTTCTACCTCCAAATTAAAAGTAATTTTATCAAGTAGAGTTTCAACCCCCGACGTATTTAAACAAGGGTTTAAGGTAGTGGCACATGTAATAACCGGATGCATTTCTTTAAAATATTTTTAAGTTTTTCTTTCATTTGTGGTATCATATCCGAATAAGGTCTATCCCTACAAGACAACTCATTTAATAAAGTCATTAAGTAAATTTGGTGAAGTACTAATGGACTTGTTGGATAATAAACTCCATAAAGACAAGTAGTTGTGGTTTTAAAAACATTAAGCATTTTGGTTATTTCTTCAATAATAGCCCAACCCGATGAATGGTAAGTCGAAGCCTTTCCACGACTCACTAATGTATCATGAAAGGCTATTAAACTTTTTTTTTGTCAATAGCCATTTCAAACATGTTACAAGTACGTCCCAATTTGGACCTAAACATCTAGAATTTGCGTCTTTACAAAACTTGCGATACTTACTATATCTTTGGTTACTGCTAAAAATATCACAAAACATTCTTTTAAAACTATCTTTTGCCTTTTCAATAGTTTTTAAACCGTCATGAACGGCTAAGTTTATGATGTGCGCAACATATCGACTATGAAAAAACACACCGTCACAAATTGGTTTATATTTTAATTTTAGATGTTCTATCCCAAGCATATTATTTGAAGCGTTATCAAAAGATATAGAAAATATTTTGTTTTTTAATTTATACGTTTTAATAACTTTATCAATAAGATAAAAAATATTTTGCCCGGTGTGAGGATAATCAAACAATTCAAACGCAATCGTACGTTTCATCATTTGCCACGAACCGGGTTCAACCCAATTGGCGGTGAACCGTACGGAGTCGACCAAACGTCACTAGTTAAGTTAACACCGGTTTGTAAATTTTCAAAATAAGATATTAATTCATTTTTAGTTTTTTTCCATATTTTTAAGCAATCCCTTCTAAGTGTAGCACGACTTACATGTGAGTATCGCGGTTGGAGAGTTCGTTGAATTAGCCGAGTCAAACCTTCATTGTCGAAATGTTTGAATGACAAGCTTTCTTGAATTACAAAATGGGCAATTTGCTCACGAACCGCATCAACGTCATAAGCCCAAACATTCCCATCGCTTGTCATCGAATCTTGACCTTGAGACGGTTCACCTTTCAAAGCCTTACAATATTTATTCGCAATGTGGTTTTTCAAAGTTGTATTTGCATCTTTTTTTAAAAACTTATGACAATACTTGCAACCAGCTTTGTTTGGACCGCTAGCTATTTGACATAAATCGAAATTGCACAATATTTCGGGGTTCATATTCGTAGGAAGGATTGCGACCACCACGTTGCTTGAAGACGCATCACAACCAACGGATGATTGAGCACTTGATGAAGCCATTTTGAAATGAACGAGAGTGTTGAGAGTTTTTTTTTTAATTGAACGAAAGTATTGAGCGTATTTGAGAATAGAGGGCGTTTTTTTGAGAGTAGAGAGCGTTTTAAGTTGTTGTGGTTCAACCAAAACATCCAATACATATTTATACTAGCTTAATGGGGGTAAAATGGTAAAAAAAACACTAAAAAACGGTCAAAAACGGCTATATAACGGCTACTTTTTTGAAATCCGGTTTGGGCACCGGTTTGGGCACCGGTTTGGGCATCGGTTTGGGAACCGGTTTGGAATCGGACCGGTTTGAAACCGGTTTCAACATACGAAACCTCCGACAGGTGTAGGAACCGGCGGTTCGGACCGGTTCGGGACCGGTTTGAGCCAGAAACCGGTTCTGGTTTTTTCAGTCAAACCGGTTCCCGAACCGGTTTTTTTTGCCACCTCTATTCACAAGTACAGAACTTGGCTATTATAATCCACTTTTCCCTTATAATAATTACTCAATTACATCTTTGCCACTTGAATTCAACTTGTCCTTTTACTTTAGATAAAATAAATCATCATATCATCATATGTCAATTTCTTCAATTCAACGATATCAAATGCTAAATAGATATATAATCGTTTTTACTTGCTTGTAAGTATATTGGGAATGTTTCTTACAATTTGGTTCCCGATGTTTGTGATAGTTTATCGTATCCAATATTCCTTGATACATTAATTTACATAACCCCATTATACAGTGGATAATGAGATAATCATACAAAGCTACAATATAGAAAGTTGAACCTCACTAATATCTCTACCAAATATACAATTATATCATTTTAGGTCTTTAAAGTTTGCAAGTTCGTTGTTATTATTGCCACCGGATCTATTATCGATAGAATACAAATAATCGTGCAAGACATAAGAGAGGATCAGTAGCTCATGTATTTAGGGGTATATTTTGAAAAGTGATCCAGATACAAATTTATTTTGTTGTTTGGTGTGGATTGGCTACTAACCATGGTTACCTCACCATGGTGTAAGGTCGTTACTTAGTTTGGTCCATGTTCAGTTTCGTAACTATGGTTGGTACATGACATTGTGTTCAACCAAACACTAAAGTACTAACTCAACCTAAAAGTATTTGTCAAGGCATTGATTCAACATAACACTGTAATATTTTTATTCTCTTACATCTACAGGTGTTTTAATCAAGATAACTTATGAATTGAAAATTGTATATTTAGAAAAAAGTAGTTTCTTTATAAACATCAGACTTGGAAAGACTAAGATGGACATAAATATGCCAACGTTATCATGCATTTTCAAATGAAATAAACTTTTGAAGTAGACCTTGTATTCCACTACGAACCCTGTTTATTTGGTAACATACGACGTTTGAGTTAAAGGAAAAGGTTTGTCACGTGAATAAACCTAGGTAGGCACATCTCACATCATATTACGTGTGTATGTCTCTCATTCTTGCTAGAAGATTAGATCGAATAAATGAAAAAACATGTAAGAAGATTGAAATAAATGAAAAAGGTATACCTTTGTGGGCTGGAACTTACTGGGCTAGAAAAATGGACCGGGCCCATCTATACAGCTTGTAGACATGACCAATGACACCGAAGTCCGACATGACAGTTTCACGCTTTAAGACTTTAAGTACAACATCAAAATAATCCCGCTTAAAAATTAAAATCATTATATCCTACAGAACAATCTTTTTATTTTTTTCTTTAAATCATTGTAGACATGACCGATGACTCTTTTTTTTTAACTAAGAGCACTTTTTTTTTAACTAAGAGCACTCGGAGTCGTGCCAACTCATGAGCCTCGTTTTTCTTAAGAACAAGGCGTTGTGTTCCCAGGTTTCTCTGGGACTCAGTTTTTCACGAGCCTAACCAGCTGTTTTGTAGCGAGTTTTTTCGAGCAAGCTTAGAGCCGCGAAATATTTGGACAGCCCTATCTTCAGTGGCGGAGCTTGAACCATACCTTTGGAGGAGGACTTTATATTTATTAAAAAATTTCCACTACGGGACCGAAAATTTACACTATCAAGCCGAAAATTAACACACTAACGAAAAAAAGAGAGGAGGGGGCGAGGGCCCCCTAACCACATAGAAGCTTCGCCTATGGCTACCTCGGGTCAAAAAAACCCGAAGAACCCTTGATTTCTTCTTTGTACGACGAGGGAAACAGTAAAAATTCACCAGTTCGAAGTCTTTTTTCTTTCACCGGGTCCGCGGGGATGGTATTTCCATTTTTCCCCGGGTGCCACCTCATATCCGGGGTAACCTCCGAGGGCTCCATTCCGTCTCCCCGAACAACTATATTTTCAATGATAAAATCACAACGTTCTTCATCCTCTATGAGTAAAACTCATAAATTTTTTGATTGAAAAATAAACCACTTTAAAAAGTTCCCTTAGATGACTGTTGCGGTTTGCTACATTTATGGTAGTACTCTTACTCATTTTATCCTCATTTCGACCAATCAAATTATTTGTTATATGTCATAGTTTAAAACACTCTTAAGTTAATTATAAACATATTTTATCATGTTTTGTTTTTTTCTTTTGTTAAATTATCATTTTTATTTTTTTCTTTTTTAACAGAACTGTCTAAGAAAAAAGAAGTCTCAAACTTTTATCTTTTTTATGTTGTCTTTTCGTTATCTTTGTATGTTTTTATTGTAATATTTTTATTTCACTGCGTCTAAACCCATATGTATTAATATTTACTTAAATATACAATTAAATTCACTAATATTTTTTAATAATAAATTTATACATGTCTATAACTACTTTTAAAATCAAAACTAGAACGCGTCAACTTTGTTGAGTATAGTTTTTTAGACGTGAAAAATGCATTATAAGCTGTTAGAAAATATTGCATACCGTATGTAGCATTTATTTTATGTGAAATTGCTCTTTAAACATAAGAATTCAATTGTTTGTGATATTTAAACGTGGGTTTTACATCCAAGAAGAACTCTTCAGTCTTCAATGTTGAAATGGACGGCATTCAAATGGGCTTATGGCTTAACATTGGGCCATGAACGTGTAAATAATGCCCACTTTATTTATTATTTATATATGGAGTCGCCCGGTATTTTTAATAATCTAAAGTAGTTACATAAATTCATTGAACTAGTAATTTCTACGAAATATTAGACTTTAGAGATTGGTTTAAATTATAACTTGAATGAGTTGGTTGAACTAGTAATTTCTTGGCAACTTTTCATTCAATGTTATCAAGTTTTTTTTTGAGTCATGGGCATTGGTAAAACAAAATGCTAAACCTCATCTTTAATAAATAATGTAAACTATTTGTTATACACAAATATCAAACCATGCAAACTTTGAGATTTTTATCAGTATTAAATTATTTAAATTCAAATATTTTATATATTTTCATAAAAAATTTCAACAATTTACTAATAAAAAATAGACACATAATGTAAACAATTTCTTATTTTTGAAACTTAACTATGAAAACTATCAATTAAGATACTCTTGAAAAAAAAAAACGATTGGCTTGATCGGGTATCTCAACAACTTTCACTGGTGCCTCGACAACTTCATTTTAGTAAAACAATTTGGGTTGTTGGCATTGTTTTTATGAATTTGAGTTGTTTATTTATGAATTTGGTTAAATATGAGACGACTCTCCTTCATTGTAGTTATCACTATGGAAGCATATTATATTCTTTTATAAATCTAGCATCATTTTATTTTTAACTCATAAATAGGTAAGGAGTCATTGTGATTACTTTATTTTTATTTCTTTTCTCATTTATCATTTAATTACATGCTGACATGTATAATTGTTTTAAATTTTCACAGTTAGACTTTCACTAAAATACGTAATGTTTTATATAGGATTAATTATTTAAATACCAATTATTGTTTACGAAATTACTATTACTAAACCCACCATAGTCGAGATGACACCAGATACCATCCTAACACCTTAACAAGCTACATGTAAAGGTGTTAACAAGCTCTACGTATAAGTAAAAGAGAGATAATCATGTGACTAAACCTTATTACATCTTATATTAATTAAACGAGTACATATACACACATATACACGGTTCTCGTCGCATAGTTATATATTAAACTTGTACACCATCATAATAATAAATGGATTTTTAGTGCCATATTATAATTGTTGAAAATTAAACTTCACTTCACTCAAGACAGTGAAAACCAAAAGAACTTCAATTCAAACCTTAACGATTTCAACTACTGAAGTGAGAACTCAAGTTTTTTGAATGATTTGTGGATGATCAACTCAATTATCTCGGACCCTATTTATACTTACAGACTCCAACGGTTATTAACAACTTATTAACAACCATACACAAAAGAAAAAACACAATGACACCAGAACTAATTGATATGGACACAATTAGTCCCTAAACTTGTAAACATAATCAAACTAAAGAAACCAACTCTTCCGAAGCAAAATAACCTTCCAAAGATTTTCACCAAGGCAACCCTTCCGAAGCAAACATAACCTTCGAAAGAAACCTTAAGCTTCGGAAGAAAAACTTGAACATCAGCTTGGCTTCGGAAGTAAACTTGATTTGACTTTAATATCTCACAATCTCCATCTTAAAATCAAATCAAGACTCTAACCAATACCCAAAGCATCCAAGCAACAAGTATCATCAAGTTGAATCCCCAACTCAAGAACATCACCAAGGACCTCAAACACACATCCTGCAATTGATCCACCTGTATCTCGATCCTAAACAAAATCAGAATACACAAATTCTTCCACCAAAACTAGACTACATGTCACATGCTGCCCGGAGAGAATACCACTCTCTTCAGTTCCATTCAAAGTTCTCAGAACATATTCAGCAGCATCCCAGTGAGCTTTACCTTGATCAACTTCACAGCTACTGATCAAACTCACTGCATCTTCTAGACCAGATCTAGTACACACCATCACGTACATCAAAGTATATGAACTTCTTTGAAACTTCAGGATACAAACCTTATCCCTCTGTCTCTTCACTCCAAACCTGGCTTTATATCTAGGGTCGTCTCCCTCTAGGACCCCCTCCTTGTCCTTATACACCCACTTACAAGAGACTAGTTTCTGACCTTGAGGCTTATCCACCAGCACCCAAGACTTATTCTTAAGTAAAGAGTCTATCTCTGCTTACAATGCTATGCTCCACCTCTTTCTCTCAATTGAAGCAACTGCATCCTCACAAGACAATAGTTCATCTATACTAACTGTCTCAGCACTAAAAAATGCCATAACAAAGATATCAGCTCCCTCACTGCACCTCAGAGGAACCACTACATGTCTTCTGGGCCTATCTCTAGCCACACCAAGACTAGGCTGCTCCACCTCAACATGAACCTTACCTTCTTCGAGTTCCACTTGATCATCATTAACCGACCCAGGCTGCTCCACCTCAACATGAACTCTACCTTGTTCAGACTCACTAGTAGATGACACATTATCACCACTACACAGAACATCCTTGTACATCAGGTCTTCCTTGAACACAACATTTCTACTCATCAAAACTCGTGTGCTGCCACCTTCAATCTTCCATAACCGGTACCCCTTAACACCTTCCGAGTACCCAAGAAAGATATATTCCACAGCTCTAGGTTCTAATCCTCCTTGGTTCATCTGTACATAAGCCACAGACCCAAACACCCTCAAGTCACTATAGCCATGTTTGACACCAGTCCGAACCTCCATATGAGTCCTCATACTTAATGCTGACGATGGTGACTTGTTTACCTGATAAGCAGCAGTCACAGTAGCCTCCGCCCAAAACTCTTGTGGTAATCCAGAACTAGAGATCATATACCTCACCTTGTCAATCAGGGTTCTATTCACCCCCCAGCTAATCCATCCTGCTGAGACATTCCTAGTACGGTTAACTGCCTAACTACACCAAAACTTTTACACAACTGATTGAAATCTGTGTTGCAAAACTCCAACCCATTGCCTGTCCTTAACCTCTTAACCTTCTTCTCAGTTAGAGTCTCCACCGGCACCTTCCATTCTTGAAATTTCCCAAAAGCTTCACTCTGGTGCTTTAACACATAGACCCACACTTTCCTTGAGAAATCATCTACGATGGACAAGAAGTACCTGACACCACCCAAAGACTCAGTCCTGGCAGGACCCCAGAGATCTGAGTGTACATACTCCAAAATTCCTTTGCAAGAGTGCTTGCCACTACTAAACTTCACTTTCTTTGGCTTTCCCATCATACAATCTTCACCGAGGTTAGTATCACACCGATTGAGTTTACCAAGAACCTGTTGTTTCTTTACCTCAATCAACCCCTGGTCACTTTTGTGCGCTAGCCTCTGATTCCACAAAGCTGCCTTACTACCTAAAACTACAATGGTTTCATCTTTCTTTAAGGCTTTACCATCTAAAAGATAAATTTTGTTATCCACCCTTCTACCTGATAACACCACTAAAGCGCCCTTTACTACCTTGGCTTTACCATCTTTTAGACTAACATGATACCCTGATCTTTCAAATGTACCCAGAGACAACAAGCTTCTATTCAAGCTAGGAACATACCTCACTTCCTTAATATCCACATGCATCCCATTCCTCAACTTGAAACTTACTGAGCCAATGCCACTTATCTTGCATTGTCTTTCATCCCCCAGCTTTACAGTTCTTAGATCTTAGAATTTCAGTTCATTAAAGAACTCTTTTGCAGGTGACATGTGAAATGAACAGCCAGAATCTAGCAGCCAACCATCAGACATACCTTCTGATGAAACAACTAACACATCAGCACTATCATCGCTTTCAGACGAATCATCTTGAGACAAATAATGATGTGATTTGTCATTGCTAGACTTACAAACTTTCTTTCTCTTCCACTCTGGGCAATCCTTCTTCAGGTGTTTCTCTGATCCACACACAAAACATTCCCTCTTGAATTTGAACTTGGAACTTGATGCTCCCTGTGTCTTTAATTTCTCTGCTCAGCCCTTCCTCTTATTACTAGCCCCTGACCCTCAGCATCCTTAGGGTCAGTCCTCTTCTGGAGTTCTTTGGAATTTAGAACAGGCAGAAAATCTTTCATTGTTAATGTTTCTCTCCTATACATAAGAGTATCAACAAAATGCTCATATGACTCAGGCAAAGATGCCAAGAATATGATGGTTTGATCCTCTTCATCAAGTTCAACCTCAATGTTTTCAAGATCCAGGATCAACTTATTGAATTCATCGGTATGCTCTTCAATTGTTTTATTGGATCTCATCTGAAACGTGTACAACCGTTTCTTCAAGTAAAGACGATTTGCAAAAAGATTTGGTCATGTAGAGCGCCTCGAATTTAGACCAAATTCCGGCCGCTGTCGTTTTCTTGGTTACCTCCCACAGAACTCGATCCCCAAGACTCAAAACGATTTCACTGTGAGCATTTTCCATGATTTCTTTCTTCTTTTCTGCAGACAAATGCGCAGGAAGATGATCTTCCCCCCTTAGTGCATCAACTACTCCGTTATGCACTAATAACGCTCGAATCTTCACCCTACACAGACCGAAATCATTCTTTCCATCGAATTTCTCCAGTTCGAACCTCGTTGACATCATTCTCCTTCGTCAATTGAATTGCCCTTCAAACTACGGATCTTGAACCAATCAGGCAACCAACACTACACTTCGATGAGATCACTTCCTTCTCTAAATTGAGCCGTTCTTCACCTTAGCTCTGATAACACTTGTTGAAAATTAAACTTCACTCAAGACAGTGAAAACCAAAAGAACTTCAATTCAAACCCCAACAATTTCAACTACAGAAGTGAGAACTCAAGTTTTTTGAATGATTTGTGGATGATTAACTCAATCATCTCGAACCCTATTTATACTTACAGACCCCAACGGTTATTAACAATTTATTAACAACCATACACAAAAGGAAAAATACAATGACACCAGAACTAACTGATATGTACACAATTAGTCCCTGAACTTGTAAACATAATCAAACTAAAGAAACCAATTTCTTCCGAAGCAAAATAACCTTCGGAAGATTTTCACCAAGGCAACCCTTTCGAAGCAAACATAATCTTCGAAAGAAACCTTTTCGAAAGAAAAACTTGAACATCAACTTTGCTTCGGAAGTAAACTTGATTTGACTTTAATATCTCACAATAATATATTAAATCCTAATCCTATTTAATAAGATAATGGCAAGTGGAGAAAGAGGGAAAAAAAAAACTACCTCGACCAATTAGCAAAATCAAAAAAAATAAATAAATAAACATATGTTTCTTGCTAATTTCAATATTTTATTTATAGAATTAAAAGTTCTTCACAACGAATGGCCACTTAGCTAATTAATATTTAGTGTTTATCCTTAAAAAAGACCCTTTCAAGGCAGGAGAAAACGAAAGGAGCAAGAAGCCAAACTGAAAATCATTTGTTTCGACCCCACTTTATTATTATTTATTAAAACGTAAAAAACTAAATAAAAAAAGTTGTCTTATAAAAATAGCGAATCTTGTGTAGACAGCTTGTTGTCCTCTTTTTTAAACTTTCGTTAAGAATAAAGACTATTTTCCCCTCATTTATGTTCGAAAGAATAATCGGAGTACCAAAAGGCCTTTAGAGTTTACCTCCGTTTACTTTATTTTTCTGGTTTTCGGAAACGAACAAATTAAAGGATAAAGTAACTAATAAAAAAATACCTAGCATCATTTCTTATTCTAATCATTTGGTCAAATTAGCTAGTTTTATTCACGACTTGACTTGAGTATAAATTTTCAATCCGTTAGTGTATGATTTTTAATATATAAAGAGTTCGTTCCCTTAAATATTTTACTTTCATCCTCGTCTCCTTATGGTTTGTTTTAAGCTCCGTCATTTGTTGATAGCGACAAGAATCTGGTTGTTAGCGACAAGAAAGCCTACTGTTTCAACTTCTATTAGAGCATCACCGCCCGTTCTCAATTTTCATGTGAGTGAATGCCTTATATTATAAGGGATGGTTGTAAGTGGTTGTGAGTGTATGAGAAAGAAAATGTATGGGGGTTGTACCGTGATTTCCTACGTTTAAGAAATCACGATACAACCCCATAAATTTTTTAATATTTTTAAAAATGGTTGTGAGTAAATAAAAAAAAATATAATGATAAATGTATAAAAAAATATTATTTAATTAAAAAATAAAGAGATAAAATAGAGTTTTTTATTATAATTTTATTTCTTTTTCATCCGTATTCTTGTTGGGATATATTATATGTACATCCTATTTATTTTTATTCTTTCTATTTCTCTCTATACATAAATATAGATACAAGAAAAGATGGAGACAAAAGAGTGTCTCAATAACAAAAATAAATGTTTTCCTAACCCAACCTATTTTGGTTTCTTTTTGGTCAGTTGACTATACCAACACCTAGCATAAAGGGCTTACATTCCAAAAATTTATTTATTTATACATTTGATAAGTAAATAACTAAATACTAATCTTTATTAAATTTTAAAAAATATATGTTTCTAGCTTTTGAATAGCTGGACTCAGACTCGAAATTTAGCTCTATGAAGCTTAAATTTTAGCTAAATTAGCTCATTAATAAATCAGCATTAACCTTACATATAACTGTTCAAAAAAAAAAAGAAAAAAAAAACCCATTCAGCATGTCATCCTCTACTCTCTAGTTTCACTTAAAATACATGTTCTAAAATTAAGAGGTGTTTGAGATTGTTTTTTAAAACAGTTTATTGATTTATTAATATTTTTAATAAGTTAATAAGTTAGTATGAACTGATTTATTAATTTATTTCTTTCGCAACCATCACATTGTCAATCATTATAAAATAATTTTTTAATTTTTTAAAAATTAAAAAATTAGTAAAAAAAACACTCCCTAAATACCAAAACAAATGAAACCAAGAAGAAACTTCTATACAACCTCAACATTAATATGGTGGAATCATTATTACGAGATATCGATTCCAAAAAGAACAAAATAATATCAACAACAATGACGAAAAAGTCAAATTAAGTAAACACAGATGCCATCGATGGATGAACCACATAATAATACCTCTGCCACAAACAGACTACCAAACATACTCACGCACAAGCTCCTCTTCTACGTGCCATTGCAAAGAAAACCTCAATATCCGGTGACTGAAAATACCCATTCGCCGGCGGTTTTTTTTTCTTCAACTGAACCGTTTTCTTCTTCGGCGCCGCCGGACATTTCATCGGAACAGGGTAGCGTTCGGGTGTCCGGCAGCCGTCCTCCGGCGACAAATAACCACCGTCGAATTCCATAAGAAGAAACTAACGATAATAATATTCTTAATATCAGTATGAGGGTGATTTGTGGATGATGATGAAAGAAGGGGTTTTTATTATATTTATGGATGGTGTGATTGTTGTGGGTTGTTCGGGAAGGTGGTATTTGAATCGAGGGTGTGATCCTACGTGGACGATAAAAAAGGAATATGTTACACGTGGCGTGTTGGAAGCGTCTGGTATGGTAGACGGGAATTTATTCGAATCTGGGCCACACGTTTCTTTTCCCGCCTCTTTTTTCCTTTTTCGAAATTATGATTTTTGATAAAATTCACTGTACCTTGTGAAACAAGTTTTACTAAAAGATGATAATAATATCTTTATAAGACTTGAAAATAACTTTTGTGTATTTATCAAGAGAAATATTGAGTTTCAACTTTTTTTATTGGTTATATTCTTGAAGGTTGACTCTTTTACTAAAGTGTTTTTTTTAATATATTTTATAAAATATAGATCTTTAAAAGTTAAAAGATATTGTTTTTTTAAGAAAATAGATAAATAGAGAACACGTTTTGCCTAACAAATGATCTTTTAAGTTTTATATCGGTTGAGAAAGAAAATAATATTTTTATGAAGGTTGGAAACTCTTTTTACAAGTATTTGTTTTGTCTGAACGAATAATTCGTCAGGTGAAAATAAAAAACGCGTGTCAGTAGAAATTATATATTAAAAAGTAATACACTATTGTTTAGTGATGTTTTATACATTTCTTATTAAGGTACTATTAATATGATTTGTAATTCCTTTTAAAGTACAAAACGTCAAAAACTATAACATCTCAATATATGGAAATTATGACTCTCACTGTAAAAGGTACCTTTTTTTAATTTTTTTTATATATGAGCAGAGTATAGAAATATTAAAACACGATGATAAATCGTTTGGTGAGTTAGCTTTATTTATTCCATTATAATTGATGCTTATTCTGTATTGGTGTGACCCATGCATGCATTGTGTGGTTCGGGTCCCTTGACGGTGACTGTCGCTTTGTTTGGATTTTCTTCTTCGGCATCCGTCGGTATAGATAAGAGTCAGGGTTGTCAAATTTTAATAATGTTTTAATGGAATAGTTGTTTATTCCAACAAGAAATATCATGTATATATTTTATATTTTTCTAAACTATGTAAACATGTTTTGATCAAGTAATTAGGTTATCAGATACAAACTTTATTGAGCACAAATTGAGATATCAGTTGTGTGATAGATGATCTCTCTTTCTAAGGTTATTAATCTATTAAGTGTAATTGTTTAAATAACATAAAGTCCATCAAAATATTTTATAATTAATTCTTGGCATCTAATGTCCCTTCGCCATTTGTGCCATTCAACTTGATTAAAACTAACTTGTTCTATAACAAAAACATTTTATTGAGCACAAATTGTCAATCATCGTTTCGGAAAAAATGTCGATAGTTATGTCTGTGGGTTATAATGTTAAATAATTAAAATAGAATATGAAATCACAGTAACATACCAATATATGTTTTGAGTTACCATTTTTATGATGTCTCGGATATAACTTTATTATAAAAATAAATAAAAGCATGCATAAAAGTTTATTTATTCTAATATTCTCTCGCGTCTTTATTCTCTTTACTAGGAAAAAAATATATTCGAATAACCCACATAACAGGCCCACGATTATCAATCCATACTCTATACCTTAATAGAATGCAGTTCTAAACTTATAGGGAAGATTGGTGCAAAGAAAAAGGATTAAAACTCATTTATTAGAGCAACGGTAATGATGGTCTTTGAGTTTTCAAGGATGCATATAATAGATATTTGTCGTCTTCATCAAAATGACAATGTTTGGTTTTGTTTTTGGGTGCCCATCCACAGAGGATGTGTGTGTAAAGTCCATCATTTTGACTATCTCCAACACGGCGTTTGTGAGCCCATGGACGTCGATGTGTTCCCCTTGTGGTGGTGAAAGTAGATGTCCACAGTTACGGTCCTAAGGACGACCACATATACAGAAGAGAGAAACTTCAAGATTGAGGTAGGGGAGGGGGGAGACGTCCGTGGTGCAGAGTGACAGAAGTAGCGTCGTTCGTGAATGCATTCCATTATATCGCAGGTCCATTGTATCCATACAACATGTTAAGTGAAAAAAATACACACGCTTAAAATATAAAATATATATTCGTATTGCTTAGCTTGAAATGAAAGAGAACAATACATACTATATATAGGCTAGAAATCTAACAAACCCTGACAAAAATGGCTATGCAAAAATAGCTATACCATCCTAAAGAATACTACGCTCTATCAACAATCACTCAATATAAGCTAAGATCTATCTAATCTTATTAGTTAGCATGGTTTTGACGGATGCATTAATTTTCTAATAATAGGTTCTCATGGTTAAAAAACATATTAGATAATTCATAAAGTGTAGGTTTTTCCTTATAGTATAATTGGGCACAAGTAAAACACTATTTTCATAATTTGCTTTTTAAAGTAAGAAATATTGTTTTTTTTTTTTGTGAGAATAGAAAATGTTGAAAACAACGTAAGCAATGTCACGGATTTTTATTTTTTTTTAATAATGCATCTTAGAAACCAATCTTGTAAATGATTGTAAACTTACGGTGATTAAAATATCATCTTAAGGATGTTTAGCAGCATCTGAATCAGCCTCTTAATGGTTCAGTTGTCTGAATGGTTCAGCACTTAATGGTTCAGACTGTTTGTTTCGCGAGCAAATGTCTGAATGGTTCAGACATTTGCCTCTGAATAGTTAAGCATTATATTAATACTGAATGGTTAAGAAGTCTAATGCTAAATGGTCAAGACTTCTTATCTAAATTGGTCAGACGTTTACATTTAAATAGTTAAACGATATACTAGCTCTTAATGATTCAGACCTCTTAATGGTTCAGCACTTAATGGTTGAGACATCTTATTAGTTCAGCACTTAATCATTCAGAAATTACCAAATAGTCCCTTAATATTTATTTATAATATAACAAAGGGATACCTATATATGATGGTTTAATAGTAGGTGAATAAAGTGAGTGGCTTCGAAGACTGCTAGTGTTTCTTCTATTTTATAATGCACAATTTAATAACTATATATAAATATCCCACAACATAAAACTGAAACCCTTTTATATGTGTGTGTGTGGATCAGTTTCTGTAGTGGGATTCATACAAATACCACAAATTCACAAATCCACAATCTAACTTCTCATAGATAAAATATATAAAAATGAATACCGAATGAAATATCTTAATTTTTGATTCCTTATGAAGGTGAGAACTTCCTAACAAAAGAACATAGATATGTTGATAAGGTAACCTTGTCCCTGGGTATGGTAGTTTAGAAGTCAATCACATGTTGTTCAATCCCTGTTTATGCAGTTTATGCGGTTTACATCCTCCACGAGTCCACGTTAGCCGTGAGACTCAATAGAAAAGAAAGACATGGATGAAGTTTTTGTAACAATGAATAGAAAAGAAAGGCTATCCTTGAAGCAAAGACATGGATGCTTCATTTGTCAAGTTTCCAACTAATTCAGTATAGCCAGTGTAGCAAAATCAGGAGAAGCCAGCTAACTTCTCACTTACCCTGCTTACCAAACACATAATGTATCGTTTTACTTCGTCTTTATTCCACATTACCAATAAAAAATAAAAATAAAATCGATAACAATATGATAAAAAAGTACCGTATGACTTCTTGATAAATCAAGATGCATGAGACGTAGAAGTATTCAACAATCAACCCAAAAACACATACCTTCAACGTTAAGCGGGCTTCCATGAAGATAATGCCCATATAATGCGTCCTTTCCAACCTTGAAGCACCCAATGACCATCTTCATCGACCCCAAAATCTCTATGGTAGCGTGACTTTACTCTGTCTTTCGCCAATTTCAAGATTTCCTGATTAAGTGGTAACTGGCGAAATCCAGCCCTTAAAGTTCGAACATGCCACTGTTTATATGTTTGTGGTCTCTCAATTCTCTCGCCACCTTCACAAGCAATGACATTCATCGCTTCACGTCCCCAAAAGTTCTTCTCAATCAGAGTTCTCTCTGGTGTCTCGCGAGTCGCATTAGCGTCAATCATATCAAACAATGAAGAGAAGAAAAATAAAGCTTCTCGAAACCTTGTGATAAAAAAGGGGGAGTTGTAAGACCCGTTAATAACACCTAGAATAAAGATGTCTGGTTTCAAATTCCTAATGAGGTTTAGAACTTTATTCCTAGGACTATCCACCATTACTGTCTCGTCAAGCAAGTATCTAAACCTATATGCACAATTTACAATCAATGTTTCATCACTATCAAGCTCAAGATCATCAATCGTGATTGTTTCCCACTTTTGAGCTATGGCTTTGAACTTAAATGGAACATTAAAAGTTTCTGCATAATTTGCAAGCCTACTTCCAGTCTCCTCAACCCTTATAGATGGTCTAAAACCAGGACAGGGGAAATCAATGCCAGTGATTCTAAGTTCTGGGGGCCCACCAGGCCTTTTAGAGAGACGTTGTATGAAGCAAGGCCATTGGAAGCCATAAAGAATACCAAAATCTATTATATGTAGCTTCTTCTTGTTATGGGCAGTAAGCAAAATTGTTTTATTAGATAAAAAATTGGAGATTTTCAGGAACGGGCAGCAACTAAGATATAAATGGTAAGCTTTCAATACTTCTGCAGCTGATGTAGGTCTGGAAAGGAGTGCTTTGTATATTTCTGTTCCTGAACCAGCCATTCGGGCTTCAAGCCCTGCAGAAAAGTAGTGAGCCAATCTTTGCATACCATCACCTGTTGGTGACGCATGTTCTCTTATCTGTTTCAGTAAATCGATTGCACTCCTTTGGTCATTAGCTGCCACAGCTTGTGCACAGAGGCTTAAAAGCGTTCTCAGATCCACCACATCCCTTTTTACAACTTTTTTACCACGCCTCTTACCCGTGCTACCCTTCTGTTGTGCTTTATTAACCCCATTATGGACAAAACTACCTTGAGGTAGGTTTTTTCCTCCACTACAAAGCAGCACATCATCAAACATCTTGGACCTCACCGTTGGGTCCGTATAAACTGCAGACAGCTTGAAAATCCTCCCATCTTCCTCAAGATCATTGGGATATATGTTTCTCTTTCCTCTTGATTCTTCTGTGATGGATGAACTGATTTCATGCTTCTTCTCAGCCTTTTGAACCACATTTTTAGTCACCAGTTGATCTAAAGTCCCATCATTGCTGAGAGGGAGACTACTTGATTCTACAATACTGTTTTGCAAGTGTATAGCAGATACACTTTGAATGCTCACAGGTGAATCGGCAAAACAATCTATAACACAACTATTACTGCTTGATGAGCAGTAAGAAGACTGAGATCTGGGTTGTGAATCAAGATTTACAGAACCACGTGGTACAAGAGGAGAATCATAATCACTAACACCACAGCCAAAACTTGTGCTACTTACAGATGCATCGCCAACAAAATAATTGTAGTCTTTAATTGAAATATCATCCTTGCTATCAGACAGAGGTATTGTCGGATGAGAACTACAGAAAGGAGGCTCGTTTACCATAAGAGCATCATAAAATGATTTCTCTGCGGCTTGAAGAGCAGCAGAGTCATGAAGCATGGAAGTCTTCTCCTCTATGTTTTCTTCCATGAGCATCTGATTTATGTACTTGAAAACTACATCACTAAGGTCAAAATCTTCATGTTCATGATTTGAGCTAGATGATGGACTAAACCTTCTAAGGCTCCAATCAGGAAACTCTCGAATACGATTCACAGAATTTCGACCTAAAAGTGTTTCGTTGAGATTAATGGCATTAAGAAACTTTGGATCCGATAGAACCGTGAGTGATTCATTGAACTTTAAGGCGTTCAGATTCAATACGCCGTAATCCTCCTTCCATAGCCCATCCATGACCGTCTATCTATAACATACAAAAATCATTTAAGCTAAAACTCAAATCAACTAAATCCCTCAATATTCACAACAAACAAATTATATGTTTTTATACAACTAAGTTTCTGTTCTTCGCAGAACAAACGAATTCAAAACTATTAAGCAAATCAACTAAGTTTCTGTTATTCGCATAACAGACGACTGACTTTTGAACGAAACTGTGTATTCTGATAAAATGATTCAAAACAATTAAACAAATCAACATCTACTATAATGAACTCCATTGATAGAAACAACTAGTAATCAACATCTGAATACTAGAAGAAAGCCATGAATTGTGATGTTCGTGAGCAGTATTGATCATATGTATAAAGCAAGCACGAAGAGGAACTAATTCCGATAACACGATTCATATTTCACAAAATTAAAGTTATCGTCAAATTTAACAACAAGCAAAATCACAGATATATATAGAAAAAATCAAATGTAACGAATGAATGAGGGATGTACCTGAACAATAATAACCCTAGAACGGTGCGAGAGAGAAAGTGTGTAGAACGTGAAGGAAGAAGACTACAACTTCAAGGTGGTTCACCATTTAAAGGTATTAGAGGGAAAATCTTGACCGTTCAATATTTCGAAATTGGATATAGATGTACTTCATATTTGTTTTTAGTCTAAGCTATTAATTTTGATATTTAAGACATTTTAATGATAAAGATGTCTTTCTTTTATATATGGTAGAGGATTTAAATCTTATTATATTGTAAACACAAAATTTAAAGGGGTTAAAATGGATCGGAATTTATTATGTATCATTTTGATAATATGAAATATAAAATGATAGAGTAACATGAAAGTTAACATAATAAATGGATTAACTCAAGAATATTGAATGAATTAAAAATCAGATAATAGTAATTATATTTAATTACATGTTATTCTTGATTGCAAGTTTCGATTCGGATACTCAAATCTGTCACAATTTTTTATTGAAATATGTAATAGTTTATTGTTTCAAACAATGGTGACGATGTTAAATTGTAAAAGTGCGCGTATATTATATAGTTAAGTTTGCGGTTCGGAATATTACACGACTAAAAAATACGAGGAAACATATGATTGGATCTCAAAAATATTTGTTTATATGGGTTAGTAAGTGGAGTGCTAAATTTCTAGTAAGCGATTGATGTTGATGTTCTCTAGAGTTATCCTAGTGCTACATCGGTTGTTCTCTGGGTGTGATGTATTTTTATAAGGGTATGGTTTTTATTTTACAGTTCATGGAGGAAATTTACTAGGACGTATGAGAAATCATCAAATCAATCTTAGTAACTATTCTTACTTGTACATTAGGTTTTATTTTTATTAATGTTTTCTAAAAATATTAGTCCTAAGAAAAGTTCTTTTACTAGCTGAAATTCCAGATAGTTGTTATCGACTATAAAACATCAATTATAAAAATCATAATATTGGGTGTTATTCATGTTCGTGACAGGTATTGATAAATTAGTTGTTAAGTCTAATACATCATGAATTGGAGCTTAATAATTCGAATATTAAGGTCATACTAATGTTTGACTTGTATGATTAATACTAATGAGCATAATGCATGATGATTATTTTACTTTGGTATGATTAATATGTTACATAAAACGAACTAGACGATGCCAGACTTAAAACATGTGCATGTTAAGGGACTCTGAAAATAATAATTAAAAAATAAAAAAGATAAAAAACTAAAGAATAATGAACCACCATATGACGAATCCATCGCACAGCAAAGGATTTGATGTTTGTATGCTTGCATGCACTCTTTAAAATTATTATTGTTGAGTTTTTATATATAACTATAAACTATACATATAAAATACTTATTGAATTATATATATAAATATATATCTAATATATACACATATAATCATGACATCATCCGATTCAACCAGTCAACTGGTAAGGTGCCGTACAATCCGATTCTGAAAACATTAGAAGAAATCAACCATATGCTAGCAAGAAAAACAAGATCAAACAAACTTGACATGCGACATATTCAGATGTTTAATATATGTTATGTTTCTAATTGTTTGGACATAAATCGATAAAGTATTTAAGACTTAGAAGTTGAAACATAAATCGATAAAAATGTATTATCTGGTGTCATGATAGGATTTCGTATGCAAGTAACTTGCTAGCTTTTGAATCTTATTGTAACTTTATTTAAGCAAATATTTGTATACTACTACTAGTAGTAACAAATTATATTTTTTTAGATAAATCCTACATAAATATACCTGCTTGTATGAGTGCATGTTAGGTGATATTAAGTTGATTGTCCAAATACCTAAACTAATTATTAGGACGACAAACTTTAACATGGCACTCTCTTAGTGGACATAAATACATTAATATTTATTATCATATATCACTTTATAATTTGATGCTTATATAATTTTAATTTAATGGACCCATACAAAAGTATTTAATGTATTTCTTCTTTCATGTATCTATACCTACTAGTGGGTGAGACCCGCGCGGTGCTACGGGAGTATAAATATTTTTAGAACTGTGTCTTTCGCTAACTTTACTTTGTTGTGCTAACTCTCATTTTATTTTTTTATTTGATTACTGTGGGATATCAAACATATCTGTATTACTATAAGGATGAGCAAATTTGTAAATAACAACTTATTTATGTATAATCATTTGTACCAACTGTAACAAAATTATTCTTAAGTGTCTAAAAAGGGATTAAAATTACAATGTCGTCCAAAAAATTATATTATATAGTAGTATATATATAGGTAGATTAAGATAACCTTAAATATAATAATAATACTTTAAATTTAACTAGAAAATGATGGAGTACAAGTATCTAAAGCTTAAAAGTGACATAATAGGAATAAATCTTATGACATTACACATTAAAGCTTGTAACTCTTCATATGTCATCTTAAAATTGATGTAAAATTACAAATTTAACCATGGTTTCTCTATTATATAGTAGTATAAGATATAAGATATTATTATATAATATTTTACCATTTCAACCTTCTAAATAAATAGAATATTTTAAAAAATTAAGTAAACGAGTGAATGATGGCGTCTTGTTTGCACAAATATTTAAAAAAACGTATCTATTCAAGTTGAGCCGATTCACAACCTGGGACGCCTCCTTGTCCAATCGAGGGAGAGGCCTTGATGCCTTGCTATTCATATGAAATAAGTTTTCCTTTGTGTCCTAAGAGTCTAATCTTTTGTGGTTGGGTACCACTCTACTATGGTATATTGGTTTGTCATGTGCTTTATTTTAGAATTTCAACTTAGCATCTTATATATCTAAAGAAAATATTTTTATTCTAGGTTCAGCATCTAGAAATGAAAGAAAAAAGTATAAAAAGAAAAAAATCTAACCCAAAACAACCATACGAACCAACCCAACCACTTTACAGAAAATTGTAGTTTGTTTTTTTAGCCCCAATGTTTTTGTGTGGTTTTAGTTATGTATGGAAACTCATATTGAATAATTGACCCACACCAAACAAACATATCATAATGTTCGTGTACTTTTTTTCATATTGTTTGTTGTAATTATCTTGAAAGTTTACCATATAACGATGCCTACATTTAAAAGTTTAATAATATTTTTTGTTTTTTACATAGTCTGGAAAAAGAAAAGGTAAGTTAGATAATAAAGAGTAGAAGTGTTTAATATATCAATTCTGATGGTATGAGGATGATGGATAGAGTTTCAGATCTTTTAGATTTCGAGTTTAAACATGACTTAAGAAAACCGTTTATAGTGATGGGTTTTCTTATTAATTTCAGGTGATGGTTAAAACTAATATACACCGTTAACATTCCGTCTCGGAAAAACTTACTCGGGTATTAAAGGTATTTTTAAAAGTGTTTCATATAGCACGTCATCCTATCAGAGAGTCGGGCCTGGTGGAGTAGCTTTGGCCCATCCTATCTCCACTCACTAGAGATAATTCATTCTCCATACAAATAGTCTACTTCCTCCCATACTTGTTAGCTTATTAATGATATGCATGCATACATACTTATACACAAGATCCATCCTCTTGAGACAACTTATGAAAAAGTGATGTATTCTATAACTAAAAGGTTAAGAATTCAAATACTAAAAATATAAGTTGTAGTGTATTTATCGTAAAACACCTAGGAATTGTTATTAATAAAGAAAATTTATTCCCGAGATCCTTTGATATAAATATTCTAACTTCATTGACCGTGTGGTTCTTGACCTATTATGTTTCTATGATATCTACAGTCCAACTCCCAACTCGTGAAGGCCGGCAGGGAAGGACCCAACACGATTGTTGAACGAGCAGAGTCTCCTTCATTATATTGACGCATAAAGCAGTCACCCCCTTTACTTTAATCCTTATAACAACACAAACATTGCTTGTCAACTCCACTCTATATACATACACTACGTGTCTACTTTTTATCGATCAAACTAGATTCAACCTCACATTTTTATTTGTATGAGCCTAGTTGTTTGATTTGGTACTTGAATTGAAAACTATAACCCAAATCAAATCTAATTGTTGCTTTTAGTGGTATAGTCGAATTTTGATTTACACTGGTTTAGATGCATTTGTAGAAAAACAGAATTCAAACGGTACAACTTGAGACCGAATAAATAATAATAATCGAAACTCAAACTCAAACACAATTGACTATTGGAGTTACATTGAATCAAAAACCAAACCTTTGTTTCTAATTTTTTTTTAGCCAAACCTATAATGCTAACACAAAGTCTAGATGGCACCGTACAGGTATAAGTCACTAGGACCAGATATTTGATTAGTTTTTTAAAGACTTCACCGGTACTTAACCAGTATGATATTGGGTACTTAACCAGCATGATATTGGGTGAGACTTCATCTGATTACTCAAAACATATATATTTGTTTTTCTGAAACCATACTGTAAATATTTTGCTTTTTTTATTTTTGCATTTTAGTAATAGAGTAATCTACTAATCACTAACTTTTAGTTTTATATTTCTCATTTCTTCGGTTATAAAATCATATAGAAAATAAATTATAATAGTAATTAATTTAAATGGAAATTTGAACGGATGATTTTCTAACAAACTAACAAGTATACTATATATTTGCGGGTATACTCGATACCCGACTGATATGAGACCAAATTAAGATATGATTTTTCAATCAAATATGAAACTGAGATTACCATAACCGTAAAATACTTGTTCCAATATTTATCCATAAACACATGCACAACCCTAGTTTTTACAATAAAAACTATTATGTCAATGTTTATCCCTTCCACATTAGTGTGATAACACGAGTCTAAATTATCTGGTATTATCAAATAACTATTTAAAAAAAAAATAAGTTGCTATTATAACCAAAATATTTAAAAGAAAATCATATATTAAATTACTAATGTCATAATTCATAATATCATCCCTTCTTCTAAAAGGTTTGGCTTTATGAAAATCATTATCTTTGAAAATCTTGTCACTAAATATAGTCAAACTATAAAAAAGGACACCACTAAACAAGTAACAAACTAAATTTTCTTTCATAGCTTCTTGACATGTCATTTTTTTTCCTACTTCAAAAGAAAAACACTGATTTTTAAAACTTAAACAAAATACAACTAAAACTTTAAAAGATTAAACCATTAATAACTTTTGTTATTTTTGAAGCACTGGTTACCGTAGTCGGGCCTTCAAGCAATGTAAACCGGATCTAGCCCCTCTCGAGTCTTACTTAGAAGTTAGAACCCCAACATGAAAAAAGTCGCTAGAAAGGATTCTAGGTGAGCATCTATGGCCACCCTATGATGCTCAAGTAGTATAATTGTTGTATAAATGTATATTTGTGATGGTATAAATGCATAAGAAATGTATATGGAGAGAGAGTAGGGAGATGTGAGGTTGATGATCAAGTGTGGAGGAAAAAATCAATGTTGTTAGATTTGGATCAGGCTAACCGGTACGACCCGTCCTACCGGTCGACCGGGTTTCGGTTGGGCCACATGTCCGATCCACCCCAACTCGTTTTCTTCTTCAAGAACCGGCTGTATGATGAATTAGAGTGTTGGATATATAATTAGTGTTGGGTTTTATATATAACTATAAAATTACATATAAAATACTTATATTAAATTTTATATATATATATATATATATATATATATATATATATATATATATATATATATATATATATATTTCGGTTCTGACAATATAAAAAAAACTTGGGTTATATGAACACCAAAAACTTGTTATATGAACACCCACATCTCTTTATCTCTATCTATATATGTATATGTATGTATAGAAAGAGATTGAAAGAATGAAGATAATGAGTGTACTTATAAGATACCAAAAAAATGTCTTTAAAGGAGGGTTAGTCCTCCTTTAATAGATAGCTATTGGATGGGCCTAATCTTGATATTAAGTGTAGTCTAGATATAGGTAATCAGTCATTGTTAAGAGTTAATCTAAGAAATGATCATTTCAACCGGTAAATTAATTCCGAACCTAATATACAGACATCTCATTTTATAAATCAACACCCATCTATAGGTTTCGTATAGCACCATACGTGACGTATAGGGTCGAAGACACTAAAAACGATGAAAATCAAGTGGGGCTACCTATACGACACATATAGGGCTATACGACGCGTATAGTAAATTTCGACACTGACTATGATGAAAAATTCAGGGGGCTGATGGATTATACGCCGCGTATAGGGCTATACGACCCATCTATACGACGCGTATGATGCTATACGACCCGTATAGAAATTTAGGGTGTTAGTTTAAAATTCAGGGGTGTCTAAATATCCAAACCCTTTATTTATGTTTAAAGTGAAAGTAAATGTGATATGAGATGATGATTGAATATAAATTGAAAAGGGTCGGGATCGGGACCAAAGTCACGTTTAGGGTTTTTGTCTTGTCTTCGTTGTCGAGTTCCCGAGTGCCCATCCAAATTCGTGTTCATTTCACATACGGCTCACTTTAGCTATTTCTCGTTTACGCCGTGTTCCCGAGTTCATTTAAGGAGAGAAAAGAAAGGAATCAGAAGGAAAGAAAAAAATTGTTGTGTTTCAAAGTTTTTTTTAACGAATGAAATAGAAGGAAAGTAAGAAAGTTGTATTTTCGAGTTCATTTAAGGAGGAAAAAGAAAGAAAATAGAAGAAAAATAAAGCTTAAAATGAATCCTTCCAATTTGAAAGGAAATGGTGAGAGAAAAAAAAGAAAATAAAAGGAAGAAAAAGAACAAAAATGAAAGAAAAAAAAAATTTGATTTCTTCTTTCTCCTTAAGTAAACTCGGGAACACAGCGTTAATGGCGATCATTTGCAAATTAAATACGAACACTTGTGAAAATGAAGTCCCAAATGGTTGGGACTATTGTCGTCGTTATAATGGAAATTTCTTTTTCAGAATTAATAGACCGAAGGTTATGATTGGTCTGACGTATTTATAAGCTAGCAGTTACGTATAGTCTCATTTAATATAATAACAAATCAGAGAAATTTTATAACATTAGTAAACCATTTGCATTGTTAATCTTGGATTAATAATATGTATATTTAACCCAAAAAATATGAAGAAATGAGTCATGACTAATGCATTTGTTGGAAGTAGGGTACAATAGAGTTGCACAAAACGGGTTTGGGTCGGACCCGGGCCCGGGTACAAAACCGGGTTTGGGCCCAACCGGGTTTTTTGTACCCGGGTATTGGTGAACCCGGGTACGAACCCGGGTCGGGTTCAGCGAGATACAAACCCTACCCGGTATACTCGGGTAGGTTCGGGTCGGGTATGAAACCCGGGTTCAACCGGGTTTTTGCCTTTTTTTTTTTTTCTTTTTTTCTTTTCTTGTGTGTGTGTCGAACACCGGGTCGTATGTTTTTTTTTTCTTATATTTTCTTTCCTTTTTTTTTTCTTTTTATTTTTTTTCCTAACCGGGTTCACTTGAATGACAAAAATTTAAACAACTTAATATATAAATATATACAAATCTTGAGCAGAAAATGTTACACTTATAATATACAAATATTAAATACTTTTTATATAAAACATTTGAATGACAAAGAAATTTAAAAAGAACATGAAAGACATATAATATTAAAACAACTTAAAAATAACAATATCGTCTAATTTTATCTACTACGAGATGCTTGATCAAATGTTAATTCTTCATCGGATATGCCAGAAGATACTCCATCTTCTACCTCTTCATCATGTACTTTAGCTTCGAGTGTAATCTCGTCTTCGAGGCTTGTTTGGTCTTGTATACGATCCGTTGCGTCTAAGTGATCCTTTAAACAAATGCACATCTCCACTGCTTCCGGAGTTAGTCTTGTTCTTCGTAATGATATTACCCTGCCACTAAGAGAAAAAGCAGATTCCGAAGCTACCGTAGAAGCTTGGACGCTTAGTAAATCACGGGCCATAGCAGAAAGAATCGGAAATTGAGATTCTTTTCCTTTCCACCAAGCCAAAATATCGAATGCACGATAATCTTCGTAGTCATAGTGGAAATAAAATCCGTTCCACTATATCTACCGAGCTCACTTGTTGGGGTGTTACCTCTTTGACGTTTAGCCGTCACATCCCGAACAACATTCAACATAGTCAAAACAGGGTCTTTAAACGAGGTACTAGCACTTGAGGTTGATCCGCTTGGCATGGTTATGTTTACGTTAGGCCCATATCTATTTAAATAAAAATTATAAATTATTTTCAAACTATGATTAAAATTTTCTTTTGCCTCGTTTGAAAAATCAGGGTTTTCGTCATGCATATCCAAATTTTCATTTATCTCATCTATCAAACATTCAACCCCCGCAACATTTAGAAACGAATTTAAAGCGGCGGCACACGTAAAAACGGGTGGTAAGTCCTTAAAATATTTTTAAACTTTTCTTTTATTGGTTCTATCAGTTGATTAAACATATTATTTTTATTTTGAAAATTTTAAAATTCAAAGACATAAAATATAGTTCTTGAAGCACCGAATAACTAGTGGAATAATAAACTCCCGATAATTTTGTTGTTGAGTTTTTAAAAACCTCAAGAAACTCGGATAGACGTTGAAGATTCTCCCAACCCGCATCCGGAAATGGGTCGGCTTCACCATTATCCGAAAGACTATTATGAAAAGCTTTCAAAATGCCCTTTTGTTTTAAAGCACATTCAAACATGTGACAAGTCGAATTCCACCGAGTAGGTACATCCCAATTAGGACCTAAAAATCTAGAGTGCGTATCCTTACAAAGTTGTTTATAATCTTGATATCTTCTTCTACTTTTTTTAAAAACGTCATGTAACATAAATCGAAAAGATGTAATAAAGTTATTAACATATTGCCCGGATAGTCCGTCTTGCACTACTAAATTAATAATATGTGCAACACAACGAGTATGGAAAAATCACCGTTTGCAATCGGAAGATATTTAATTTTAATTTTTCAACCGCGGTTGTGTTGTTAGAGGCGTTATCAAATGCAATTGAAAAAAGTTTATTTTCTAATTTAAAAGTACTTATTACATTATCTAAAAAGTAAAACAAAAATTCTCCGGTGTGTGGATATGGAAAAAGATCAAATGCAATCGTACGTTTCATCAATTGCCATGAATTGGGATCCACCCAATGAGCGGTGACGCAAAGGTACGATTCGGGTAAACCGTGTGGAGCCGACCAAACGTCACTAGTTAAGTTTACACCGGTATTTAAATTTTCAAATAATACAATTAAATCATTTTTTGTTTGTTTCCATAATTTTAAACAATAACGTCTAAGTGTAGTACGACTTACGTGAGTGTAACGAGGTTGAAGCGTCTCTCGAATTAAGTTGGTCAACCGAGGATTGTCGAAGTGACTAAAAGGCAAAGCTTCTTGAATCACGAACTTCGCCATTCGATCTCGAACTGTATTAACATCGTAATTAAAGATTCCACCGTCTCCACCCAATTGTGTTTGTTGCGAATCCGGATTACTTTTCAACGACTTACAAAACTTCTTGCTAATATGTTTGTTTAAGTCGTGTTAGAATCTTTAGCAAGCAAAGCTCCACAAAACTTGCAACGAGCCTTTACAGACCCGTCACTCAACTCAACCATATCCCAATTGCACCAAACATCCATGTTACGATTGTGTGCAAGAACACGAACGACGGTTGGAGCGTTGGACGAACCTTGACCAACGGAAGATTGTGAGTGAGCCATATCAAGATTGAAGAGAGTGAAAGTGTAAAACGAGAGAGTGAACGTGTAAAACGAGAGTAAACGGAGTATTTTTTGCGTTTTTTGCGTATATTTTTGCGTTTGAGACTTGGGTACTAAACCATATCAACCCACACCTATTTATACTAACTTATAGGGCAAAAGTGACCAAAAAACGGTCACAAATCGAAGGTAACGGCTATATAGCCGTTAAAAAACGGCCACTTTTTTTTTAAAAAAAAAAAAATGGTCGAAACCGGGTCCAACCCGGGTTCAACCGGTTCCGGTCGGGTCGGGTTCTAAGAAATTCTAGAAAATCATACCCGGTTCCAACCCTACGGGTTTTTTTTTCGGGTCCAACCCGGGTATGCATATACCGGGTCGTACCCGTACCCGGTTCCGGGTCGGGTCCGAACCCGGTTTTTATGCCCAAGTCTAGGGTACAATACGATTTTTTTTTTTTATTAAGAATTCTGTTTATCCAGTTGTTATGGATATCATGTGTTTACGACAATAACATTCATATTGAAAATTAAATTTAAAACTACATGGAAAATGGAGTTACCTTAAGAAACCCGTCTTTAATAATTTATAAACATAATGGTATAATATTTTAATAATAATATCAAATGCTAATGATATTATATATCCTTTCTAGATTATTAAACAATTTTTTAATAAATAAAAACCATGTTTCTACTTAATAAAAATGCAATTTTTATAAAAACAAAACTTTATGAAAAAGTAATCATATCTTATCTTAAAAATTACTTTCTAATTTATAATTATTGATTACTAACTATAAATTTAATATTTTATTCAACCGTGTAATACACGGGTTTTAAACTAGTCTTTAATATATGAAATTTCAAGTTAAATAGAATGCACCATTTCATCAACATATTAGGCCCATGAAAATATCAGATCTCATTAAAACTTTGTAATATAGTGTATTTGGACAGCAGTAGTTCCAAAATAAGTGACTATGTGACATCCAAAGAAGTGTTTGTATTAGGGTTACTCTTGCGTTTAGGATTAGGCCAAATTTCATTCAACGTAGTTAAGTCCCTAAAGAGTTCTTTATAACACGTTATGTGCATCTCATATTGATCATAAACATAAGAGATGTCATGTGAAATATAGCAGACCATCTTACCAAGCATGACAAGTTAGGACTTTCCACGAGTCATTAATAAGGGTTGTCAGCTATCAACTACCAGCAACCCAACGCTTGTTCTTTACCTAACCTTCCTGCACAACTGTGATTTACACCACTCAATTTGAAAAATTTAGATTTGCCTTCGTTTTTTGTAAACTGTGTTAGTTTGTTGAACTGTTAATTAGAGATTTGACTATCACATTAATCTATCTGCCTCTCACAATTACACAAGCCTCATCCAATTTTGGTACATGCGGTGAGCTTCGGTTATAATGTTTAGCGCCTAATAAAATATCTAAAGAGGCCTAACTTAATTTGTAAACTAATTAGTGCTAACTGTTTAGTGGATTTTTTTTACTTGGGGACTTTCCACTCTCTTGCATACACATACGTCACCCCAGGAATGTGATTTCAATTTGTTATCAGCATTTTGGCAAGCTTAGAACTTAGAAGTTTGTCCGTCTAAACAACTATACATTAGTCAATTTGCATATCACAATATCACATAATGGTAACTCACATAATTTTTTTATGAACATGATTGGATCCCTTAAATGTAATGTCAATTAATATTAACATGATACGATGCCATTAATGAATGTTGGGCCATAGAATCAACTGAAGGCCCAACTTAGTTACTCCGGGCCGACGAGCCCACGCAAAGGAATTCAAGTTACCTCTGAATATCTCGATTTTGTCTTGTTAAAATCACTTTAGATAATTTACTTACAATGAAAGATTTGTTATCACAATTTTTTTATATAATATGTTATATTTTTTCTAGCAGCCATAATATAAAGTCAAAAGAATATACTTAGTTAGGGATAAAGTTACAAGGTAACTTAAGTAGTCTGAATAATTAGAGAGGGTTTTGAGAATATCTTTACTTTCTGACCAACAATATTTTCTATTGATAATGATATTTGACGTGAAGTTTTCTCATAATTTAGCCTCTCAATCACAAAAAAACACGAATATAATATATACATAGTTTAATTCTAAGAAAATAATAAACAATGAATTGATAAGGAATTAGGTTGACTATAGAGGGAAGAAAGAAAACAGACAAATATACCCCTATTTTAGCTTCAAAAGACTTGCATTCATCAGATAAAAAAATATACTAGTAATTTAACTCATATATATATAGGGTCAGGATCATTACAAAACCACTTTTTATTTTTAGAACCAAAAGAACCATTGATTTACATAAACGTAAATTACGAATCATTGATTTACATAAATGTAAGTTAAAGCTGGTGATATTTAGTTGTTTTACATAGTTTATTGTTCATTTCTGATATACACATATGTAAATCAATAGTTCTATAGTTTTGAAAATAAAAAGTGGTTCTGTAATGATCCTAACCCTATATATATATATATATATATTTATAGACAGCTTTTAACATGCAATGGTTGGTAGCCTATATAGTTATATGAACTCTTGCTTACATATATTCATGCCAAAGTTTAATTGGGAGTTCTTTTAGTAGGCTTATAATATATTTAGTATTTTCTAAACACATAGTTTATGGAAAGAATTGTGTGTATTGGTCAGATATACAAATATGTGTTTTTGGAACATAAGAAAAGATTATATTAAAATAGATAAATTTATCTTTAGAGGATTAGTACTTACCTTAAAAAACAATATATAAGATAGAACTTCTTTAAAAAAGAAAAAAAAAATTCAGTTTAAAAGTAAAAGAAAAATTTACTTCTATTTTAAGAAAAGTGAAATCGTAGAAAGCAAAGGACGAGTTTGCGTGTTGAATCGGACATCTAGAGTGTTTAAAATAATATATATTAAGGCTTTTATTGGGTTTACACTTTACAGGGTTCTTTCAGTAATTTAACCAATAGTTAAATAACCAAGTGATATTCAAAAGATTTATACTGAAACCCCTGTTTTAAGGTTGGATCTATGCATGATAGCATATTCTTTAATAGGCTAGATATTTATAATACATATTATAATTTCATATATTCTTTCAGATGTTTAGTAGGATCCAATGATTCCAATGATTTGTTTAATCTAGAAATATTATATAAGGGAAAACTCGTGAAATGTTTTTCTCTTTTGTTTTTTTTTTAAATATTCCATCCAAACAAATATCTTTTAAAAGGTTTCTACTGGACAACGGCACCTGTACGTTTTCTAAATAGGTGCCGCTATCTCTCTGACAACATTATTGCATGTTAACAGGTGCCCGCCTGTTTGGTTATAGGCGTCCACTTGTTTGCACTCGTGTTCATTCATTTCTAACCGATCTGCAATACATGCACCCACGCGTACCTGAGAGACGTCAACATATTGTTTACAATGGACATTAAGGGAAAATAACGAGAAAGTGACGGTTTGAGAATTTTCTTATTATATATTATTTGGAAAAGTTAAAAAAGAGAATCTTGATTATGACGTATCTAATTAATTTTCAGAAAGGTACCCGATGGCCTAGTCCACATGCTCATCCCACTAGGTCATTATCTTATAAACGGGGTCCTCTTATATTATTTTTGCCTTGAATCAGCCTATTAAGTCAGCTTTTAACAACCACTTGTTACCTATCTTATCCTTTTGTTTAGATTTTAAATCCAACACTTAGTAATTAACAAACTAGTAAACTTCAAATATAATAAAGAATATATATACCGCTAAACACATGATTTTTTAACATAGATTTAATGTTCGAATCTTGTTTCTACTTGTTGTCATGACCTCTTAAATATCACTAGCCCACCGGAAAACTATGATTTATCTATATTTAGTAGAATATTTACGGATACTATGAGTTTAATTGGTAACAAGTTCTATAGTGAAAAAAAAATATAACAAAAAAGTATAAAAATACTAATTGCAAACAAATAAGGGAGATTCTTGGGATAAAAAGGAGAACAAACAATAAGAAGAAAGAAAACAAGAATTGAATTGATTCCATTAGAAAATTACAAAGTTTACAGAATGCATACAAACACAATATGCAAAAGAATGGTATGAAACTGTCAATTTCTAAAACATGTTAAAAACACCCTTATATCCTCTCCAGCAGGCATTTTATGAGAGGAGACTTCAGGGAAAATAAATTCACAGCAAGTAAAAGTATGAGATATTACAGTAAATTGAACAAGTTAAACCTATTTAAACTTTGTACACACTACACACCATCCCCATGCCCAATCAATTTTAGCCTTCAAACTCCCGAACAAACCTTGACCGGTTGAGGAGTTTGAATGGGTTCGGTCTGATGTTTCCCGTGTGGCTTAGATTGAATCTGAGACCAGAAAGAATGTGCAGCCAAGACTCGGTCCAGTAGATCTTGTGGCACTGGCTCCCCCCTTCTTTGCTGAGGGGAAATACTTGCTGTGTGAACTAATGTTTTCCATTTATCCTGTATATGTATAAAATTTTAAAATTTCAAAATCTAAGGTAAACTTGAAAGGCAAAAAATATATACAGAATTTTGATGTCTTACCTTCAAGTCCACATAAGTTCTGTGGTTTGCATCATCAAATGCACGGATCTTTACGTCACGCCATCTACGAAAGTTCACAAAAAAGCATTGGAGCTATTATTTACTGATAGCATACTTTCATTCAATAATATTGAACATTATGGGATTTACACACCTGCCAGTTCCAAGTGTTTCAACAGCTTCCACGAGTGCTTCTACTTCAGAAACAGAAAACGGCCTTCTAGTTCTACGTTGTGAAAGTTCAGTTTTTTTGCTCACTTTATGGTTCATTATCATTGTGAGTGCCTCTGGATTCAGTTGTTTGATTGGGACAATAGCTTTAGTATCCACCATTTCTTTTATTGATGCTTGTTCAGTTTCTTGATTATTCTCGATTTGGTTGTCCAAACAAGTTACTACATGAGGGTCTACCGAAGGGTTCAAGAAACCCATATCCATAATGGGACTAGCTGGAGAACTGAATACATATTAACAAAAAAAAAGTCAAATGCTAATATTAATGAGAGCCAACTAATGGGTAGTGTATATGTCAATGGGGAATTTAATATTACCTGGTTAGTGGTTCATGATTGTCGCATGTTGGCAATAATGGAGGTTCTTTCTGAGAAACTTGGGCAAGATTAGGCTCTAATAAAAATCCCAAAGTGTCACTGTTTAATGAAATGCCTGTTTGTTGTAATGTTGAGTTGTCATCTTTAATCTTCTTGCCTTGAAGAAGTACCCCTACCTGTAATTCACCTCCTAGCATTGCTGTTAGAGCTTCCACAACTGTCCTCTATGGAAAAAGATTTCAACAATATCACAATTCCGAACCAAATTTTATTAAATGATACTTGAACATTAACAAAAGAGAGACTGTTTGTATTAATAGTGAAAGTGTACCTTCAAAGAACCTACTGTTGATATCTCTGGCATCTCAATACATAGTTCTGGCACTTTAAAGGAATTTATGCTAAATTTCACTGAATGAAGAAACATCATGCACGTGAGAAATTTGCCAAATGAAAATTTAACCATGCATACATGAGAGATAGAGAGAATACCATAACCATTCTTAGATTGAATGGAACTGTTATTGTAGATAACTGAAGATGTCACTGATTTTGCTGTATACAATATATAACACAATTCGTTAATTAAATGTTGAAATCCATTTAATATTTTACTAGAAATTAGGAGAGAATTACAGACCTTCAGGTATGTTAGATATACTTTCAATACTCGTCTCCTGAACATATTCAGGTTTTGCATCATGGTGAAACAGCTTCCTTTTCTTAGAAGCAGTCTCTGCTTGATAACGTTCCTGCATGTATATGTTTTTCCTGCTTCGGTCAAAGGCATTGACTCCACGACCTAAGAGATCAAATACAGTGATCAAATAAGAAAAAGAATCGCATAAGCATGAAATTGCAGAAAAATTGTGTTGAAAGTTCTTCACTTACTGGTGGTATTAGAGGGTTCATACTCTTTCAGCTTTGGAGCTGATTTCCAGTGCTTATTAGCAGTCAGCATCTTCCTTATTCTTCTATATCCAGCCCGTGACTGCAATCTAAATGCCCTCATTTTGGTGATATGCTGATTTAAACTAAAATAGTTTTCGTCATCATCTCTAATACCTATCTTTACATTATTCCTATGCCTAGGAAAACAAGCACTAGGAGCAGGATCACTATAAAAGGGTATATGTGCATCGTCAGATGATTTATTTAATAAACAATGATTCACACATGATTTAACTGCAGTCAAATCTTCACTTAGTTCTTCTACTGCATCTATCTGTACTTTGGTTCCATTAGTATCCATATTAGCATCACATAAATCCCTATCAATTCCATTCTTGTCATTTGAGGCCTCTAACTTCACACTAGTGCTAACTTCCTTCAAGAAATCTGAAGTGGTAGTTATAGAAGCATGTTCTAAACCAGAATCATTGTCCGACTGTGGCAAATCCTTCAATTCGGGTTCTAGTTTTAACTCTAAACTAGAGGGTTCAGTAACAAACTCACTCTCACCACAGCATCCATGATCAAGATAGTCTAATCCCAAAGGATTGAGTTTGACTTCTAGTGGTTCCTGCTTAACATCTTTTTCAGCACTGGTAATCTGTTCTTTTCTTTCTGGACCCGTGCTAGAAACAGAACTTCCACTCTCCTGCAGTAACTTGCCAGCTACAGCTGCCAATAACTCAAAGGGGCATATTTCGTTACCCACTGATGATTTCTTATGTGCAACCCTCTAAGAAAATTAAGAATAATGTCAATTATAAGTTCTCATAAACCAGGGAAAAATTTTGATTAAGGAAACTCAATGATTTACTCACTCTAAAGGACCTGGGGGCCTTAGGCACCACAGGGGCAAGGAAACCATCAGATTCTCCATTATATAGTCTCTTCTTTGACACCATCTCTTAGGCATACATGCCAAATTCTGTTGTTAGATAAAATAAAGAATCAGAAGCTTTTCATAATTAGTCATCTCTTCAAAGTGTTGATTAATATAGCAAACTGTGCCTTGAAAGTAAAAAATTTCAAGTCTCGATAAAATGCTCAGGCAACGTAGATAATAATCATCCAGGACTCGTATACCAAAATTCACAATCAATAACTAACACAACATTAGGTCAGTAAGATGTAATGGATGCATCCGATGTTGATCAATAGAAGATAAAAGCTTTAAGAGACAATGACATGATCTTCTGAAAAGATTTTATTAAAAAACAGATTTACATGCCAAGAAGACTTCGATCCTTCAAATTTACTGATCTGTATTTCTTAACCAGCAAATCTCACCCACATCTCTACTACAATGTAACAATGATCCTGAGAACAATAATTCCCTCATTCTTAATAAAAGCACACGTTGTTAGTCGTTAGACACAAATCGCTGATCCAAACATTGATAATCCTTCATTTTTCATTCGATATCGAATCAATTACGAGGGACTAATTCATCAATTTAAGAACAATAAGCAGATTATCGACAACCCTTGGTCCACCAGAAGCTCGATCCCATAGATTGGGAAGTAAGATCAAGAGTGAACGAAAATAATAAATATACGTACAGATCTACGAAAAGTTGGCCTAAGTCCCCACATAGAAATCACCGCCCTGTTTAGTCACATACTTTCAACCAAATTAACAAATAAGGAACACAAGAAGAAAAAGCAAATTACTATTCGAAAAACCCCATCCACAACAATAAAACCATAAACCTCCTAATTAGCTAATTAACATTTAATGTTACTACAAATTCACCTTGAATTAGATCTTAAAATAGATAATCTCGAAATCACAATTCAGAATTTAATGCAATTAGACGTCGCAATTCAAGTTGTTCGAAAATTAATCGTAATCCGATCCGATCTCTGCAACACCATTTCCATCGAGACGTAACCGAATCAAACAGTTTAGCTAAATTCCGATGGAGATCGGACCAAATCACGGAGAAAAACACAAATTCACACAAACAGTCGAAAATTAAGGAGATTAAAATCAACGAAAAGGATAGATCGATGAGGAAAATTACCTGTATTGGAAGAAAAACCGATTGATCTGATGAATTCGTATGTTAGACGTAACTGTACACGAAGCGTGAATTTAGAATCCGTATAATAATAATAATAATAATAATCTGTTTGATCACAAACAGAGAATTGTAACAATGAAAATGTAATAATTATTATTATGGAATATGAAGTTTAGATCAATGAAATAGAAACAGAAACCACCAAGTGGTTTTGGAGATGAGAATTGAATAAGAAATGGAAGGAGAGAGGGGTGGGGCTTAAACCCCTGGTTTATATATTATGTAATGGAGGGTAGAAGGGTAATTTGACAGGGTGTGGGTTGAAAGAGCAGGTGACCATAAACCTGTGTGATCTGTTGGGGCGGTTTTTAGGACCACTTTAGCCTTACGATGTTTGCGTGGATATGTGGATAGCTTTTGACACGTGTTTGGGTTTTACAAGACTTCATTAAGTCCACTTTTATGAATAATATAAAACATACGACCTATATTATATTGTTATAGTAAATCTAAGCTTCATTTACTAAAGTTAATTTAACTTTATATTTACGTAAACAACTAGCATGTTACGAAAAATAAAAAGTTAATATATTGGGTTGCCATGGAAGATAAAAGATAAAGTGAAATAGTGAATACGTTCTAGAAAAACATATGTATCTATATTACATACATGTTATCTGTTTCAGAATCAATGCAAAATACAATACATGTATACGTTGTATATAAATGAGTTATTGAATAAACTTCAAATAAACACACACGGGTTAAAACTGTCCTCAGTCAACTAAAACATTTATGCAAATTATATAGTTTATTGAATGGGGTCAACGTTAAAAAAGATAAAAGTTTACATTGAGTTGCCCGCACGTATTATATATAACTTTTAAATTTTTAGCATGTTTTATTTATAAAGATTGTTTTAAGATAGAAAGATAGTAGACAAATATAAGCAAATACAAATATTCTTATATTCTTATTTACCAATATAAGCAAATACATTGAACTACTCCTACTAGGATTATATAAACCTAGGCATATATTGACTAGCAACAATATCAAACTTCTATTGACACGTTCACGAAGAATAATATACGCTTTTGTAGACACGTTTATGAGAAAATTCATTTAACTTCTATTGGTACATAAGAATAATATAAGCTTCTATAAACACATTTATGAGAAAACTCATTTAACTTTTATTGGTACATAGCAAGTCATTTTAAATCTGTTTTAGAAAATATAAAAAAAGTTTTATTTATAAAACAGTAACTTTGTTGACAAAGAATAATATTCTTATTGTAGTTAACTATATCATATTGTGTTATAAATTAAATAAATACTGTAATGTTTTGGTATCAACTAATTAAATATTCGTAAATATTAGACATTGACTATTTGCAGTAGCATGTGAGAGATCCAGTTAGATTTAAATAAAGATAGCACGTCAAATGTAAGTTTTGTTTATTAAAAATTAACCATTATATAACAAAATAAAAATACTTTTACCCCAAACAATCACAATATAAATGTACAGAAAAACTTGTACTCTCTTTTCTCTTTTTCAAGAAAAACTCCTTCATTTCCTACTCAATGATGGAAGCGATCTAAGTTTTAACTATTGAGTTGATAAAGTGTTCATCTTTAAGATTCTTATTAATATTATTATTGTCAACGGAAGTTTGATAATAAACTTTGTAGGTGAAAACATAAAAACGACGTATAGATATCTATATATTTCCAGATTTTTTAGTTTACACTAGTAATATTAACAAAATTCATACGAGCTTTGGTTAGTTCATTAAATTTTCCTACACTTTTGTATTCTTATTGTTAATAATTAGGGTTTATACCCGATGCGCTTTGCGCGTCTTAAAACCGATCAAACCCGAACTTTGCCATGGGAGCCAATTCCGTCAAAGGCTCGAATAGAAATGCTTCAACCTCGTCATCGCATATCAAATGTTATATCTTCCATACAAATAGTTATCACATCATATCATATTTACATAAAAGTTCACAGATGATGACATCTTCATCACCGAACATAGTCAAACTAAAATGACTATCATCGAAGATTCGTGGAGATGCCAACGCGTTCGCTGATGAGACGGTCATCATCATCGAATCAAAACACATTCCAAAGCTAAAACATATGGAATAGAACGACAAACAACATGTATACCAACATAAATGCAACAAAACATCATCACCCGACAAATCATAACATGTCAAACATTCAAAAAATAACCCAAAATAATACAAAAACCATCATCTCATTGATGAGGGCGGCGCTAAACCCGAAACAACATGCAATGAGAAAAAGATTCAACCCATTAGACCATGACCCTTGGCCTTTGCCACCACAAACAACAACAGGGAGGCCGTTGCTAGCCACCGTCGGGGACCTCCAGAAAGCCGCCTCGACAGATGCCACCAAAGGCGGTCATAAGAGACCACCAGCGGCGTCCATATCGGAGCGTAAAGGACCGACGGTTCCATTGTTGCGGCGGTGCAAGTGACGCCGGTGGATGGGAAGAATGCGGCGAAAGTAGAGAGACCTTTCTCTCTCTACAAAAGCACCGATGCAAATAGAAAGGGTGTTCACCTTCTTTCCTGTTTAAACATGTGTTGAGGGGGGCAAATGCAAGTCATCAAATATGTATTGCCGAACCATAAACACACCAAACA
The DNA here is from genome assembly GCA_025506505.1 of Flaveria sonorensis. Lineage (NCBI taxonomy): Eukaryota > Viridiplantae > Streptophyta > Magnoliopsida > Asterales > Asteraceae > Flaveria > Flaveria sonorensis. The sequence goes on along the minus strand of CM046440.1, from coordinate 74,968,775 downwards.
CTCCTATTTCTTCAGTTGCTTTTTAACGTATAGATAATTTATCATAATCGGTTACATTGATCGATCTAAATCAAACATGTTGTTTACCATTTAATAACTTCTTTCAACATTGTTTTATGTAGTGTAAACATCTAATTTTGTTATGTTAAATTTGTAGAAAAAATATAATATAGCAATGATAAATTACTGTATAGACATAAACAGAAAAATGATAAACATCTTAATGGTTATCTCTAAACCATTCAAACATAAGGTTACCTCTTAACAATTAAAAAACCATGAACCATTAAAAGATAGTTTTTTTAATTGTTATTAAGAAGCTATCAAACAACATCTTAGTTACTACTAGAAGGTATATTCCCTTTACATACATACACAACATATATATATATATATATATATATATATATATATATATATATATATATAACGAAAATTATCGGTCTACCCAAACAAGAAGTTTTATTGGATCAACATATGCTCCGGGATGTATTGCGTAATATATATAAGGTTTTATTATTATTTTTTGGCGTACACACGTTAAGTGCTTTGGGTTTGGATGTACGTAATGATAGACGTAATAGGGGTCAAGAAGTTATCATTGGATGATATTGTGTACATCTCATTTTTGGATATATACACATTTTGTTCATATTGAGATATATCCTATATCCTTGAATCCATTATAGGAAATCCCAAGCCATGGTGACACTATAAAGAGGATATGCTGGGAATGACGAAACATAAGGCTTATTGGAAGATTGATCATCAAGTGTTATGAAATAACTTTTAGAAGATTGATCATCAAGCAAGTGTTATTGTCTGTGACCAAATAGCAATGTTTTATTTTTTGGGCTTATTAGGCTTACAAGTTTTTGTGGGTGGAAGTGTGGAAGAATCAACGGTAATAAGGCCCGTAATAAGTGCGTCTCATCGTTACAGCGTATGGGACTTATGTAGAGATGATATCTAATATGGTTTTCATAAATTAACTTAGAACGTTATATAGCGTAAATTCTTTATGACACATTTTAAGAGTTTTAAGAATAACGTAGATATACTATTTTTTTTTTTAAATACATCAATTCAACATGGGTCCGTCGTAAGCCCATTAGTATGATGATCATGGCATCATGGACTTAATATTCTCATCAGTCATTACTCAATAGTGTATCTAATTTCACGTGTTATAATGAAAACTTATCTGTTCTCTATTATATCTTTATAATATTAATTTTTTTTATTATACTAGACCATGTGACCATCTAGTAAGAGTAGAGAGACTTTATAGGACAAAAAACTTTGAGTGATTTGAATAGAAAAAGCAAAAAGTTTATTAGACTAATTAAAAGAAAAGCAACGTGCATAAGCTTTGAAAGAAAAAGTGAGTTGAACCGTTGGGTGAGGTTCAAATGGGGTCACACTCCAAAAAAGGCAAACTATCTGATTCTGTTGTAAATCTCACGTCGTCTGATATAAATATTGAAAAACAGATAAAAAAAACAAACAAGAAAACAAATGTCAAGCAATAAACACTTGTACTGTTGGCTATAATACCATATAAATTATTGTTCGATGAACACCAATTTCTCCTCACATTTGTCGTTTACAAATTGTAGTATAAGTACTTTTCGTTCATTATATTGAACATTTTGCATTTTTTTAATATTTTAGCATATATAAAACCGAATACTACATAGAAACACATAAAATTTTTGTTATGAAATATATAGTCATTTAACTTCAAATAATTATTGCTACCAAACATTCTTTCTGTTGAGAGATAATAAAGAATAAAAAAGATACCAACATATAGAGATCGCGTGGCCTAATGGATAAGGCGCTCGCCTCCGGAGCGGGAGATTGTGGGTTCGAGTCCCACCGTGATCGTGTTTATTGAAGTATTTAACAGTATCTTTGTTTGGGCTTCAATATTGTAGAATTGGCCCAATAGACCTTAGCAATCAAATAAAGGAATCCTTTTTTATTTTTAGGGGTCGTGTATATGCATGTAATAATGTCGTTTGTTGTTTTTACTAATAATATCTTTTACTTTGTTTTGTAGCATGGTTTAACCTAGTTGTACTATTTAACTCTTAAATGGAAATACGATAGTGAGACATCCGTCAGTGATCTCTTGGTGAAATATACATTATTAGTTTCTTTTTACCATCGGACTGTGAACTAGCAGTAAAACCCCTTTAGTGATTTGTCGATAATAATTTTATTAGTTATTTCTAGGAAAATTCTATCCGTAGTCTTTTGAAAGATTCTATTATGATCATGTGAAATATACATTATTAGTTCCTCTTTACCATCGGGCTGTGAACTAGCAGTAAAACCCCTTTAGTGATTTGTCGATAATAATTTCATTAGTTATTTTTAGGAAAATTCTATCCGTAGTCTTTTGAAAGATTCTATTATGATCATCTGAAAGATGTATTACCCGCAACTCTTCTCTCCGTCACTTTTTATCGACGGATTACAGGCATGTCTCACTTTCAGCGAGTGACTTCATATTTATAACAATATTAAGTTTTTAAGTTCAAGTCTTCCTATTAAGTACGTATTGAAATTGTTGCAAAGGTACACGAAAAAGTCAATTGATCATTGTTACATTGTCTATGGTTAAAGCATACATAAACGTTTAAATCGTACATTAGTAAATTCCTTTTTGTGGTCTTTCAAATTTTATAATATAATTTTGAAAGAAAGATTTAAACAATATCTAAAAAAAATTTAAAAGATTTTACAGAAAATAGAGAAATGAATAACGATTAGGCCCCTCATATATGGAATTTTACGCATGACAAAATTCATAATTAAACAAGTTTTTGACAAGCGGCAACAATACTAAAATTTTCCATTTAGCTATTAATAATTTTAGTGGACCTATTAATTATAAGTAAAACAAAGATAATAATTAATCTTCTCCTTTTGTGACAATCACTATTAGCTTATCGATCTTATAACTTATTTAAATACATTTTACTATTATTATAATCATTAATGAATAAAAATTCACAACTCATAATCAATGACATAAATTATTGGTAACAATTAGGAGTGTTCAAAGTCGGATATCCGAATTTCAGATAGTAGAAATCACTATTTTTTATCTGTATTCGTATCCGAAATTTCGGATATCCGATCTGAAATTTGGTCATCCAAAATTTCGGATACGGATACGAATAGTGATTCGGATATCCGAAATTCATTTTTTATTATTTTATATTTAAATAATTCGACATATGCTATTATAAAAATAATATAAAAAATCAACTCATATCATAAAGTCCTAATATACACTATAAAATCTCATTCCAAAATAAAATTATGTTTAAAACTTAAAAAATAAGAAAATTATTTTTTAGTTTTCGGATAATCGGATATCCAAATATCCGTAATTTTAAAAATCACTATCCGAATCCGAATCCAAAATTTCGGTGTCCGAACAATCAAATATTTTGGATTCGGATTCGGATTCTCGGATTCACATATTTTTTAACACCCCTAGTAACAGTGGATAGTGAGGTTTTTTTATATATATTTCTCTAACTTGTTAAATTTTATTTTTATAACTAAAAAGGGAGAGTGATGATATAATTAGTAATTACCATCTAAGGTTGTTAGTGTTAGTTGGTTTGGTAGTTGCTTTCGGGTACAATAGATCTCAATGGGACATGGGTCACAGAACAAGCCATAGTGTGCAAGCATGGTCCCTTCAAAATGTGATTATGTCTATTAATATTAAAATTGAAATATATCTATAGGAGAAAAAAAAAAGAATTGAGATGAGAAAACCTATTAAACCAATTACTTAGATCAGAATTTGCCACATCACCATTTCTTACTTAAAACCTAAGAACAGTTTCATCACTTCCCTTAATACACTTGAACACCTCCCTTATTTAATTTGTCCATCACACAGACACATATAAACAATTTAAAATTCATTATAACTTTTTTTCATACTCTATTTTTTAGCTCGTCGAAGACTCCAAGGCCCCTAAATTCTTAGTACTAGCACTATTTAAACTAGTTATGATAGGTATAACTAAAGAGCGTTACAATGGTATAGTTTTTTTAGAGCAGTTCCTACAATTTTAGGATAAACACGTCTTGTAAATATGCATATTACAGGATTTAAGATCCTAATCTTTTGGTTGTAAAACACACCACTTAATTGTCTGGGTGTCCACTGGGGACGTTACAAAGATTTAGTTGTGCCTTTGTATCTCAACTTGGAGACATTCAACTAACATGTAAATGATTATTATTTTAATATAATGTAACAAGCCAAAAGTTCCTCTATTATAGTTAACGAATCATATATGAACGTAATGAGTTTACTTTTTTTATATAACATTCATAATCTAGTATTAAAATATAGTTACATAAAGGAGAGTGTTGAGAAAGTAAGATGTCTATATGGTGCAAAATTGAGTGATGGTACAAAGTTTAAAATCTTGGAATGCAAGTATGAAAAAAGGAGTAGTCTCATACAAGTTCTATTTATGGAAAAATCAATTGGTTTAAATGATTTCTTCTTTCACCGGCCATCACCATGTTTGGCTTCTATACTTCCATCCATGTGCTATTCACATCTACAATGCTTCCTTTATATATCCCTCGCACATATTTTAGGGTGTTTATAGATTAAATCGTTATTAATGATGGTTACACCATCAGGTATACTCTCATGCTCGGGGCACGAGAGTTGAGCTGGCACGTTAACGTGCATGATACACCACGCCTCCCAACATCGAAGGAGGCTCCCATGAAGGTTTTAACGGGCTTAAACTAAGAATTGACCGTATAAATTGAAAAAAAAATAGGAAGAAGTGACACTTAACATGATGTGAAAGAGGGTGAGATAATTTTGTTAATTTATTGAGTGGGGGTTCGTAAAAAGGTGACTAAGATGACGTTTATGTGGAGTAAAATATGATGAAATTATACCCAATGTGCCAGTTGATGTATGATAATCTATTTTATTATAAAATACATATATGTTCATAATGTATTACTTAATTCTTGTAGTTTTTGTTGACTGATGTAATTCAAAAACATAGCAATTATATACCATCTAGAAACAGAATGATGGGTACATGAAAAATGTCATTCTAGAAATCTATCAATAAAAGTTATAAACATACCGCGCTAATTATTTTGGTTGATTTGATTTCTATATTATGTTTATTACAAAATTTAATCTTACGGGTTAAAGCAAACCGATATGAACCGGTGGCCCGAATAGTGATAGGCTTGGAGTAGACAATCATATCTTATTCAGTCCGTTGTTTGTTTTAATACATCTTTATTTTTAGTTTTCGGTCTAGTTGAGTTGAAACAGAATCTAATGAGTCACAAAAACAAATTTTCATCTTAAAAGAATATAAGATGAATAAATTTGTTTGTGATTAAGCATAAAAGTGAAAATCTGATCCTCTCTCACCTTTTAAAATGAATATATGCTAATTCAGGTTAAACATATTTTTCATGACATATGTGAAAGCTTTCTATACGTGGTGTTTCGTTATTGTTAAGTTCAAAATAAATGTTTTTTTTTTCTAATTTTACAAGTACCATCGGTTATATAGAGGTTGTAGACGAACCTGATACGAAACGTGGAGCATCAAATGGAAATTTTGTTGGTGGTGAGATAAGATAATTTGGATACTTAATTAAGTGTTTTGTCATTATCTAACTTTGCTTAAGTTTTAGTATTAGTGGAGTAGAATATCCAATATACCCCATATGTGGCATCATTTATTAATTTTGGAGTTAATTACATAAGTAGTCCCTGTAGTTTATACAAAATAATAGATTTGAGTACTAAGCAAAAAAAGTAACAAGTTTAAGTAATCACTTTTAATTTTGTAGCAAGGTTGAGTATTAACACTAACAAACGTTAAATTTTCTGTTAAGTTCAATGGTATTTTAGTCTTTTCACATTATAAACTATTTATGTAATTAGATGGACTATTTGTGTAATTTAATTAAAATAATATATTTATACATCACACACTCTCTCTCTCTTTATACACACACATATGTATATATATATATATATATATATATATATATATATATTTATTTATATACACAAATAGAACAGCTATATAATATAATATATATATATCTATATAATATATATATAATATATATATTATATATATATATATATATATATATATATATATTCATCACAAAAAAATAATACTCTCATCACACACTAAAGGATATCACCGCCGACCACCACCGTCGGCATCAGTAGCAAGTAGCAACCACCATCGCCCTTTCCTTCTTACTCACCAAATCCCTCTCTGTCTCTTTCTTTTACTTCATCAACATCATCCCATCAGGTCCAAATAGATGGAGTAGAGGAAGAAGATGACCACCCAAAATACCTTTATACAGCACCGACCACAACTGGCAGATTGCCACAATCAACACCACCAAACCACCCTTTATATCATGTTGTTCTTTCGTCTACACTAACACCGCCACTGCATCCATCGCCATCTAGCCACCATGTACCACCAAACTCTCTGATTGAGATCTGAATCTAGCCTCCTACCACCGTAAATTTGGAGTTTTAAAAGTATTTTAGGTTAACAAGGGAATAGGAATGGAGATCTGGTGAGATGATTATGATGGTGCGATGGTGGAGGTGGGGATGATGTGACGACGATGATATTGCGATGGTGGTTATGATGCAGCAGTGGTTATGATGCAGCGGTGGTGATGATGCGATGATGGTGATGTTGTGATGGGGGTGATGATATGGCGATGATGGGCAGATGGTGATCATTGTGGTGCTTGTGGGTGTTTGGTATTGGGTTGGTGGCTAGTGGGTATGAGGGTTGGGTGGTCGGCTTGGTGGTTGAGGCCGATAGTGATAGATGGTAGGTAGATGGTGGTGATGGTGGGGTGGTGGATAGATGGTGGTGATGGTGGGTATATATAATTACACTAATGGTCCCTGAGTAAAAGAAACATACAGAATTACAAAAGTAGTCCCTCAAAGGTCATTTTAGTCAATTTCTTAAAATTAACATAAAAACTAACGCATGTTAGTCTTAATACCTTAACTCGTTACAAATTTAAACACAATACCCCAACGTGTTACAAAAAACCCTTAGTACTCAACTTGTTATTTTATATAAACCACAATGACCATTTATGTAATTAACTCTTAATTTTGGGAACAAAATAATGAGATATCACGACTACATAGCTAATATGACTTAACTAACTCTTCTTATTATAATAAAAAGGTAACTATAAATGTCACACAGCAACACCATATTCGTTTTTAATAAAAAATTTCGCTTATATCTCCTATTAAATAACTTTATTAATTACTAATTATAATTTTTAACCCTTTTATTATTGAAAATTATTTTTAAAAAGATTAAGAAATAGATCTTTTTATTAATCTTTATTTCTAGAGTAACAAATTTTTATAAAAACATTTTTTTTCTAAAACATCATACTTTTTTTTAAACACGAAATATTTTAAAAATGACATTTTTTTAAAAATGTTTTGTTTTTGAAACAAAATTTTTAATTTATTTTTTAGGAAAAATAAAAAAAGTTTAAAAACAAAATTTTAAAAAATTGATATTATTATTTTATTACTTATAGTCATTACTCATATATAATTTAAATCACATATTTTTTATAATTAATATAATTTTATTTTATTTAATATTTTATTTATTTAACTCGTGTAATATATGAGTTTAATAAAGGTAGTATCTAGTATAACCAAGAAATCATACAACATAGAGGCTATATTCTGAGGAGACGATAAAGACTATATCAAAGACAACTGTATGACATATGAAGAACTTTTTTGCACGCTAAACAAAATGAAACATTCATTTTTGCAGTCTTAAAAAATTAAAAATAAAAAAACAGTAGTATAATATCTATTAATTTTCACACATCTGTTGATTTGATGTAACATTTAACTTTGTGTAAATAGATGCAAGTACCTTCCTTATATAGGCATGTTCATGTATAGTGTGTCAAAGCTTTATACGTTTATTTAAACAACTCATGGGGTTCAAATAAGAACCATTTAATATTATTATATAACTGTTAATCTATACAAGTTATTCCAAACGGATTCCAATAACCTAAGAATCGGTCCTTGGATAATAAAGCTAAATTCTTCTAAAACAAAATACATGTTTGTTATATGATTCTTATTGTTACTTTGAGACTATAACAAAATGTTTTTATCAATGCACAAAGACAATAGCTAAGAAACAAAGATATAAGGTATTTGTAAAGAATGACGAATAGACATGCAACATTATGTATAGAATATGCTTATCGATCATAGACGTAATACGTGTTTTCAAAGTTTAATGGTCATCGACCTATAGAATCTTTATGTCATGTGAATTCTTTTTGTCTTGTGATATTTATTCATCGATCATACTAGATGATTGTTAGTTAGGTTCTCATAAAAGAATAAATATATTGTTAGGGACTGAAGTTGCTAATAGGTAAAAGTAAAGGGTTAAGGTGAGCCAATATAATAACGATGGTGTTGAGGCACAACTTCATTTTCAAGCAAAGCGGCAAACTTGTTGCCCTTTTTCACACTTGCATTCTTCTTTTCTCCCCAAATCCCAAATTTAATATTAATTGTTAAATGAGAATTTCCAATTTTACCCCTGATCTATTCGAAAGATTCTGGCAGGGTGGTTTGAAGTGGAAGGGTAATAGACAAAGTACGGAAAGTACAACAAAGGCTTCTTTGACAAGATGACTTGTGAGGTCAATCGAAATTAAAGAACTCCCCACCGCCAGTTGTGGCTCCAATTAAGGAAGGTCCAGAGACCCTTTGGATAATCGATACCCTTCTATACGTCGCGTATGGGTTCATACGTGACGTATAGGGTCGAAAACACTGAAAACGAGGAAAATTCAGGGAGGGCTGTCAGAGAGCTATACCGCCCTATAGCCCCCCTATACGACATACGGGGCTATACGACGCGTATAGCAATTTCGACACTAACTACGAGGAAAATTCAGGGGGCTATCAGAGGGTTATACGCCCGTATAAAAACTATACGACGAATATGGGGCTATACGACACGTATAGAAATTTGGGTGTCTAAATATTCAATCCTTAAGGAATCACCAAACCAGAGTACTTATTCTTTCTAGTCACTTAAAAAGATGAGGGTAATTGGGGAGATACTAATACATAGATTTAAAAGTTTATTAGTTTATATTAATCAAGATTTATAATGTAATATTCATTTATCAAATTATGAATTCCTGAGCTAAAGCGTTCACATCATGTTAATTATACTTATTTCTGTAATTACATTAAAAACATTATATTTTATCTCTGTATCTCAATTAAATAGTATGTTTTTTATAGTTTTATAATTACGTTTTCTTTCTGCTCTACTCATAATCATTTTCAAAAAATAGTAAAAAATTTATAAGATTTGAAGAGTGATTTCTCAAATATAAATATTGAACTAACCTTTCTCGCTACTATACTCAACCCATTTACAATCATTTTTTAAAATACAAGAACACACTCATAAAAATATAAAAAACCTATTATGAATGCTCTAAATGGAGAGACTTAGTTCTAAAATGGCTAAGCCAAGAAAACTATTTTTGAGTGAGTTTTGAAATACAAACTATTTTGATGATCCTATATTGAAATTGATCTAAAATAAAAAAAGTGTCAACTCTACGTACTCAAATTAAGTTGTTTTTTTACCTAACGATTCAAGTTATGATCGGCTCATCTTGGCTCGATTGTAAACAAATTGAGCTTGGTTTATAAACGATCCGAGTTAAATTAACATCTCTGTGTGAACAATATAATACTTAAGAAGTGAATATGAATTTACATGGTATAAATTCTTCCTAATTTATATCCATCAATAAATATTTTAAATCTCATTTTCTTTTTCTCCCCTCGCTGGCTCAATAAGTAGCGGTTCGAATTTCACCATCTTCACACTTTCATCCTCAACTTGTCCTCTCCCTTCGTGTGTGAAAATGGAGTTCAGGTGCATCAGTCATCTTACACTCCTGTTTGCAATTTTGACTACGGTCAACGCTCGTATCCCCGGAGTTTACAACCGGAGGACAGTGGAAAGCGCTCACGCCACCTTCTACGGTGGCAATGACGCCTCCGGCACCATGGGTACGTCACCATTTCGACTTCAATACGTCATAAGTTCATTTACTTCATCATCAGATCTCATAAAAATAAGCGGAGGTCTTGGTTTAAGTCCCAACAAAAATAAAAAGGGTTGAGTATGGAGATAATCTAGTTAGTTATTCAATTAACCGTTAAAAAAAGTTTGTTAAATGGGTTGACTTACAGGTGAGCGTGTGGGTACGGGGAACTTGTACAGCCAAGGGTATGGTGTCAACACGGCGGCGTTGAGCACTGCTCTGTTCAACAATGGGCTGAGCTGCGGTGCTTGTTTCGAGATAAAGTGTGAATGACCCACAGTGGTGTCATCCTGGTAGTCCGTCGATTTTCATCACGGCTACCAATTTCTGCCCGCCTAATTTCGCTCAGGCGAGTGACAATGGGGGGTGGTGCACCCCCCTCGAACCCATTTCGATCTAGCCATGCCCATGTTCCTCAAAATTGCGGAATATCGTGCCGGCATAGTTCCCGTTTCATACCGCGGTTAGTATTCTTTACCCTTTCATTATGTTCTCGAAAACTACTATTACTTACCCTTTTCATTCATGCATTCAAAACGTAAAGTATTCAGTTGTTTTAATTAAATGGTGATTTTAAAACAAACGGACGAGAAGAGTCATATACTGGTCTGGTTATGTTATTTGAGTGTATGTTTGAGATTGCTTATTAAGTTAAAAAAAAAATGTTTAACAAATCCAAAAGTACTTTTTAATTGATATAAGGTAAAATTAGGTTTGAAAATAAAAACAGGGTTATTTATGATTTTTAAAAACTCATTTTGATCCATTTTCTATTATACCTTTACTATCTTCTATTATCATTCGTTTTCAAATGTGTGTTTTTTTTTGTCATTTTACAACATTTAGTTTATAAGATAATCCAAATATTTTTTAAAAGCTTCTTTTAAAAAATCATAAGTTATAAATGCTTTTTGTTAAAATACTTTTTATTAAATAAACAATCCCAAAACTGGCCTGAATCATTTTCACTTGAACGGCCTGTTTATTTAGCTTACATGATCCATAGCTCTTTAAGTCATCATATTTGTAGAATTGAAATTCAATTCAAACGTATAATTTCCATATGTTGTTTTTAATTAAATATATAATATAATTTTATTTTTCTAATATTTATAATGTATCCGGTTTTTTAGTCGATCCAACCAATGAACCAGTATTATGATTGTTTCTCTGTCCCCTATAATTCTTTTTTTTAATATTTTTGATGTCATTATATTTTTTAATCGGTCCAACTAGTGAACCACTAGAGGTGTAGAAGCCGGTTTTTTACCCAAACCGTTCGGGTTCAAAACCGAACCGGTTTTTTTGTGAAGGGTTCAAACCGGTTTTTTTTCCAAACCGGTTCGGTTATAACCGGTTTGGTTCACCGTATACTCGAACCTGTCAAACCGATTAGGACCGGTTTGAAACGGTTTTTTTAACAAACCGGTTTTAGGACCGGTTTTTTAACTTTCAACCGGTTTTATAAACCGGTTTTGAGGGTGGGGTTACCAAACCGGCGGTTCGGGTGGATTCGGGACCGGTTTGGGCAAACCGGTTTTTTTAAACCGGTTCTGGTTTTTTGGCCGACCGGTTTTTTTGCCTATGTCTAGAACCAGGAATATGGAGGTTTGTTGTCAGATACAATTTAAAAACATGTTAATTACATTAATTTTGATCCTTTTCACCGCTTAACCATAAGGGGTCACAACTTCACATGTTGTGAAGTGTAAACTCCTCTCAAAAGTCAAAACCGTGTATGTAAATCTACGATCTGTTCTTTGATTTACACATCTACCAATATTACATTTGTACAACTACTAAATTAATTAAAAAAAAACAATATTCTTCACATAGGGTGCCATGCCGAAAAAAGGAGGGGTGCGATTCACCATCAATGGATTCCGTTACTTCAACTTGGTTCTCATCACAAACGTTGCGGGAGCAGGGACATAACTCAAGCATGGGTGAAAGGTTCAAGGACCGGATGGATGAGCCTTAGCCGTAACTGGGGTCAAACTGGCAATCAAACGCGGTCCTTGTGGGCCAATCTCTTTCATTTAGGATCAGAGGCGGTGATCGTCGCACTTCCACCTCCTGGAACATTGTTCCTGCCACTGGAAATTCGGGCAAACCTTTGTTGGCAAAAATTTTCGAGTCTAGACACTTGGGTATTAGACGGCTTAATTAAACTTTTACGAAAGTTTCTTTTTATAATTATACGCGTTACACAAGCTTTACAATAAAGAATTTGTGTACTAGATTGGAGTTAAATTTAAGTTAGGAAGAGTGTCATTAGGAGGTCTGAAGTGGCTCGGAACTATATAGTCATGCCTTGATTGATGACGGCCCGCAGCCTTCTATTTTTTATATGTTCTTTTATATTATCATCATTATATGAATACACGACTATGATATAATATTGTTGGAATTTCAGAAGTTTATTTGTTTGATCTGAAAAAACAAAGATAATCACCTTGCATAAATCCCACTCGTACAGTAGGGGTTGGGCTTTTCGGTTTGATCATTAAAAAGCATAAATATCATGTTCATTATTGTGATCAACGTAAGTGAATGTTGATATGTTTGCTTAGGTTTGGATTTTCGTCCAAACGTTTACATCTTTGTACCATGATAGCAGTGATATTTGTGTTACAAGATTCCTTGAGTAATATGTTTGGGGATGTTAGTAACAGCAGTTATATTTGTGGTACATATTCGGTAGTACTACGTTAACCAAATGTAACATTAATAGCCTACCGTTTCGAATACATGATACCACAAATTGAATCATGTCACAACAAGAGATTGAACAAGAGATTCCTATTAATTTTAACTTCTAACTATAAGATATTTTGATGCAAATGACATTATCATGATGTTAATTAACCCCTCTTGTTCATGAAGCAACAAGTATCTGAATTCATAGACATATGGCTGAATTTCTATCATTTTAGCCAGATTGGGCTTTGTTTCACCGTTGATCAGACACTCCATTATCAACCTTTTAAGTGAGCCCGATGGTGGCAACTGGCTATAAATCCATTCCAGAAGTGACTCCATGTCATCTGCAAATCTTTCATGTGCCATTGCAGAAGCTTCGGTATCATAATCTTTTTCTTGCTGATAACACCCACTGAAGCGTCTAAACTACTCCTGTCGCGCTCTTGCCAGCTCATTCACTATGTCCTCAGCTGTATAAACCCTCAGCTGCAAATAATGATAAACTTAATTAGCCACCATAATTAAGTTTTAAAACACAGTAATTGCATATAGCTTACTGCTGGTGAAGACCAACTCCTCTACAAAGAGCAAATGTCACATTGGGTTCTGGAACCCAAGTCCATACGCTTGTCGAAGTAGCATTTCCCCTCATCTGTTACACCCTTGTAGGATTAAGCAATAGTATGTCAGATTATATCTTAAAAGTTATTAAAAGTACGATTTTTTATGGGATCAACTTACATGATTGGAGTTTGAGGGGTGTCGAAGAATGAAGTGTTCAATGGCGAGTGCATTAACCACAATACCTCCCACAATGATTACTGCCTTATTCATGAGAAGTAGCAGCTTCTCTGTGTTGAAGGCAACCCATGTTGTAGAAACGCCTGCAACGAAATATTAACTAAGAATATGATGGTTTATTTTGTGATTTTTCATACTAATTTAGGATTTCTTACAGTACATGCATTATGCAGGCGTTGTATATGTTGATCCAGAATGCTAACTTCTGCTTATATGTCAGTAATTCAACTTCACACTGCAGAGCTTCTGCATCAAAATCCTAAAGAAAGTAAAATGTAATTTTTTTTACAAATTACTCGTAAACATTTTTTTTAAAACATCAAAAACTTACCTGAGTTTTTCCTGTACTTCTATGGAACATTCAGAATGCGTGTATGATCGAGTGTATTTCCCGTAATTGGGTGAAAGTCTTGTATGGACCAATGTCTCTCTGCTGCCATCAAAGTCAAGTATATGGAATACGGGTCAGAATCTGACCCGTTATTATGAAGAAAATGCGGGTCTGTACATTAAAACTTGATTTAGAGATGAAGCTTTTGAGCTCATCAGAGTTTTTTTGTCATGAAAGTTGATCATTTTGAAAGTAGCAAGTTCATTACCTTAAAGGGAAGGTGAGTTGAGTAGATAAACATGGACAACAAGGACCACCAATGCATACTGCAACACTTTGCTCAGTTTCAACTTCCTCTTCTAATTCTTCTTCAAGTGCTCAACCTTTCACATCATACACAACCATTTTAATCAATCTCATGCTACCTACTGTTTACCTTTAATGATACATTTACTATTTAATAACAACATATATATGTATCAAGGGTAAAGTTCCTTTGTTAACCCTTGTTTATTTTGATAACCTGCTAACTTTGATGTAACGAACACTTACACCATAATTATGCAGTATAACTCACTTTTACACTGCGTTACACCTGATGTAACGATTTTACCCTCATTTTCAAAATTTTCCTCCCTTTCTAAAAAAACTTTACAATGTTTTTAAAATATTCTTAACTTTTTTGTATGGTGTTCTTTTTTTTATACAAAAAAAACACACTATAAATAGATCGTTTTAATATCTTTAATTCGAGTATAGTCATGCTATATTAAAAAAAAATAATGTTCGTTATAGACCACTAAATTTAGCACTGTAACTCTAACTTACAGTGGCGACGCGGCCTGCTGTGTACCACTAGTCGGGTTAATGAATTATCGCAATAAACAAGACTTAACATTTGAATCATATCGTATGTATCATATATACATATATTATGAAAAAGATAGAAAGATAAAGGACACCTCTTGCTGAAGAGCCATTGTTTCTGATTCTCCTGAGTTTCTTGCATGATGAGCTCTTCAAATTTCATTCTATTGAGAATCAGTGAAACAGGGAGAGAGATGATGATGATGATGATGATGAGGTGATTTGGAGGGGAGTGTAGGGATATGTAATAAAGGTTAGACAACATCTAAGTAAGTGTTCATGATCATTACTCTTTCTTCTAGAATAATATAAGGTTAGTTTATGTTGTCTGTTTTTTGATTCGGTTATCTTGAAATTGCAAATCTAAAAGTCGTGAAATGAAAGCGGTGGCGACATATGAAAACATGAAAACTATAAAACCTTCTTCTCTACCCACCGTAACTTTATTTAGCACGGGTCAATGCTACATGACATATAACTCTTCGCCCGTGATACTAACTTCCCATTTTAAATATTGTTTTAGAATTCTTATTCATTGATTATTATTCCCAAATTATAAGATGGAATGAACCACCCACCAAATTATCCTTTCATGATTGATAATTATCTTTTGCCATTTTAAATATTGTTTTACATATGGCATCAAATATTATAACCGTGTTTAAGTTTTTTAAGTTTGATACACTGTTGTTGTTAGTTTTGACACACATGCATAAAATGATGTATATAACTCATTACAATTATACTCCAACTTCTTATTTGTAATTCATTGTGTACTTAGTTTTGACACGCGTGTATTTATAAACTTTTGTTTTTGTATCTATCATCTTTCGCTCTCTTCATAGAAAGTCTTGTTTGAGTATA
The DNA here is from genome assembly GCA_025506505.1 of Flaveria sonorensis. Taxonomy (NCBI): domain Eukaryota; kingdom Viridiplantae; phylum Streptophyta; class Magnoliopsida; order Asterales; family Asteraceae; genus Flaveria; species Flaveria sonorensis. The sequence goes on along the minus strand of CM046440.1, from coordinate 74,952,976 downwards.
TTGTTTATAGCCCAACAAATGATGTGTGTTTGTCTTAGGGCCACCAAAAACAAGACTGAATATTGGTCAATCATCATCTATTCTTTGACTCAAAAGTCAAATAGATATCGATCATTTTAAAATATTAGACTTTCATAACGCTACAACTCATCATTCCTACAAACAGTTTCAATCAGCATGTCGCGTCAGCTTTCCACTCAACTTCACTCATTCTTCCCACAAACACTTTTACCCCTAACACTATCCTTCCCACAAACACCTTTATTTTTTCACCTCACGTTTTCTTTTTTTATTTACTTTAAATAAAGATACTTAAATTATTATAAATATATTAATTAAAATAAATAATAGAATTAAATATCAAATGATCAAATAAATACTTAAATTAAATAATTCTAAATAAGAAAATAATAAATTAAACCGCAACTACATTAAAATAAAATATAAACAACAACGTAAAACAATAAAATAAAAACGACCATAAGAAATTAATAGACAGAAACAATAATAAAACTACTCTGTAATCCCCCTATTCGCCCAGAGATGTTCTATTAGATCGTTCCGCAATGCATGGTGCGCGTCCTGGTTACGTAAGCTTCTCAATCTCTGTAGGTGTGTTTGAAATGATGGTGGTGTCCCGTTATAAATAAAACAAAAAAACTAGCCGTTATGAAAAAAAACAAAAAAACTAGCCATTATAAATAAAACAAAAAGATTTTAAAAAATAAAAAAATAAACTCTAAAAAATTATTTTATAAATGTAAAAAAATTAAAAATATTTTTATTTAATTAACACATTTTAATTAAAATATTATACTTAAATTATTATTTTAATTAAAAGTTTTTATAAGATTTAATTAAAATATTTTAATTTAAAATCATTTTTTAATAGTAGGGCTCACATCACCTCTCCCTCTCACCGCCCTTGCAGACGATTACCCACCTCAAACCATCACCCCCCATCGCCGCCCCTCCGGCGGGCGCGGTCCACGTCGGCGACGGGTCGGCCACGGGCGCGCGCGGGGACGGTCTTATAGAAGTATGGATTGATATAAACCTAAGTTATTAACATGGTTTAAGCTATTAACATGGTTTGGTAAACTATGTGACACGCCTTTTTCCTTTAACTATTGATTTGTCGTTTCCAGTGAGGTTGGCCAATGTTTCATATGCTATTTTTGGTTTTGAATTACATGATTACTTGAATGATAAGTTGACTACTTTCAACTTGCCTAGATAATCATTTGTCCTGATTAAGAGAAAATTGCATAGATGGTCCCTATGGTTTAACCAAATTGTATATTTGGTCCCCAAATTTTAAAAATTGTAAAGTTAGTTCAAACTTTCGTGTTCATTGCACGTTTGGTCCCCGACATTAAATTTATTCAATTTTTATGTATTTTATAAAGTTTAAACTAACATTTAAATCTAATTGTAGGGACTAAAAGTGTAAAACCCACATATAAGTTTAGACTAACTTTGTAATTTTTAAAGTTTAGGGATCAAACTTGTAATAACTATACAAAAGTTTGGATTGATTTTGCAATTTTCAAAGTTTGGGGGACAAATGTACAATCTGATCAAACCATAGGGACCATTTATGTTATTTTTTCTTATCTTGGAATGTTATGAATATCTTCTATCATAGCATAAAGATTATTGTTAAGGTTAACCATTTTAGATGCGTGTACGTATGCAAAAGATTTTCAGATTTTTTACGAGGAAAACTTCAAACCAATACTAAAAACCAAATTCTCAAAAGACATGTATAAATAATTTGCTTAAATGGGCAGCTCTAGCCAACAAAACCAAATATGCCACCTATTAGACAATGTTATTTAGTGATTAGTTTAAGGACTAGTATTGTAACTTGGTGTTTTATATAAACACTATGATATTGTAACCCTAATTATGATAATCATCTAATACAATCCTAATTACAAGGTTTAACTTGGTATCAGAGTCAGGAGGGCTCGATCATCGCTGGAACCCTAATCAGGACGGCCGGCCGCCGCCGCCGCCCTGTCCAACCATCCATCACCGCTCCTCTTTTCTTTTTTTTTTCTTTACAACCTCACAACAACCTCCACATATGGCGGAACACTAGCCTCCGCGGCCACAAACCACTACCATCACAACAACCACCACCTTCACAAAACCCTAATTCAGCCGTCGTACTTCACAACAAAAAAAAAACACAACCACAGTACTTATTGTTGTTGTCAGATCTGCAAAACCCTAGCTGCCGTCGCTAATCAGCAACCAGTCGACGCTAATCAGTACCCTGCCGTCTCTAATCAGCAACCAATCGTCGCTAATCAGCACCCTGCCGTCTCTAATCAGCAACCAGCCGTCGCTAATCAGCAACCAGTCGTCACTAATCAGCAAGCTGCAGTCGCCAACCAAGCAGTCTCCTGCCGACATAACTTCCGGCAAACCTTGACACTCACCTTTAAGCTGACGCAACTTCCGGCAAACCTTGGCACTCACTTTAAAGCCGAAGCAACTTCCGGCAAACGACGTAACTTCCGGCTGCCGACGTAACTTCCGGCAAACCTTCACTCTTAAAACTTCTAAGGTGTGCATTCAACAAAGCCGATAACATTCGTCGGATTTGTAACAGACAACAAGATCTGCAATAGACGGTGACACTTAACAAGGGCAACGACACTACTGTTGTGACACTACAATCCTGGCCACAGGACAAACTGAAGAACAACTATGATTTTTTTTTATATTTATGTCTTTAATTTTCAAACAAAGTGAGGGAGTATTAGACAATATTATTTAGTGACTAGTTTAAGGACTAGTATTGTAACTTGGTGTTTTTTATAAACACCTGATATTGTAACCCTAAATATGATAATCTATCTAATACAATCCTAATTTCAAGGTTTAACTCCACCACCACCAGGCCACCATAGTTCTTACCTGAGCCTGTCAACTTAAAGAATTGATGTTAGACATGATTTTTACTCATGAGGATGCTTGAAGCTTATGTAGTCATGTTTTCTAACGGTCAACATCTTGTGTTGACGAGTACAGAGACGTAGGAAAAAAAGAGTCAAAAATTAAATCACAACTATTTGAATAAACGCCATCCGTGGGACTCGAACCCACGACCACGTGGTTAAAAGCCACGCGCTCTACCAACTGAGCTAGAACGGCTGATGGAAACAAGAACATTCTAAATCTTTAAACCTCGAGATCAAGCTAAGTTACGTACAGCTTAGGGAATTCTTTGTTCATTTTATCAGTTGAATGGTGTGATTGATTACTACTTTTCTCAAAAGACAACTATATGGTTTCTGTAATCTGGTAACTTTTCACTTTAATGATTCAAGCCTGAGTTTAAAGATTTTAGCTCGGTAAATAGATTTCGAGCTAACTCATATAGTTACAAGCTCTCGCTAGTCTTGGCTCAGCTTGAAGACTAGTCCAACATGAAACTACATAATTAAACAAAACGTACTTTAAGCATTCAGAGATGTATGAGAAACAAATAATACATGAAAGATGCAACACAATAGAAATTAGAAAGTCATTACACAAGGATTCTAGAAATACATGAACCAGGTCACCAAGTTTTAGTTTCAGGTTATCAAATATCAGTCACAAATGTACAGACAGTAGACATGCACATAATGGGCTTGAAGCAGCTCAATCCCGGGGTGGCGGTGACATATCAGCAGATCTCGACCTAGATCCTGATGGAGATCTTGATGCCGGTGACCTGTACCGTGCTCTACCTCCGTCAGATTCATGTGGGGACCTCCTGCATCATCACATCATATAGTTAGATCACCCTCATTCCAATGAATGCTGTTGTAATGATAAATTACATAAATATATATCAAACTACTAGCTCAAACATACCTATCAACGTTTGGGTCGGCATCACGATCATAACCTGGAGAATAAGACCTGCGAGCATGACCATTTTCACGCTCTAAGGGTGATCGAGGCTCTCTTCTTACAGGGGATGGAGAATAGTCTCTTCTTTTAGGAGCAGGAGAGTAGGACCTGTGAGATTACAATAATTTTACCATCTTTGATAAAATAAATAAATCCTTATTCAGAGAAAAGCTACTTTGAAAGTTGGGAATTACCTTGAATGATGATGCCTTCTAGAAGCTGGTGGATGGCGAGGGGAGCGAGATCGGGACCAAGAGCGTCCTGGTGGTTACCACATAAAACAAAGGGTAATGATTACATAACCCACAGAAAGGACACCGTAAAAGGGGCGGGCTGTTAACAAGTCAGAAACGTTTAACTTTGACATGGTCATGTAGGTTTTTATCTTAGTATCTAAGGACCTTAATATTTCTTATGAGGAGCAATTTTAATAATCCTACTTAACAGTATTTTCATATATGCCATCTAAATAATCAAGTTTCATCAATAGACAATAGTAAATAAAATAATTCAGTTAGTAAATAAAATAATTCAGTTAGTAAATAAAATAATTCAGTTAGTTGTAAGTTATAACAACCAGTTTCACTGAATAAAGAAAACAGTAATATAATGTGAAGATGATTTAAAATATAAACACTGCTTTCATGCTTGAAAATTCAATAAAACACACTGTTATAACTGGTTTAGTTCTACTATAGATTGTCAGATATGATATTATTATTGTTTTAAAAAGGTAAATGTAACATTACAAAACTTACAAAAATGCATATGGAATTTTGAACTTTGTAAAGGATATAATTGAACTTATTCCTTCTTATAGACAATTAGTGTGTCAGATGCAATTACAAAGTGTGTCAAAAAGGCCACATCTATGAGAAAACTAATATAAATTACAGTAGTGAACTTCAACCCACTCCCCTTCTAAACAGATAGGAAAAAAAAAGTATATCAACACGTTAAAAAAAAATCTGATATGTAATACATACCATGTCGCCGGCCTTCATGACCCGAGGGTCCCCTGAATATTTCAAACAGCAATATATCAGAAAACCGTAATATAAAACAATCTTAAACACGAAACCTATTGAGTATTAATTACCTAACCCTAGTTCTTCGGCGCATCTCCTCAGGCCTCTTTCTAGTTTCTGTAGCAAGAACAACAGAAATCTCCCTACCAGCAAACATCCGTCCATTCATATGATACTGCGCCTCTTCAGCATCATAAGGATCCACAAACTGCACAAATGCAAATCCACGAGGTTCCCTGCATACAACATAAACAAAACCTTCAAAAAAAACACACACGAGTATGCAAAGAATTCTTAGTAACAAGAAAAACCAATCCATCCTGCTAGTTGACCCAGGTTTTCTTATTATACCTTTCTGTGCAATTATATTCTACATGAATCTGACACAGAAGTACATGAAAGCAGCTAAGATCCAAATGGCTGACCTTTTCCACTATAGTCAAGTATGAATGGCAAAATTGCAACTTCAAAAGATGCAAATGACTTCAAAAATCTTCATATTTCTTGTAAATAATTGAACTTGAAATCAACGTTGTCCAAAAGTAAAAATTGCTTCAACTTCTTCTCAATTGTTGAAGAATCAATCTTCTTCCACATATCAAACTTCTAACAGTTTTATATAATTTCTCTGTATATTCGAACATTCTTCAATAGAACACTACTCTTGGTGGGAAAAATGTTAAGCAATGTTAAACCTTCATCAATTGTGGGGCTTGGGCTTGTTTTTAACTTCAAAGTTCAAACCAACCATACCCCCTGACAAACCAGGTCAAAACATAACTCTACATGAAAACATATATCTTTCCCTATAACCATTTCCTTTACAAGATAGATATAATAAGTTTTAACAATTCAAACATTGTTCAGGCTAAAATCAATCCTTCGAGTTATGACATTTCATTTAACAAATAAAGAACTGGATTACTATTACACACTCACCCGGTGTAATAGTTCTTCGGGAGATACACGTCTCTGACCACTCCAAACCTTTCAAAGGGCACACGAAGCTCTTCAGGCCTTATATATCGAATCAAAAAAAAACAATTAGATCATCCAACAGAAACATTTCCAATTATATTGGCAAACCATCAATAAACAAGAATGTATGAATTGTAAACAGATGGTTCACCTGCAATTCAAAGGAATATTACGAACCAAAAGGCTGCCATGATTCTGATCCTTCGGTCTCCCTCTTTCACCTCCATATCCCCTTCTGGGAGGAGGGCTTCTTGCTCGACCTCCATGGCCCCTCCGTGGAGGACTGTAGTATGGTGGACTATGTCTTCTCATGGTCCAATCTCCAACTAAACTGTATATAAAATTAACACTTCATATTTAATTTTCACATCATAGCCCAACAAAATAGAAGCCCAGATTGGGGAAATATATTGGAAGCAATTAACGTTATAATCACACTTTTGCCTTGAAAGACACGAAACTGAACCCTAAAGAGTAATCGTCGAAATAGGTAAAATTAGTATAACCACGAGCCATGAATCCATGAGAAAGCTAAAAGAAGAAGGTAATTATTGTTCGTATTGTTCGATTTGGTTGGAATTAACGACACCGAAGATCAAACGTTCGTTGGATACATTAGAAGATGATTATGAAATTAGAAATGCGAAAAGATTAAGATGTGAAATATACCTGATAGATGAGAAAGAAAGATTTGTGGATTTACAGATCCAGATGCTGGAATTGAAACTTTTGACCTAGAGCTTTGTTGGCTTCTCGCGATGAGGAAGAGAAGAACACCGGTTCGGTCGGTGTGTTTCAAAACTCATATGGAATACCGTATTTACTAAATTAAAATTTTAAGAGTAAATTAATGTTTGTATCACTCACATTTATTCAATTTAACTGGTTGTATTTTTATACTTTCAAATTCTTGAATTGCCTTCTATTCTTTTAATTTTTTTTTTTTTTGTGTACATCTTTGTGGTTGACGCTGTTAAAGTACGCAGTTAAATGCATCTGTTTTTCTCTCTCTTGTAGGGGCATTTTGGTCTTTTCATTATTTCCCCCTTCTCTCTTGTAAAACCATTATAAAAAGACGTGGATATGAAAGGACCAAAATAACCCTGCAAGAGAGAGCAAAAGAGACGCATTTAACTGCGTACTTTAACGGCGTCAGCCACAAGGATGCAAACAAGGAAAAAATTAAAAGAATAGGGGGCGATTCAACGTTTTAAAACTATAGGGATGCAAATAGTTAAATTAGATAAATGTTAGGGATGTAAACGGTAATTTACTCAAATTTTAAATACTGGGCTAGGCCTTCATGTTCCGATATGTTTAATAAAACTTATACCAGCATCTAGATAAATATAAATACGTCATAATGTTATTTGAAATTTAAAAGAAAACAAAACATCGCTGTGAAAACGAGCGTTAAAGAATGTGAAAATGAATTCAAAAAGAAAAATATATATTAAATTTAGTTGTATCTATTTTAAATAAAATCTATATCAATACATAGATAAAAGGTAGGTACGTTGTAATGATATATTCGAAATAAAAATTAAAAACAACATAATTTTGTAGTGAAATGAATGTTCATGAAAACGTAAACGAATTTAAAAGGTAGATTTTTTTATATTTGATTAGGATTGGTTTCGAATGAAGGTTATATCAAAACATAAATAAAAAAAAAACTAAAGCAATATTTTTAAAAACATTGAATTTTATAAACTTATGAAGCGAAAAACATTAAGTCAAATACATTATTAAAATACTAAACTAATTCAGCATTAATTGATTGTCTATAGTCTTAGAAGAGATAATCACACTATGAACAAACAAATGAAGGCTCTAGCTATATGATTTGATTATTCAATCATTTGATATTTTTGTGTACCATATAACTTGATCATTCAATCACTTGATTTTTTTGTTTACTATATGACTTGATCATTCAATCAGCTGAGGATAAGCGTTTATCGTTTTTTAATGTTTTGTAGGTTATGCGAGACATTATGCACGTGTTATGCTTACAATGTTCGACTTATCGTAAATTACAATTTATGAAAGGCTAATGAATTTTCATGCCTAAAATAAGTTCACTGCCTACCTAAAGCAGAAATCAGACAAAGCTGATTAACATTTCATGCAAGTTTCATTATCTTTAAACCATCTTACTTATTTGTGCAACAAGCCAGTTGAAATTACACACTCATGACTGTACATGAACACTATGTTATCTTTCAGTCTTTCAAACACTACCACCTCTAGAAGCCACCTGCCTCGGGCAACCAACGTTTTTGTTACCATTATGTATCCGACCCGTCTCTGTTCTACGAATATCAGACCTGTTTTGCAATTCTTGAAGTTGTTCCAACACTTTGACCAACTCATCAGCGGTGGGTCTGTGAATAGGTTCTCTCGCGAGACACTTCATTGCAAGAACTGCAGCTCTCATGGCTACATCAGCAGAGTACTGTCCGCTAATCCGCTGGTCCATTATTTGAAGAATCCTTCTTTTGCTGTTCAAATAAGGCTTCGCAAAGTCAACCAACACTTGCTCATAAGCTGGACGGTTTTTGTCAATGCATCGTCTTCCTGTCAAAATTTCTAGAAGAACCACCCCAAAACTGTAGATGTCGCTTCGTTCAGTTAAGTGACCTTCATGAAGACGAGTATTGAATTTATAAATATTCAAGCTGAAACTAATTCCCAAAATTTCAGTGCACAATAAGAGGTGTCAAAATGGGCTAATTTGATGGGCTGGGTTCACATCAAAATGGATACTTTTTAAGTCTGTGCAGAAATAGATCTGGCTGACCCACAAACCCAATTTGTTTATTTTTAATTTTCAGTTTTCAAATAGATAATGTGATAGATATGAATAAAGGGTTAGCATCATTTGAGAACTCATAAGTATCTTAAGAACCGCGAAAACTACATCAATTGCTCATATTCCTTAGATTTTATACTTTTTTACACGCAGTTGTGTATGTTTATGTATATTAAACGTCATCAAAGTAATGTTTTCACATTTTTAAAAAAATTTTATTTGTTTAGTTGCACATTTGTAGATTCGAAACTCGTTCATTTTTTTCTTTTTGAATTTCAAGAGAGGTGATTAAAAATATAATATATTTTATATAAAACATAGAAAAGGTTTTGTGTTGACTTAAGATATTTGTAAGTTCTCAAATGACACTAATCAAGACAATATTACTACAAAACTAATTTATGATGACAAAAATAGTTCACCTGTTGCCATGTACTCAGGGGCTGCATATCCATAAGTCCCCATGACCCTTGTGGATACATGGCTTTTCCCATCCACTGGTCCATCCTTAGCCAACCCAAAATCAGAAAGTTTTGCATTGTAGTCCTGAAAAACAAATTACAATCAAAACTAGTAATATATCAGGTAAAAACGCTAAACATACAACAAAACGCGTTATGCCAAGAAATTTAAAACATACAGAATCAATCAGGATATTCGAACACTTGAAATCGCGATATATCACTTTCGCTTCAGGGCTATGAAGATATGCAAGCCCCTTTGCAGCACCAAGAGAAACCTTTAAACGTAGGCTCCAAGAAAGAGGTTGAAAGTAAGAACTCCCTGTTTCAAATTGAAATCACATCAATTAACAAGCTGTAGGCAGATAGATTGGATCGATGGTGTAAAACTAAATTAGCAATGGAAAAAATCTAACTCCTAAAAAGATGGTTTTCCAAGCTGCCACGAGACATGAACTCGTAGACAAGGAGCCTTTGGTCATCCTCTAGGCAATAACCGATTAGTTGTACCAGATTTGGATGAGATAGCTGCCCTAAATAATTGATTTCAGTCTGTAACATCATTATAACGAGAAATTAGTTTACTCAGAGTATCAGTTTCATAATCAACTGCATAGAGTGACACTTACCAACCATTCTTGGTGACCTTGAAGACCTTCTTGGTTCAATCTTTTTACAGCAATAACAGTGCCTGTGCCAGGTCTGGCAGCAGTTAGTGATTGCTCATCTATCCAACCTTTAAACACTAAACCGAAACCGCCTTCACCCAACACACTATCGGGGCGAAAATTCCTAGTGGCTGTTTTAAGTACATTGAAACTAAATGATTTCAAATTTGCTGATTGCAAGATCTCATCTTGGCTTCGAGGGCTAGGTGGTGTTGTTGCAGATGAAACCTTAACTGTCAAACACGTTAAAAAGACAATCTTGATGTGATTATGATTAACAGTAAAAGAATCATGATCAACTCAAACAAAAAAGCAACTTTGTGGGAATCAAAAACCCAAATTAGCTGATTTGATTGTGCTTGTGATTGTGATGTACTCACCATCATGACGGGAATTTTCTATTCTCAACCGAACACTGAAGCAAGAACCCATTTGAATCTTTTATCTTTTGATTCAAATTACACGTTAAAGACTCACCCTTTTGGCTCTAAAAGGGAAGACAATGAAAGAAAATGAGTGTTATTATGCTTCTGTATGGACAGTAATGAGACTGTAAAAAGAACTCACAGTGGCATTATATCAAACAGTTGGTGGGTGTGAACATGCACTGAAAGTCCATGTGTACGGTTGGCTTCACGAGAACCTTTCTTGAGTAAAGCCAATGACAGAAGGGTTGACTTCGCCTCCATTAATTCATAACTGCAACTTGCTTTATATATGAATGGTATCTTAAACACCATCCCTAATCTTGAATTAAACAAGTCTATAATTTTCCAATTTGGAAGAGGAAATTGATTGTTTAAGACTAAAATTAAGGTGGGTGATGAAGGAATAGAAGGAGGAGTTCAATTATCGGATTATAATAGTGGCATTTTGTTTATTTGATCATTAAACCAGGAAGAAGACAAATGATCAGGGTCAACAACCTGGTTAAGGTTGAAAACCTTTCAAGATCCATTGAGTCGGGTCGCTCGCTCGGATTCCAGTTTTGGGGCATCCTTATCTGCTCAAATATCAACTAATTACTGAAATAAATAAGATTTTGATTATCAAAACAAAGAGTAAATTACAAATTTAGTCATTTAAATATGCTCAAAATTATAAATATGTCTTTAAACTTTTACAAGTACACCGAATATCTTTTATTTGAAAATTTTTAACGTTTTTTGTCTTTTTTACTAACAGCATTTAACTTTTTTTGTTACATTTTTATAAATGTTCATTTTGCCCCTAACCCTCAAAAGGACAAAATGTGTAATTTTATGAATCTTTTATTTTATTTCTTTGTGTTTTTTTTATCAACTTTACTTTTCATTATTTCTTTATTTTTAACCATTTTTTTTAAATAATTATCTTAAATATTATTAACTAGTTATTTTTAATCATTCAAATATGAGTTATGATTAGTTTTTATTATTTTAAAATATATAATAAATTACTATTCTATTTTAAAACATTTATCAGATGGCTAATATTTATTTATAATAAAATATATTTTAGAAAAAATCCATTTTCAATAAGATTATATAAAAATGTTTAGTAAAAATAAAAAGATTATGTATTAAGTTTTTCTATAAAAGAAGCAAGCAGACCGGAAAATAAATTCAAGCTTTAAGTATGCTAATAAAAAAATAAAAAAATATATTGTATAGTGTTAAATATTATTAGCCCAATTAATTTTAAAAAAATAAAAAATAGAGTGGCAACGTAGGTCAGTTGGTTGTTTTACACATCGGGTAGTGGCTTCAATTTGACTTTTAACAATTTTCTCTCTCTTTTTTTGTAACATAGCGACCAACCCATCTAAAAGTTCACCATAGTGACAAGTACAAACAACTACTCTGAAGTTTTGATTAAACGCACTATTATTTTGGTTTTTTTAAATGGTTACTGATGGGTTTTAATTATTATAAATCAAACATAAACCACTAAAAATTAAAACGGAAGCGAACTTTACAATAAGAACAATTAAAGACTTATATTAAGCAAGCCTAATCATATATAAGACCTAACATAGAATAATTATAACTATGTAAGAAAAGTCATGGCCCAATTTCATACGATATTCGATGGGTTTCTAATATAATATGTAAAACAAAATGTTTGATATAGTTGAAATTTTTATACCAAAAGGGTTAAAAAGCGACGATGTAACAAACCGATTACTAGTTTAATTTTTATCAAATGTGAATTAACTAAAGTAAACAAATAAAATCATTAGATAATTTAATAATCTATAAATAAAATTTGAGTTTAATAAAATATTTATATTAATTAATTAATAATATTTAGATAAGTTTTTAAAATAAAAATGTCGATAAGAGAGAAAGAAAGAAAAGTTAAGTAAAATAAATAAACACATAAAGAACAAAATAATATATTAGTAAAAAACTATTAGGTGTTCTTTAAATTTTTTATTAATCGGTGTTATTTAAACCCATGTATGTTTTAGTTAATGTTTTAATCAATTATGTTTCATTAATTTCTGTAAATTATATTTTTAGTTTATGTGATATTGATTTTTAAAAAAAACTATCAGGTGTTCTTTAAATTTTATTTGTTCTAGCAGAAAAGTACTTAACTAAATTTAACAAATTACAAAATTGTAATATATTAAAATCAATAAACAAAACTAAATTTTTTACAATTAAAATTAATTTATTAATTATGTTTAAGATAAATTGTAAAATAAAAGTAGTGAGAAAAAGAAAAAAAAAGTAAATAAATAAAAGAAAGAAAGAAAATATATGATTAGTATAAGTTACGTATTTTGTCCTTTAAAAGAGGAGGATAAAAATGTCATTCACCATAAACTTAACAGAAATATTTAACTTCAGTTAGTAAAATGACGGAAAGTGTAACAATTTTTAAATAAAGGGCATCCAGTGTACTTATCAAAGTTTTAGGATAAGATTCGTAATTTTAGTAATACTTAAAGGATAATATCTGTAATTTACTCAATAATCTAACCTAATAAACAAATTGTGTCCTTTATTAATATATGAAATTGCATGTTATGTCATTTAATTTTAATAATTACATACAATATCCTTTATTTAAATGAATTTATACATATATTGTCCTTTACACCAACCACCATCCAAATACACAGTTAACTCGGTTATGTGATCCTCACACGAGTGGTATTTTTTTCATTTGCTTTTCACATCTAATATAGTAAAAAAAAGTATTTTTATAAGCAATCGTTAAACCAGATTGAATGTCCAAAATAAAGTACACAATTTGCTACCGAGTGTCATTTCTTGATCGGCTTGATAAAAATATCAAATAAAAAGTAATGTTAGCAAGAGGAAGTGTATTTATAAATCACAGATGATAATGCTTCTCATCTACCACGAAAAATAATAATAAATGAATTAAGACATCAAAATTAAAGTAAACAAAGTAAAAATATAGATTTGATTAAAAAAAATGTAAAGGTTTTTAAAAACTTAAAGTGCTTAAATGATGGAGAAGATGTTAAATGGTGGTGAAGATGATCGGTGTTGGAATATCAAAAAAAGGAAACACTGAATTTATTGTTCACGAGCTTAAGAAGAACATATGTTTTATCGACTTACCCAACGCTTCGATAGCGATCTTGTAAATTTTTTCATTTAAAATTATCAATAAAACCTAAAAAAATTATATTATCTAAGATGTGAAAAGCAAATGACAAAAATACCATTTATGTGATGAAATATAACTGAGCTAACCGTATATTTAGATGAAAGTTAGTGTAAATGATAATGTGTGCAAATTTGTTCAAATACAGACATTATATGTAATTATTAAAATTAAAGGACGTACATGCAATTTCATAAATAAATAAAGGATATAATTTGTAATTTACTCTAAAAACAAACTTGTTATAATCACATAATCATTTTCTCAATTAAAAATACTAATAAGTTTTACTAATTTTAAAATAAATTTAATTACTAGATAATTATTGGTATAACTAAAATACTTCAAAAAGTATAAAGAGGTTTTATGGATATTATGAAAAATATTTATTATTTTTTTCTATATTATTCTTTATAACTTAAATATGTTTGTTATATATAATAATTTTATTGATATGTTATCTATAACAAATATTAGATCACATGTATCTATAATTTATTATATAATTTTTTTATTCAACCTGTGTGACATGTAAGTGTCTTTTTAACGGCAAGTTAGTGGTTAATTGTTAATATCACCAAGTTAGTAATATTCGTCAATTATAAAATTTAAATATTAATTTTTAAACGAATCAAAACTTCCCATCTTCTCTTTCTCTTTGATCACTAAGCCAAAAGATTACTATTATTTGATTGTAAGATATAAGTATCTAATCGAAATATATTACGATGATGATAATGATAAGGGGTGACGTTGATTTCAAGTTTTGGAGGACTGAAAAAATATATATATAAAATAAAAATCAACACCTACTTTAAATATGAGAAAAAAAATGGAAAATTAATATTTTGTTTAAGCCATTACTACATTTACAATTTTGAAAAGACCGCTATTTTAATCATCAGTTATCATTTATCATTTATAAATAATATATTCTTATTATTGATTTATTAAGTAATAATCTATTTAAAACTGTAGTATCATATAGATAAATTTGTTTACTGTAGAAGACTTTATAGTTAGGATTTTTTTTAGTAAATTGATACCAAAACATGAAAATATCAGGGTACTATAATATTGTTTTTTTTTTTAAACTGAATTGTATGGTAATATAATTTGTATTTGCGTTTTTTCCTTCTTTCCCATTCATCAAGGCATCGAGTGAGACGCCAACCCTTACAGGCTTCTCCTTTCCTCACATCTTCACATCATACGGGTTTTTTTATGGTTGGCGTCATGTTCTTGCGTTAAGGTGATTTTATAAGAAAAAAGTCACAATTCCTTTTTCGTCTATGAAACTATACAGATGAAATTATAAACATGACTGTACAAAGCTTTCCGAATTGACTTTTCTCATTGTTTTATAAACTATACAGATGAAAATTATAAACTATGAAACTATTTCTCATTGTTTTAAATTTTATATCATTGTTTGTTTATAATGAAGTTTAAAATTGTAAACTTGCATGAAAAAGACCACGACAGCGAAATATTGTTGACTTTTCTCCATGAGTCACTTGACTACAACTCACCAACTGTTGATTAATTTATTCAATCTCTTTCTAATTTTATAAGAAGCTTGCAATTTGACTTAAATATATGAATTTCAGTTTGTATCTATACTTCTCAAATGTGTGCAGGCTGTATCAATGCATCCAAATTCCACATTCACATCTCAAACATGTGTAAAAAACGAAAAAAATTCGTCAATAAACGAACTTTATATATCGAGCTTTGTTGGTATTACGAATACAACCAGGTTAAATAAGTGTTTATATAAATATAAACAAATCTTAGGAATGACAAGCTTCTAGTTGTCACTACATATGAATAACAAATCATTACGTAATTAACAAGCTTAAGGAATGAGCAAAGTCCGTAACAAGCTTGAGCATGTGACATTTTTATAATACAAAAAAATAGCATAACTTAAGTTTTCAATAAAACTAGATTGTAACCCGTGCTTTTATAGTTAAATAAGCGAGGCTATCATTTTTATATTTATAGTTGCAAATCATAGTCGTATATTAAAAAAAAAACGATGCAAAGAAGGTGATGTTAATGTTTGTAACATTCAAATAATAGAAAATTAAAATCTCCTATTTAAGACAAACTCAAACTTCAGTTAAAATTTCATCATGAAATATATAATAAATCCTAACATTTTAAATAAAAGAAATGAAAACATAAAAAGAAATAAAAGTTAATGTGGCAATACTTCATAATATATATAATTTATGTGACAAGAGTGAAAACCCTGTAATGTTTATTTCATACTTTATGTAAGATATAATCATAAGTTTTAAGAACATATGAAAAGCATTCTCTCTATATATTTAATAAATGTAAATATATTTAATGGTCAACATAAAATGACAGCTAATGGGCACCTAAAATATATAACTAAAAAAAAAAGGAGGATGTGAGTGACCGAGGTATATCACCTACATGTAACAATATTTTATGTAGAAAAAATTGTACCTTGTTTGCTTTACAAACCTCAGTAGATCCCTTTGTAAATTGTATATATATTATAATTATATTAACATAAATGAAACATATGACATATAATAAATTAGTTGCGCCTAAAATGAGCTCAGTATTGAGAAATTACTTTCGGGCTAAACTCGAGCTATAACTTTTTTAAGCTAAAGAGTAATGGTTAAGTATAGACGAGCTTAGTTTTTTTTTCATCTCGTTTACACATGTTCTTTGTCTAATGGTTAAGTATACCGGATTACTTTCGGGGTGTTCAAGCTCCGCCACTGATTGTACGTGTGTATTTCTATTAGATGTGCATATGTTCGTTGTCGAAATGAATACATAACTTTTATACACTAGTACACCACGCGTTCTATTAGAAAGCAATGACGTTAATATCCTATTAATAAAAATTAAAAGAAAAAAAGACAAAGAACCTCTTTTAGTTCTACGCATATAACACAATTACAGTTACTTAACAAGCACAAGCCTAGTTAATTTTTGTTTTCTTTTTTATGTAACAATATATTCGTTTTCTATTTAGAATAAAATAAAATAAAGGAAGTACGGAGCATCTTTAATTTCTTTTATTCTCAATATTTTCTACTTCATTAAAAAAACAAGGCATAACATTATAATTTTATATGTCTCGTTCGAAGGTATGACATAATATGCTGACATTATGTTTTGGCATACACCACATCAAGAATACCCTTTGACAACTCAAAGTGGTACGGACGTATAATTCAAAATTGCTTCAACAAACCAATCAATTTAGTTGACATTATCAAATCTGTTTGTTTGCACAACCTGCCCACATGAATTTATAATATACTAAATTCTCTCAGCTTGAATGTTGATTTTATATATTTTAATATAAAATAAAACAATTAGCTTAATTCTTTTAAATACGTCTTTATGAATTGATGGTCATGTTAGATGCTTATATTACTAGTTTTCATTCAAAGTTTTCATCTCGCATAAAAACGTTTAAGGTGTTAGATCAGTAAATAAGTAGTGAAATTCAAAGAGTTAAATGAACTTTAAAATATTTTTATCTGATAAAGTCCGTAAGGTTAGTTTATATTTTGTTAAAATTCAAAACGTATTTGATGTAAATAAAACGGCATTATTTCCATAGCCACCAAGTTTCAAACATAAAGAGACACATGGACGTCACATATAATTATTTAGATACATACCTTCTCACTGTCGCCAACACCACCTCACGTGTTCGCTTTCACTAGTCTAAAAACTTACAAAACTAATTAAACCGTTACTAAACTATTTATATCGTTTGACATAACATCTTTACACTTCATTCAGCATAAAGCGTTATGGTGTCCTACTTTTGGTCCTATGGTTAGTTGTGTTAAAAAACATCAAAATCCGAAAATCCGATCAAAAAATCCGAATCCGAAATATCCGAATTTCGGATATCTGAAATTCGGATTCGGATATCTGAAAATTCGGATTCGGATAATGATTTTCAAAAGTTTCGGATATCTGATTATCCGAAAACTATTGTTTTTATTTTTTTAAATTTTAGACATATTTTTACTTTAGATTGAGACTTTTTAGTATATATTGGGACTTTATGGTATGAGTTAGTTTTTTATATTATTTTTATAATAGCATATGTCTAATCATTGTAAAAAAGTAAAAAATAAAAAATAAATTTCGGATATCCGAATCACTATCCGTATCCGTGTCCAAAATTTCGGATATCCGAAATTTTAGATACGGATACAGATAGTGATTTTTACTATCTATCGAAATTTCGGATATCCGACTTTAAACACCCTTACTATTGGTTAGGGACAAATCGAGATAATCCCTAAGGGGGTCATATGACAACCAAAACCTTGAATTGAATTTGATTACTTGTTAGGAAGTTAAAATGTTAGCTTCATTGTTATATTTTTAATTAAAATTAAAGATTGTTACAGAGATTGTTTTGGTAAATGGTAATAACCCTGATTAATTTCGGTGATTTGTTGGTGCCAATATTTGTAACCCAAAGTCCCCCAGTCTTTTATTTGGGCCTCTATGTGGGCTTCATATTATTCTCCATTTCGGATCGCTTTTTCAATAATATGAAACGGAGATCTATGAAACCCGCGGTTTATACTACTGCTTCCCTCCAATTCCCCTTTCATCTGCAAAATCATCAGAGCTTCTTCATCTCATTTTGTCATTGATTTCCCTTGGTAAGCCCTAATTATTGTCTTCTAGGCGATTAAGCCCTAATTTCATTACTAATTGCTGCTGTATCGTCATTTTTGAGGTCATTTAACAACCACCCTAGATGTTTGATATTAGTTTGAGATTCTTATATAAGTTGATTATTTTATGTTAATGAGTACATTGTAACCAAAAACAAGAGTTCTAAGTTGACTAGATCTTCTTCACAACCGGAAACCCCTGGATCTGTTCGTAACTTGTTAAATTCCCATTTCTTTCAGTTGTTTTGTTTCATTTATTATAATAACTCGTTAATAAACTAGGATATCTACGTTTTCCTTTTAAGTTTTGTATTAGTAGGGTTTAACCAGACAATTAAGATTTGTTATAGAAAACTCAAGCTAAAGCCTATCATTTTTGTTTGGTTTACTTGATCAATTTTTAGGTTTCTGCGTACTTTGTTGTTGTTCAATACAAATGAAATTGTAGCCCTTGAACAGATTGAAAAGTCTAATTCATACATATACCCATACCAAGCCATCTTATTTAAACTATAGTTGAAACTTGAATAAAGTCCGATTTTCTTGCCATTGCTCTTGTATTCACTCATTTCTTTTATTCATACAATCATCCTTAGATTGATCCACTAGAGTTCTGCATACTAACTGTGTACACGCTGTTAACAGCTCTAGATTTGTTGAAGTTTGATCTGAAATATGTCTGGCCAATCGGACCCTCGTGGTTCTACGTTTTCTGCTGCTGAGGTAATTTAAATTGTTATTAAAATAATTGGTTTATATGGAGCTTCAGCTTTTTTAAGTGACTAATGAAATTTGGATTGAATCATTCAGTTGGAGTTTTTAGCAGAAGATGAAATGATCGAGATAGTTCCAAACCTAAGAATAAAGCCTCTTAGTTTGATCTGTGTAATGTTGCTTCCCTTTTTGTTGTTTACTACTTTATGACTTCATTCAGTAATTTTTTTGTAAACTTACAGATGTTTCAACATCTCTTATAGTTTTGATGTATTGTTAACGTTTGTTGATGTTGTGATTTTATTCATATAATTGGCAGGGTGATTTTGGCCCGTTTCAGCCACAAATACCTACTCAAGTCCCAATATGGTTGGCTGTGGCTTTGAAAAAGAGAGGGAAATGCACTATTCGCCCTCCAGATTGGATGTCTGTTGGTAAATGTTTACTTTATGGATTTAAACACTCAAATTCTAGGTTATGATGCTATTTCTGTCAGCTGAAGATGTAATCTGAAGTCCTATTTCTGGAAAATGAACAAACATGTTCATTAAAATATTTAGATATTCTGAAGCAGGCTGTAACATTTAGTCATACTCAGTTGTGGCTGTAGCATTTTAAGCTGTTGAAATTAGTTCTTTATAAAAGTACTGCATCATAATAATAAAGTATACAATGTTTCACCTTGTGGTTCACATAATTTAGTGACAATTCTACTTTTTGTATGATGTATCAAGCAGAACAATATATGCATCCACTTAATTATTGGTTAAGATTTAAGAAATAGAGTGTTGCTTATTTGTCTGATTAGTAACCAGTTTCTTAATGAATTTTTCCTTTTCACACTAGAAAAACTGACTCAGGTTTTGGAGGCAGAGCGTGACTCAGCAAGTTCTTTTGAAGCATTGCCATTTCATTATGTTGAGATCTCAAGGCTTCTTTTTGACCAGTGAGTGGGTTTTACACGTTTATCTACTTATTATGCTTTAGCAGCTTGCTATTGAAAAAGCTCGTTAACAAGCTGTCATTGATGCAGTGCTCGTGATGACATCCCTGAAGTATATATGGTTAGTCTTAAAGATCCTCGTGGGAAAATACCGATTATGAAACCCCTTTATTAATCAGAAGCTTAAAATGTTTGATAGGTAAGATCCCTTATTGAAGACATCAAAGATGTACGGTTTCACAAAATTGGCACCGGCTTGGAGAAGCTTTCATCTCGGACCTATGCAATGAAGGTATAATAGTTTGGTCATGTCTCACATTCAAAATATGCACTTAAATAGCATAAAATATATGGTGAAGTAAATTGAGAGTTGAAACAACCATTGCTTTTTATTGCGAGGATATTTAATAACTACTCAAAAAGGATTACTGTTTTTAACCAATTTTCAGACGATGCGAAAGTCATAAAACCTAAGTTATTTTAGATGAAGCATAAAGTTTTGATTGATAGCAAAATCGCTTTATCAAAAACAGCATTAACAGTTGATAACTGATCAACAACTACTTGCAAGTTTCTAAAGAGGTGACTAGTAGTTTTTACTAACCCATGTCATACATCTCACAGACTAGTGGTGGCATAATGGGTCAATTGGGTATCTGGTCAATACTTTTGGAACAGCCAAGTTGGGTTGGCACAAACACTTTGTGTATAGTTTTTTATCCTATTTAATAATTAGGTTGTCAATATGATAACAAAAATGATATTTTGTCAGTAACACTATGATAACAAAAATTATATTTAATAATTAGGCCGTCAATAACATGATTTTGGAAATTTTATGCACTAAAAATACACTTTGAACGACTTCAATTTGGTTGATCTGTCTCATATTAAGCCTCTTGATCTGTTAAGAGGTAAAATACTACCCAAATATACCATTTAAAAGTAAATAGGTTGAACTTGCCATGCTCTAATTTCTATATGAATTAAGCAAATACTGACATGAGGCCTCTTCAGGGATGTCTATGTTGACTCTCATGTAGCATTTTTTACAAATTTATCTTTTTCTTTGCTTATATTAACATTGAATTTGCAGCTAAATTTGTCGGCAATGGAAGTAAATGTAATACGACCATTTGTTACGGGAAGTCTAGAAACATTTTACCAACTTACCGCTCCAGAGATTATTCAAGAATCAGAGAGACAGGAATACAGACGCCCCCAAACAGCTGATCGGGGACCTAGGGTAGGCTTTTCTATGTGACCAAAACATTTACATGTTCATATCATATATACACACATGTGCCAAGTATTCAACCATTTCTCTTTTTTCCCAGCGTGAATTGAGACGGTAAACGGCCTCAATGACATGAATGTCTTTCAACTTACCTGCATATTCATCAGAAGTGATTCCTCAAACTCCTTTTCCATTCACAAGAAGAGAGTGTATCCCTTTAATTTCTCAGTCAAATTACTTTATATGAATTGTTGCTTTGAACCTTATCTTGTTTGGTTCGTTTATAATTGTCTGCAAATATTCCAAAATTATGCAACATGTGCATAAGATGTCCTCTTGTAGGTCTGTACTTTGAATTCCCAGTAATCTTGTGACTTGTGAGAATCTTGTTCATGCATGAGTGCATGACTTGTAGAGTGTTTCTTAGTTTCTACTTGCTGGTTTAACAAATAACTGTTAAAGTGTTAATCAATATGATTTAGAAGCCATCATAAAAGATAGTATACTTACAATTGTCAAACTGATATCATTGGAGTGCAATTTTATCATTTTATCATCTCCATCAATGGTACAAGTTTAAATCATGCACAAAATGAAATTGAACTAGCTGCTATGTGTTTAACAAGATTGTATCTAATAGGATCCTTTAATTACCATGTTAACATATAATATGTTTAGTGGTATGTCAAGTCCTTGAATGCATCTTTTTGTAGCCCAAAGCTTGGTTGCTAGCAACCTTTCTGGTTTTTTAAGCTAGTATAGGCTATAGGGTCGACCCAAAATTAGCTTTTAAATCTAACATGTTGGCTTTTAGAAACTGAAATTTTTTATTTTTTTCATATCATACGAGATTTGTGACAGACAAATAACAAGTATCATGACCGGGTCAAGGATGTTTTATGGGTTAACCTATACTTTTAAAACCCAATCTGCATAATCTAAGATCTGAGCATTTGGAGGGCTGCTCTTCTGTCTTGTTAGTTTCCTTGATAATAAACATGCCATTTGCTGTTATTCTGTAATTGCTGTACTTAGATTCTAGTGACGTTAGATATTCAAACTAACTTTTTCTTATCTGGTATAAAAGGTTTGTTTTCATAATAAATAACGTTTCTATCACAACTACTTGTACTAAATTATATATGCTGTTCTTTCTTAATTTAAAATTTGTGCAATATCATATTGTAATGACCTGTTTCAGGTTAATAACATGTGGGTGAAGCTTATATATAAAGAGGTCAACTAGCAGCAGCCCATGTGTGCGAATGTTTAGTCCTTGTTTACATGTTTAATCCATGGTTTTGGACCTAGTTGTCACATATTTTAGATTTTAATGTTGTTTTTTTAATCATTGTTGTTGGAGATGAGGTTTTAAAACCTGACATATGCACGAGACAAATTAACTGGGCCATAGGTGTGGAATACAGTTGGGAAATAATGATTTAGTTAAAAAGAAAAACTAGAACCTAAATCAAATTATAAAACATTAGATTCTTGGCTAAACGGCTTTATATCAAAAGATATGGTGAACTTGGCAAACCTTGAAAGTTGCACTATGATTATATCATCATGGCAAGTTTTTGTCATTGAAAGGACAATTTGTATTTTAATTAGTATTGATAAATAATTAAATATACAAGATGTTTATGGTGTTTTTAGGTGTTTTGTGATGATAAAAATATGTCTTCGTTGGTTTGTAGAATTTATCATGATTAAAATTGATATCACTTCTTTTGGAAAATTTGTTTGTTTGGTCATAGAGGGAATTGGGATTTGAATTACTTTCAATAAGTTGATCTCAACCTAACCACTTCAAGAGTTCCTTCTTAATGAAGTGTCAAATTCTAAATTATTTCATGTAATTTGACTAACATACCTTCAAATATATCCAGTCGATGCTTTCTCACCATCAATTTTCACCTTTTTCCACTTTTAGTCGTTCTTTTCTTATTGATCTTTATTGGAGTGGCATATATCATTGTTAAGCCATGCTAACTTGTGGGTTATGTTCTATCAAACAATGTATCAGATTGTATTCTTTGCTAACCCTTAATGTGAGGCCATGAGGAAATGTGTGTTTGGTGTTTGAGTTGCATTTGTTTGTTTCACTAGTACTTTTAGATTTGTTTGCAAAATTTTTTTATACTCGTCTCTCTTAGCTACTCGTGAGATTGTTTTCATATGGGCTAGGTAGAGTGAAATAAGGTGAAATAAGTGATGTAACGTCTATGTGGTGCTAAATGAGATTAAGAGTACAACCAAGACCTAAGTTTTCAATCAATAACTTTTTTTTTCAATCAATATATTAATTAATGAAAGCCTATAAGTTGGGTTTATGCAATAATTATTAGTACTAAGATAAGTATCAACATTAAGATAATTAAAATAATGTTTTTCTTTTACTTTAGTTTATGCACTTGGAACTCGAAGCAGCCATGAATGCACAAGTTGCAAAATATTTGCTTAGAAAGAATAGCATGCAGCCCAAATGATATGAAGACGATTGATCTGGACATCTAACAATATTCTATATATTTTGTCATGATGTTGTTGCTATAAAGTATATAAAGAGACATAACTCATCATGTCAAAACCCCGTAAATTAGTTTAGAGCATTCACAATCCATCCTTCATCCCTATTTTTAAAATTACATTAAAAACCTCTATTTTTTTCTATCTCATTTTCAATTAAATAATATTTTTTCATACTTTTATCATTATATTTTCTCTCTCATCCACCCACAACCACTTTTAAAAATATTAAAAAATTTATAGGGGTTGTACCGTGATTCCCCAAATATGAGAAATCACGGTACAACCCCCATAAATTTTATTTCTCATTCACTCACAAACATCCTTTATAATATGAGGCACTCACTCACATAAAAATAGGGAACGGGCTGTGAATGTTCTTAGTACGATAAACAAATTATTGCTTCTTTTCAAGAACAAATTAATTTTAAAAAAAATAGGTTTATACATAAAGTTTTGACCTTTTAACTTGTTTATTTATGATTTTAATTACTACATGTTTTTTATGTCAGCAACTTGACTAATATAATTAAAGTTAAGTAGTTAACTATACTTCCTTATTTTAAAAACAAAAACCCAACATAATGTTAGATTTTTTATACTAATCTACGTATTATTCTTTATCATAAAAGCACTTGATGACTGGTTACTAACTAGTTGCAAGTTAGCTGGTGGTTTTACTAATTCTATGTCCACGCTAGCCATTACATACTAGAGGTGACAAAATGTACATATATTTTAGAATAGACTAAACACTTTTTATGAGCTTTTCAGTTTTATGTAAATAACAAGGCTGACAAATATGATTGTAAAAATTATATGTTTAAGTAAAGATGTAATCTGTCTAATGACATGATTTAAGAAATTTTATTCATTAAAATTATTAGTTGACATGTTTCCTTCTAAGTCTTTATATGTCTAAGAAAACTTAATACAACTGAAATCCACCACTTGAAAATGAATGAGATGTAGAGTTCACGTTAATTAGTTGCTAGCTTAATAACAATACTTGATCTAGTGGCTAAAAATGACAGCTAAATTAGGTATTCAAGAAGCCATGTTATTAGCTAGCAAGTATATTAACAACCGTCACATGAAATGTGCATGTAGACTGTATACGTCATTTATCACGTCCACCGTGATAGTAGACCAGAAATAGGGTTTGGTGAAAATGTAATTCTGGCTTTAAAAGATATTGAACTATTTGATCATGTTTTTATCAAGATTGTTTTTAAATGCTAATAGGATCCTTCCATGTGAATATTTTATGTGTTTTGTGGTATGTTAAGTCCTCAAAAGCATCTTTTGATGCCTAAAATTCGGCTGCTAGCAAAATTTCTTGTCCTTAAGCTATTACAGGATATAGGGTCGGCCAATTAAAAACTAGTTGTTAGATCTCACATGTTGGTTTCCAGAAAACGAAAAATTACGCTTCGTTTGTTTTTTCATATTATTGTATATAAAAGGTGTGTGTCAAACAAATAAAAAGTGTCATGAAGCTACGGGGTCAAAGATGTCTTATGGGTTAACCTATTTTCCTAAATGCTCATGTGTAAAGTTAGATTTGAGCATTTGGAGGGTTTGCCCTTGTTATCTTGTTAGGTTAGCGATGATAAACATTGCCATTTGTCCTTCCGCCATCGGATTTATAAAACGTGACCTATCCTTCTCCGGGTAATATATATATATAATAATAATAATAACATGCGGGGGAACTTTATTATATATGAAGAGGTCAACTAGCAACAACCCATGTGTGCGAATGTTTAATCTAATTAGTTACATGTTTAATCGATGGTTTTGGACCTAATTGTCACACATATTACATCCAAATGGTACTTTGCCATCAACTTTTTAATCATACTTGTTGGAGATAAAAGGTTTAAGAAACCTGACATATGTACATTACAAATTAACTGGGCCACAGATGTCAAAGATAGTTGCAAAAAATAGTATTGATTTTTAGTTATAAAGGAAAAAGTTATGCATGGTGCCACAATTATTGGATTGGCAGAGCAACCATTAAGTCACGAGTATAATATTACATGCATGCACCAATTATCCAATTCATACTTGAGTCCACATTAAAAGTTTTATTGCAAATTATAATATATATTATTCCAAAATGTCGGTGCCTATAGAAACTTCTATGCTTTCATATATCAACCATCTAATTTTTATAAATTTACATACAAGTCCTCACGTATTATTCTTTTTATTGCACACACTGACACACACTCCCTCACACATTACAACATAATTTCTCTCATCTTTTTCTCTCAAGCGAAGATGAAAATGGTATCAATCTATTAAAATTAGTTGATGAGATCAAAGTAGAAAAACAGAACATTTTTATTATAACATTTTTAATTTAAAAGAGAAAAAAATAAGGAAGCTTTGTCACCAACACCATCGTAAGACACCACTATCTCCACCGACACCATCATCTCCTGCTATGTCCAACGACACGAACACCTTTGCAAAGTCGTGCCACCATCTTCGCCGTCGAACGTCGGATCTGCGGGTGGTGGCTGTGAGCAGCGAAGCAGGTTTAAGGGAGGAAGTGGAGAAACCTTAGTTGACGGTCGATGTGGGGGATGGAGGCACATGATTTTGCTACAATTGTTGACGTGGTCGGTTTAGCCGACGACGAGTCACGAGTGGTTGAAGGTGAGTGGCAAAAGGGTGAAACACCGATGGTGGTGGATGGCCTGCAAGTGGCGGAGGGAACGTGTGTATGAAGAGAATAGAAAGAGTTAAGGAGGGTGGGGTTGGTGGCCTACCATTTATTTTGTAACCATAAACTCAAAGGAACATTGAATATAAGTGGACTGAATTGAAACCAATTTATTTTGTAACCATAAACTCAAAGGAACATTGAATATAAGTGGACTGAATTGAAACCAAACGATTTATTAATTACTAGTTTTAGTAAACCCGTGTATTACACCGGTTTAATAAATAAACTATTAAATATAATGAATATTTATTAATTATAAAATAATATTTAAGAAAAGTTACGATTAAATTACGGATGAATAAGGACTATAAGTAATAAAACAATGTTATCATTTTTTTAACTTTGTTTTTAATTTTGTTTTCTCAAGAGAAAAAAATTAAACATTTCGTTTCAAAACAAATTGTGTTAATTAAAAATATCATTTTTAAAAATTTTCTTTATTCTTTTTGGTTTATAAAAAATTTACTTTTTAAAAACATCAACTTTAAAATTTTCTTTATTATAAAATTTATTTTATAAAAATTTGTTTCCTTAAAAATAAATAATAAAAAGATCTCTTTCTTAATTTATTAAAAAATATTTTTAATCTTAAAAAGAGTTAAATATTTTTAGAAATTAATGTAATTATTTAATAGGAGAGAGAAACGAGAAAATTTTGATAAAGATGAATGTGGTGGTGCCAAGTGTCCTTTTTAGGTACTCTCTTATTATAGTAGGGAGATTTATTATTTAATGTAACAAATTATTAGATGATTTTGGATATATTTTATATTTAAAAACAACTATGAACTTTAGTTTATAAACACCTCATATATATATATATATTATACTATAAAATGTACATATTTACTTTCAAAAATTTTATTTTTCTTCAGTTGGCTATTAATCTTTGAAAACTTACGAAAAATGGTCACTTCATTTTGTTATTATTTAACTAAATTTTTTGTTTTCAAAATATCCAGATTATGATTATAGTGATGTTTCCCCGTGCTCGACGATCGTCATCTTTTTTAAAATGTTGGTTGAACGATGTAAGAGATTGGGAGAATAAAAGACGAATCAATAAATGGTGAGTCGGTCAAATAGGGTTAGCAACTGTTTATCACACTAGAACGGATAGATCGATTGGTGTTCACTGACCATGATGGGAGAGTCAGAGAGGAGGAGGTAGATTAGAATATTAGACGAGAAAAATAATCATTATGTTACAAAAAACCCCACGGCAACGCGGGGGTTTATATTCTAGTTATTAGTTATTTTTCATCAAAAATAATAAAATTTCATCAAAACTTCTTTATTTTTAAAGAAATGGTGGGGCTGACAACCTTCAAAGTTGCACCATGATTATATAATCATGGAATCATGGGCATATTATCGTCACTATCAAAAAAAAAAACATTTTGTATTTTCATTTGTACCGAAAACATATATGAGATGGTTATTGTGTTTCTAGATTTTTTCATTTGCATGATGAAACATTACAGCTTGTTTGTTTCATGAATAGAAGTTAAATTTGAAATAAAAACTGAGTTTGGTTGATCGTAAAAGAGATTGAAACTGAAATTCATTCGGACGAATTTCCTTCAAGTAAGAGTGCAACAATTTTTCAATATCCCGATAGAATATCTAAATTCCAAGGTAATTCAAGTAATACTTTATCACCGTCGTATTACAATTCTCATTTTCCATTTTAATTGTTATTTTTTCCTTAATAGTAGCTTATAATCTATTTTTAAATTAACCATTTATATTTATATCTTGAAGACTACAAGGTTTGAAAAACCCAATCTCTTGAACAGAATGAAGGCATATTATAATCAAGATGTCCCATTGGGACCGTTCTTCTTTTCTTATAAATCTTCATTAGTTTGAAATCCATCATTGCTGAGACATGCTATCTTGCCGGTTATGTTAAAGATTCACATCTCACAAAGTATTAGACTTAGAAGTTGTTTAGTAGCCTGTAAATGATCATTAACATGCTAACTTTTAGTGGTTTATAGTCTCGGTTAATAGATAATCTTTAATGGTTTTTCTTAATCATTCAAACTTAAGATTGTCTTTTAACAACTAAAAAACTATTAACCATTAAGAATTAACATTTTAATAATCATTAAAAGGTTACCAAACAACCTTTAGTGTTACCTAACTACTTTTTTTCTTGGTATTTCTACTTGAGCTGCTAAAACTCTATAAGTATGTAAACAAAATATGCTTTCTTAAATCTATATCCAATTAATACTTTCATTTTTTTTGTATAATCATACAAAGGAGACACTTTCTTACAAACAAATGATTAGAGTCTACCATAATTTCCAATTATTAAGTCACCTGCACCTTATTTCCTTTTCTATACCATCCCTTTCTGGCCGTATTGAGATGTCATATTCATACACTATTATATGCATTTTATCAATACACAAACACTATTGTGTTGATAAAGTCATAAAACTTGTTATATCATATAGAATTTTGCCGATTAAATAACATTAATCTTCATTATTTTAAGGCTGAAAATTGTCCGTCCACTACACGTCAAAGGATAAATAATTAGTTTTATAATTAAGACAATTATGAATTGAATCTTTGGATTCATCTAAATATAAACAAATTTGATTCGATACTAATATGATAGATCTTGACATTTAACCATTAGTTATAAATTTTCTGCCAAGTTGTTAATCATCATGTCCACATCACAATAACTATTACTATAACTAATATTATTCTCTTACCAAACATATTATTAGTTTTAGGTATTATGAATTTATGATTGTATTATTCAGTTGTTAGCTTTATTATAAAAAATAAGTCTACACAATTTTGATATCATAGTTCCATGACATTATTATGATTACCCACTAAGCCCTCCAACCTTGAGTTTGTTTCTTAATAATTTAATGAAAACCTAATACGTCGAGTTTTTGCATTAACTATTAGTATTAAGATAGTACGTTATCAATCAACATTAAGATAGTTATATAATCCTTTCTTACTTGAGTTTATGTACTTGGAACTTAGAAGCATTCATGAATGAACAAGTTGCAAAATCTTTGCTTAGAAAAAAATAACACGTTGCCAAATGATATGAAGACGACTGATCGGGACATCTAACTACATTCTAGATATTTTGTCATGATGATGTTGCGTAAAAAGTATATAAAAAGACATACAAGTCATTGTGGCAAAATCCTTTAATTTTTTTAGCATGATTAAAACAAAAACTATAGCTTGTTTTTAGAAAAGAAATTATTCATTAAGACTAATTTCTTAACTATTCTTCTATTTAATTCACTCTATTTTTTTACAAGTTAGCCAATTGACTTGTGACGTTCTTTTTTGGGTTTAATACTATAAAAATTAATATAGTTTATTATTTTTTATGAGAAAATCTGTCAAACTAATTTTGTTAAATTAAAACCCTTAATTTTTAAAAACATACGTAAAAACCCAAAACTAATTAAATGTGTGTGTTTTTGTGGTTCCAAACAATCA
Source organism: Flaveria sonorensis (assembly GCA_025506505.1). NCBI lineage: Eukaryota > Viridiplantae > Streptophyta > Magnoliopsida > Asterales > Asteraceae > Flaveria > Flaveria sonorensis. The sequence goes on along the minus strand of CM046440.1, from coordinate 74,923,117 downwards.
TTTTTTTATTATTATTTTTGAGCAACAAGTTTTATTGTTCGAGTATATTGTATATATTACTAAATAATCTATAGTAACTATAAACGGGTTAGCAACTACAATCTCAAAGTTAAAAATTATATGAAATTTTATTTCAATTGTTTTATATATATATATATATATATATGATACATATTTGTATATACAAACTAAAAGTTTTTTATAAATAAATCATTAATAACGTTTTAGATTTGTCCTCGTAATAGCATTCACAATCAATTCTCCATTTTCATCCTTATAATTACATTATTAACATCTATTTTTTCTCTCTTATTTTAATTAAATTATATTTTTTAATATTTTATTATTAATTTTTCTCTCATATACTCACAACCCTATATATTTTTTTTCTCCTTCACTCACAACCATCTTTCATAATATAAGACACTCACTTACATAAAAATAAGATAGAGGTTGTGAATGCTCTAATAAATTGGTTTTTTGAAATCACCCTAACTCAAACGTGTACAAATTATAAATAATCTTATAGTTTAAAGAAATGTCATTTGACGTAACATGCTGTGTTTATTATTATTCTCAAATAGATGACGTGTTATCTGGAAATTATCAAGTGCTAAATAATAGGAGAAAATAATACTATACAACTATTATTACGCGTAGAAAGATCACATGTTTTGTGAAGTGTCCATTAAAGAAGCGGTGACCCTGTGGATCACGTCACCTCCGTGCTTCCTTCCCGTCTCAATCGCACATTGTCTCTTTTGCCCTTCTTCTTTCAATTATTACTGTTTATTTTATATTTTAGTATCTGTTTTAAATTTATTATAATATCAACCTTGATAACCAAAACAGAAATATGTTCTTTAATACGAGCCACATTTATATATTTTCAGCAATACATGATGACTCAATACAATGATAACACCGATGGGAAGCTATTGCACTCTTTTATAATATCATCCATACGACTTACTTGAAAAATAAACATGTTAGTTTTGTTTTAAGTTCTGATACGATCCATGGTTTTATTCTTAAAAGTACAATATCATATATTAGGTTGGCTATATAAAATAATAAGTTATTTTTATATTCTTTTGGATATTTTTACTTGATTGTAAACCCTAAAATATTCAATTTTATGTATTAAAATGGTATTTTGCTTAGCATTTTACTTTAAAGTACATAGTTTGATATGCTTTAATTTTTGGATCTTGAAATATATGTTATATTTATATATATTTTCTTAGAACGGCTCATAATATTCACTTTCAAAACTTTAACTCTTAATCTCTAGCATAAAAACCATACACCTTACCATTCCGATTGTCCCTTTAAAACGTTCGGTATATTCATATACATATGATTTTTAAAATTCTTATTTATGGGTTCATAATTTATCCCGTTGAAATAATTGTTGCCAGAGAAAAAATACATCTAGTTCACTCAATATTTTTTAATACCTAAGTATTAATTTTCAACCTCATATGAATAATATAGGTCAATAATAAAACAGAACAAATCTTTCTTTTTTTTTAACTATTTTTCAAAAATACATTATTTTTAACAATAAACCTCAAACAGAAAGTTAAAAAATTAAATGTCATTTTCTCACAATGTTACTTGATAACTTTATATATTTTTCCCCAAAGTATTTGGGTGGATAAGATAAACATAAATAATTTAGAAAAAGTGGCGTAGGACGAAAGTACCCTTGTAAGCGAATATGCTTCTGTTTTGTGTCTAAATTCGTAAATAACCCAAACCCTCCCCTTCACCCACCCCTCCGGCAAAGCCCTTTTTGGTCATTTACCATCCACCCAAATCATCTATATATTAATTTCCCCCATTTCTTTCTTCTTCGTCTTCATCCTCTGATGGTTGATTGTATTGCACCTCTGCCAAATTCTCTTCGTTTTCCTCCTTTCGATTGCTATAAATCTTTCAATTTTTTTTAAAGTTTTGATCTTTGATCACTCAGTTCTTTGAAATTAATTCATAATCGATTAAAGAATCAAAAGAAAACAGAAACAAGAATAGAGGAAGATTGAGATATTTGATTGTTGGATACCCTTTTCCTCCGTTTTCAGGGGATTTGGTCGTATCAATTCTTCTGTTTTGTAAGCGTAATCTAATGGGATTTCCGCAATTTAGGGTTTTTGCGTATTAATCATTTAATCCCACCTTTTTTAGAAAAAGAAAGGAAATTTGTGTTTGTTTTATTATCGGAATTTGTAACTGGGTATGAAATTGATCGGAAAACGGTGATTTTGTTAGCAATCGATTGGGTTTTCCGATAAGGTGATTGTGTTGGTACCCGGTGGCGGAGCATGGATTGCAGAGTGTGTCCGGTGGCTGGGGACCCGTGGTTGATGATGGGGGGCAGTGGCTCCGGTGGTGGTGGTGGTGGTGGTGTAGGGGGGCAGATGTTAGGTGGGGCGTTTAGCCATGAAAGCGAACATGATTTAGCAGCCATGGTTAGCGATTTCTTGGAGAATGAAAGCACTTGTGGCGCTGATTCACGCTGCAGTAGTGACAGCGATTCGGGTTTCTGTGAACTTGCTCATCTCGGCGACAAGATTTCGGTATCCCTCTTTCTCCATTCATGAATTCAATTTCTTAATGCGTCAATTATTGGTATTGAATAATGCTTTGTACAGGCTGTGTTTGTACGTTTTAGATTGTATTCTGTTTACCATTAAAATTGCGAAATTTTGTGAATGATGAATGAATGATTCTTGTGCTAGATTACAATGTTCACTCAGAAATGGTAATTTCCTTTGTGATTAACGATAGTATGCCATGAATTTTTGTAGCCAAACATTGATAAAAGTATGTTGAGTTGTGTTGAATTTTGATATGTTTAGGTGCAGTAGGTGAAACATGACAGTATCCTGATGTTGTGTTAGAACTTGCCTTTAATATATCTTGAAATATGTATGTTGAGTTTGTCCCAATTTTCAGAGTCAGGATGGCAATAGTTTTCTCATGTTTATTTTCTTATAATAGTAGGGTTAGTCTTTAATGAATGCAGTATAAAGTGTAGCAAAAGATACCAGTTTAGAAAAGAAGAAGATGAAGAAACAGAGAAATGTGTATATAAACGAAACCTTAAATAAGCATGCAATTAAAGAAGAAAGTAAAATCAAACTAAAAGTTTGACATGTTTTCTTTAGATTTGCCGTTGTTTTAAGGGTACAACTAGCAGAGCAGATTGTAATGTGGCCTTGACTATGCGAGTACCTGAAATTTGACTGGAGCAGACTTGTATCTGAAATAGAATGGCTGTGTGTAGCTGTGTTTTTTAAATGAGCATAGGCCCTTCTAGAGTTTGTCCTCCCGCACTTGTTACTTGTAGGACAAAACTCAAATCCTAACAAGTTTTAATCCATATGTCTTGCTTTCAGGACTGATATCTTATTTACCTTGGCTCAATTTTTGTATATCGTAGCTAGTTGTAACTTGGCATAATGGAGAATGCAAACCTGTAAACTACTAATGATATAACGGATATATCATAAATGCGTACAATTTGTATATCTAGTTAAACTTATTATTTATCACTGATTTTTCCAACACAAAGAACACAGAATATACTAAGAGGCAAGCAACAGTGGAGGTCACCAAATTTCATAACGACATAAGTATTGTGTGCTTATGTTGTTAAAGAGCCTCACACAAAAGGTTCTTTATGTGACTGAAACCTCACCAGATGTTCTCTTTCCACCACAACTCCACCATTAAACGCACTCATGGTTCTCGTTTTTTAATTGTGATAATGGGTTGAATTTGGTAGAGAAGTAATTATTACAATCTACATTTATCATTCCTCTTGCAATTCTTGCTTAATTTGTGGTGAGAACTGAGAACTATGCAAAACAAAGACCATATTTGAATTTATAAGAGGTAATCTTGTGGACCAAAATTAAAGTTGTCTAAATTGCAATGCTTAAGGAGTTAAGGGTAAAGAAGTAAAATTTGGTTTGGTACTCTTTCAAAATAGGGATAGCTGTAATTGTTTGGGACGCACTAGTTTTTTACATAAAGTTCATAAAATTGTTGAGAATAAGTGTATTGAGGGAACACCGTCGTTTTAAACAGGTACTCGTTTAGACCCGTGACATAACACGCCCTCCTTGCTTAATATTCCATCTATATGAAAGATAGAACAAATGGGGAAAACAACATTTAGCGATCCAAACTATTGTTGTGTGTCTGTCATAAAACAAGAAATTATAAATGATTTTATAGTCAAGTGTTGGATATTTGGATGCTTTAATTTGATTATTAATCTGTGTTATGCAGTACTACAAAGTTTTGCTGGATCAACATGAGATCGACATGCTGTCAGTGGTTCATTCTCTGATTTTATCTATTAATGCCATCGACCTCGAATTTATGAGATGTGTTTCATGTAATACTAGTTGCATAAGGTTCTATCTGGTGAAACTTCTGAGGCTTTCTGGTTATGATGCTGCTGTATGCACATCAAGGTGGCAGGGCACTGGAAAAGTTCCTGGAGGTAATGTAAAACCTAAATTTTTATTAAACATATTATGAGTTCCAGAATGTGAATTTAGGCCCAAATGGACAAAACTGGGTTAATTTTTTTTTTTTTGGTTGTTGTTTGGGTGAAACAACATACCCAAATGGGCTAGAACTAACACAATGGTAATAATGTACGGGTCAAATGGGTCGAATTGGGTTGGGTTGACCGGTTATCAATTTTGTGTTCAATTAAAATAGGAAAACTTTATAGAATATTAATCAAGTTAAGCTTGTTCCAATTAAGTCACTCATCTTTTTTTTTTTTTTGTGTGTGTGTGTGTGTGTTTCAATTAGATGACTCTATTTTGTGCTTTCTTTTAGTTGTGTTGCTAACATAAAATTTATTGCATAAAAATGCAGGGGATCATGAATACATTGACATTATAAACTGTAATGGTTCAGGAAATTCTGACCGCCTAATCATTGATATTGACTTAGAAGTCACTTTGAGATAGCTAGAGCTGTTCCTTCCTACAAACGGATATTAAACTCTCTTCCGTCGTTTATGTGGGATCATTAACAAAACTAAAACAATTTCTTCAAGTAATGGTGGAAGCTGCCAAATCATCCCTTAAACAAAACAACATGCCACTTCCTCCATGGAGATCTCTGCATATTTGCAATCCAAATGGCACTCGCTTATCAAAGGCAAATTCACCCTGAATCAGAACCTGTTTCTGGCCCGTTTGTTTCTCAGCGCAAACTCTGTAATGGACACTTGAATCGGCTCAAATCTTTGATCCAATTTGAGCTGGAAACGGATAGGAACCATCTAAAGAAGCCTGTGGGTCGAGGTGAAGGTCGATAGGTGGAGGAGAAAACACCCTGAGAGATGTAAAGAATTTTTACACGGTTAAACAAGGTAACTAATAATTTAAACCCATCAAGATTGATGCTTTTTGGAAGTCCTGATGGGGTTCGTATACTTGATTTTTTTTATTTTGCACCTTTATTCTTTCTTTATAGTTTTTTTGTGGATTTCATTTTTCATCTTTTGATGATGATCTGATCCACGGTGTTTTGTTATGTGGATCTGAAGAAATTTTGGTTTGCTATTCTTTTACTTTCAGATTTGTTTATTTTGTTGAGTTGTTATAAGCGGTTGCTTGGACAATGTAATGTTCTTTAATTTACAGATGATAAAGTTTATTCCATGGTTATAAAATAATGATTATGTTGCTCTTTTGGTTTCTGAATCTGTATTCTTGAATGGTTGAAATGTCTTTTTAATATCTATATTACCCAATCCTTTTATTTACAACTTAAAGCCTATAGAATGTTAAGATATCTTATATGATGTCATTATAGTTCAAGAGTTTTCTAGTTTAGTTATTGGATATATGAATGTAACTAAATCTTATACTTTTCTTAACAACCTGAAGAGGAATATTGTTGAAAGTTTAGCAAGGTGATAGAAACCAAAAATTACAACGACCAATGGGATAAATATAAACACCCATTACATACCAAAATTGAAAGAAACCCATTTTCCACATCGCAACCCATTTAATTTTGACTGATTCTTCAACCAGGGGAATAGAAGGGCGTTTTTTTTACACATAGCACCTCGCGTTTCTCTCCTCCCATATAGACTAATGGTGACGTATATGATATTTGGATTAACTTCTTCTTGTTTCCTCCTATGACCGAATCTTGAATCTTCATTAAGTCTTTGAATAAGAAGGCATATATCGATGGTATTATAAGCCATGAACCAATGATTGTCCATTTTGCAAGGTGGCATGAGGTGAAAACATGATCACTAGATTCAGAGTATTCCCCACAGACCGGGCAAAGACCATTAGTATTGCTAAGTGCATTCACATCCCACCCTTTATATATTTGTGAGTGTGTTATCTATATTATATAAAATGATTTTAAATTCATCTCTATTAATTTTTTATTATTTTTTGAAAGTGGTTGTTAGTAGAGGAGAGATAAAATTTAATGATAAAGGTATTAAAAAATATTATTTAATTAAAAAAATAGAGAGAAAAAGTAGTAATTTTAATGTAATTATAGATATGAAGATGAAAGTGAGATGTGAATGTTCTAATCCGTCCCCTGTCCCTATTCTTATAATTGCACTAAAAGTCACTACTTTTTTTCTTCTTTTCAATTAAATAATATTTTTCATAAGTTATCATTATTATTTTTTTTATCCACTCACAACCACTTTCAAAAATATATTAAAAAATTTATGAGAGTTGTACATTGTTTCCCCAAATATGAGAAAACACGGTACAATCCCTATAAATTTTATACCTCTTTTACTTACAATCATTCACAACCATCCCCCATAATATAGGATATTTACTCACATATATACGAGGAACGGGCTGTGAATGCTGTCAGAGAATCACCCCTTCAAGAGAGCATCCATCATGGTTCTTTCACACCCATTTAATTAATAACCTTAACGTTCATCCAAAACGATGATCATCGATACTTTCATTTAATGAATAGTAAGAGTCACATTGTATTTTTCCAACATTAGGAGGCAATATGTAATATGATCATATCATAGAGACCATTACTGTAATTAACGTTAATTTATATTTTAAGTATTATTAGGTTACGCTAGTATTTCCATCTGGGAAATGATTTAAAGAAATCGAAAAAAAGGAATAGATGCGAGTTATGTGTAGACAAATAAGGTGTAAAAGTGAAAGTTATAAGGATGGGTTTGGTATCACTTTGAAAACAAGACATAAGCGAGATGCTGGGCTCGTAATCAAACAAACAAACAAAATTATTGATTGCCGAATATTTCTTGTCAAAATAATCAAAATTTAACTATTAGTAATAGTCTTGATTTATTCGTTTTCTAGAAGGGACCGTATCCGAAAAAACCAACATTCACGAAAATCTCTAACCCAACTCTAAACAATTTTATTCAAAAAAAACTTAAACTTAAAATATTTTTATATTGAGTACTTCACTCTAATCATACGGTTTAAACTTACATGTTTATTAAACGTTATCTCAATATTTAAAAAAAAAAAAAAAAGTAACACCAACGGTCCGATTTCGCTTGTCGTAGATCGAGAATTCGATCTACTACTATATTCAAGCTTCCACAAGCAATCAGCAAACACCAGAACCCATGGCTTCTTTCCAACACACCTCCTTCTCCTTCTTCTTCTTCTTCTTCTTCTTCTTCTTCATCATCACCACCACCATACCTGCAACAACCTCCATCGGCGTCAACTACGGCACCCTCGGAGACAACCTCCCACCACCGTCACAAGTCGCCCACTTCCTCAAAACCCGCACCACCATCGACCGCATCAGAATCTTCGACGTCAACACCGACATCATCAAAGCCTTCGCCCACTCCGGCATCCTCGTCTCCGTCACCGTCCCCAACGGCGACATCCCCTCCCTCACCAACCCCGCAACGCCCGCCGTTGGATCGCCACCAACATCAAACCCTTCTACCCCGCCACCAACATCCACTACATCTGCGTCGGCACCGAGGTCCTCCACTGGGGCCCGCAGAACCTCGTCGACAACCTCGTTCCCGCCATGAAGGTGCTCCGTACGGCGCTTGTGAAAGAGGGGTTTGATGAGATTAAGATCTCGAGCCCGCATTCGTTGGGGATCCTTCTGTCGTCGGATCCACCCAGTAATGCCTCGTTCCGACCCGGGTGGGATGTGGGTACTTTGGCTCCGATGCTTCAGTTCTTGAAAGAGACCAAATCCGGGTTCATGGTTAACCCGTATACCTACTTCGGGTATTCTCCGGCGAATGCTAATTTTTGCCTCTTCAAACCCAACCCGGATTGTTCGATAAAGCCACCGGAATAACGTAAATCATCAACCCTCGTGATAAATCTTATTAAATTGAGCTATAGTCTAATCTTTTAATGCTTTATTGATGAATTTGAAGGTATACAAACCAATTTGATCAGCTGATGGACGCTGTGCACGTGTCGATGAAGAAGCTGGGGTACCCAGATGTGGAAATCGTAGTGGCGGAGACAGGGTGGCCGTCCGGCGGAGATCCGGCGAACGTGCACGCGAATCCGGCGAATGCGGCGGCGTATATCGGTGGGTTGATGAAGAAAGTTAACTCGGTAACGGAACGCCGTTAATGCCTGGACGGAAGTTTGAGACGTATATATTTGCGTTGTTTAACGAGAACTTGAAAGGTCCGTCGTTGGATGAGAAGAATTTCGGGTTGTTTCGACCCGATTTTACGCCGGTGTACAATGTGGGGATACTGCACGCGGCGCAGGTGATTATTTCCTCCGACATTCAGTTTGACTATTTTGACTTTTCACATGTTACTTACGGTGAAATAGGGTTTACGTGGCCCGTAAATAGTGAACACAGTAACCCACGCACCGAAGTTGATGACCACGTGCCCCTCACTTATTCAGAATTTTGTTTTACTTGGTATTTTTATTGGTAAATGTTTTTCAAATAAAATAATTAGATTTTTTAATACACCACACCCTTGCAGCCTTAACCATTAGATCTTATATGGCTAAGAGCATTCACAACCAGATCCTTATTTCAGGTGGGTGGATTCTTTGTATTATAGAGGATGGTTGTGAGTGGAAGAGATGGAAAATTTATAGGGATTATACCGTGAATCATCTATATTATAAAAGATGTTTGTGAGTGGTTGGGAGTGAAAGAGATAAAAAATTTATGGGGATTGTATCGTATTTTCTCATATTTGAGAAAAATAAATTTTTTTAAATTTTTGAAAGTAGTTATAAGTGGATGAGTGCGAAAAACTAATGACAAAGGTAATGAAAAAAATTATTTAATTGAAAATAAGAGAAAAAAACAGTAATATTTAGTTTACTTATAAGAATATGAACGAGGATTGGACGGGGAGTTTATAATAAGAAATCAGTTTAGATTGAAAGTTAAAGTAGAACTCTTGATTTTTGTTGTTGATTATTAATTGGGTTAGACCATTCACATTATACATAAAATTTAAAGAATATAAACTAAGGTTTTATTTCTATTTTACATTAGCTTTCCTATTCTCAAACTTGATAAAAAAAAAATTAATGTAAAAAATAAAGAATTATTATTAATTGAAATTATGATAAATATAAGAAATGTGATACGGAAAGCTTTTTAATTGAAAATATGTTTAGAGATGTGTATTTTAACTAAATTATACGTATAAAGACTTTATACGGGTAGCTTGAATCTTGTATGATATACAAAAGTACAAGACTCTGCATTTAGTCGGGTTAAACTATTAATTCATGTACTATCACAAAAAAATCTAAAAGAATATTGCTTTTTGGTGGAAAGAATATAATGTCAGAAAGGTGCCGTTAGATCCTCACATGACCCTTTGATAATTGTAACTTTACTATACATATATAATTAAATATCTACGGAATAAGCTAGTGATGTTAACTTTTCACGGCTAACATGGTTGACGAATCTGTGTATGTATGTTCAGGCTCCTTCTCATCACCGATGGCCGCCGCCACGGGCAATGCACCGTTGTCATCAGCCGATGCACCATCATCTCGGGTGGTCCTTGGGACGATGCTCCTTTCTTTAACAAAACTACACCTTTGACGGGCTCACAGCTTCTTCTACGCTGGTGCTCCTACCTCCGTGAATGCCAATGTTCGTGATTCATCGCTAGGTACCACCACGCGAATGTGGTCTTGCCTCCAGGTTCGCTGTGGTGATCGTTTTAGTCATGACTTATTCGTGTAGACATATGTTAGAGTATCGCGGATTATTATATTATATGACATTGTTTGGGAGTATTGACGGATGTTAGATTACTAGAAAGCATTCGAGATGTAGTCATACATTTTTTGAGACTTGTAATTCATTTTTTGCTCGGTTGATGATATTGTAGACATTAATATTAAGAATCAGCGTCACATCACATCTACTGCTGTTCATCTTAGTAAAATTATGATCTTTTGCTAAATTTTAGTTATTCAATAAGTTAATAAGCTAAATAACATTTTCCAAATCATAGAGAAAATGGCTATGTAATGGAGTAATTATGTACTTATAGCAGTTGTTGGTTCTTTAAAGAACCAGTAGAAAAATATTTGGCTGCGGAACTGTAGAATTGATATCGTTATCGTAATCCAGAAGACCCGATAGCAACCGGTATAGAAACCGTTAAGACTCGGACAAAACTACCGTAGAAAATATTTGGCTGGGAATGCAGGGTAGGTTGTTTACATTAGATCGCTTTGCTATCCAGCCCCTCCCTAGATCCTGCGCAAGACGGAAGCTAAGTCAATATCAAATACGTCTTTGGTGAAAATTTTGTTTAGTTGTTGCTCTCTGTGTGTGTTTTGATAATAAGGTCTAATTAATATGTTTCAGTAATGTTTTGTTTTTAATTCTGCACACATGAGAATAGTATTGTTGATAAGTAGAAAGTCATCAATAACTTTAAAATTATATGTAAAACTTGATTCTTGGTTGAAAAGTGAAACTTGATTGAAACTAGTTTGAGAAACTTTAGTGTCGATTGGAAATTTAGTGATAAAACCCGACCCGACCTAAAAGTTATAACGTCGAGTGAGAGAAACCGAGCACCAAAAGTTCTGATTCCGTCCTAAACCATTGAATAAATTTTTATTCCGCCACTGCCTATACTTAGTTCAAGCTCTGCCGTAGTTGAGATCGGTTTGAGGACTATCTCTCATTGAAATTGGTTGGAACCGGTTAATACATAATAGGTAAAATGAAAGACTTGGGATGAAATGTAATGGGCCAGGGTTGATTCCCCGTTTGAACTTTGAATTGAAAACTTAAAGTTGATTTGTGGATTGTGGAAGGTTAACAGGCCTTTTCTAGGCTTAATTGATTTGGTTTGCGGTTTGCTATAATTGAGTGGTCTTCTGTTGGGCCGGGTCTATTAGTTTGAACTTTAAAGTTGATTCGGCCTTTGAGAATGAAGACCGCGGAAGTTTAACCGGCCACTTTTGGGCTTAATTGACTTCGGTTTGCAATTGGGTTGGGCTCTCATCTTCAGTATTCAGTTCAAGTAGTTTCTTGTTTGAAAAGAATGGATTGTTTTTTTAGAAAAGGCCTTTGGTCCGATGATATCATATAACACGATGCCCCGTTCCTAATTAATCAGTAGTGTTTGTTTTTTCAAAAAGTTTTCCCCGCCTCTTCATCTGTACGTACGCAGACGTGAGAAGACATTTAGAGGGCAGTTTGTTTGATTTCCGGAATTCTGCACGAGACAGACATAAACCATTTGCTTCACAAGTCTTCTATCCTCTTCTCATACTCCACCTTCGTCAAAGTCCACCAGAAACTCCACCTTTGCAGCCACCTTCCTCCAGCCGCAGCCACCAACGGCGATGCCTTCCTCCAGCCGGCTCCCCTCAGGCGACGCCTTCCTCCAGTCGCGCTCCTCCAGCCGCGCTCCTCCACCTCCCTTCCTCTCGATCTCTACCTCCACCCCCTTCCCTCCCGGTCGCCGTCGCCCCACCCCTTCCCGCCGTCGTCGTCGCACTCACCCCTCCCACAATTGTCATCGCACCCACCGCCTCTCACCGTTCTGCCGTCGCCGTCGCACCTACTCCTTCCTTGGTTAGTGGTTTGGGTATTTCAGATCCCTCTTCTCGATTGAAGCTTCAATTTCCTTTGTTATTTGAACTGTTGTGGTGATTTACAGGTAATTGTGCTCAATTGTTAGAGGGTGTGTGACAGTGGGTTTGAGCTTATAGTATAGTGCGTATTCATTATGGTTAGTGGTTTGTTATTGGTTGGGTTGTGATTGGTTTGGTCTGCAGAAGTTAAAGCCAAACAGTCCTCTTTTTGTAGATTGCAGACGTTTGGTCCACCTCTTCTCCTACAGATGTTTGCAGATGTGATCCGCAGACTGCAGATATTTTACTGCAGAAAAAGCAAATAACACCTTAGTGTACATTTAAAAGTAAATTTTTAAATGTGTATGAGTTTATTGTTCAAAAAAAGGTTTACATGTATTCTTGCCCCTTGGACTCCAATAAATATTATCTAGTGAAAGTTTACATGTTTGCGTCGGGTTCAGGTCGGGACCTAATTGGATGTGCATCTTTGTATTTATCATTTATAAAGATTTTTATAAGAATAAAACTATATTAAAACTTGTGCGGTTTTTAAACTAGAAATAATTTAAATAACTTTAGTAGTTACCCTTTTCTATTTCTTCTTTTTTATTACAAACTTTAGTCTAGTCTCACATTAGGTAGTGTCAAAGAAAACCAAACTGTCTTTCTAAGAATTAACTCTTTGTAAAGATAAAATTTGTGGGGCCACGCAAAGGGGGTGGGGCTATATGTCATTAAAGAGTTGGTTGCTGAGGAACATGGGAGGTCTCCTTCTCCTTGTGAAATGATTAAAAAGGTCAAGAAGTACCAGCGTATGCTAAGGAGAAGCTTTATTCACAAGACTAGTGTTCTCCATCATTTTGGTCCCATATCTAATGTTTCTCTAAACTCTTAATGTTTAATTAATCATGAAGGATGTATTTCAATCATGGATAACTTTCTATTTATCTTTACATCTTAATTGTAATTACAAGTAAAAATGAAGTGATTAATAATGATTTTATTAAAAGCTTTATATCTCTATATTGTTTCATAAACAATTACACCTTGTAGTCAAGAGACATGCGACTTCATTGTTGTGTATCCACTTTTGTTGTGTCTCGCAACATTTGTTTGCCAAAAATCAGGCGTTGCATGAGACTATATCGTAAATCATCTTTCATCCAGTATCATTATCTAGCGTTTATTCGATGGTTGTTAGCCGATAAAAAATCAACATGTACCACATGATAATTGAGAACTTACTACATGGCTTGTTTGTAACGTCTCTTAATACTTTCTTTTTGAATGATTAGAGATGTTACCTTATTTATCATACTTCACCTAAGCTACAAAACAACTAATTTACATAAATATGTCGTCGGGCAGAGATCGAACCCTTTATTTCAAAAGAATCTTCACCACTCCAACTTTAAATGACCTTTATCACTGTACCTAACCCTCCATCCCACGTGATATGTAAATATTAATGAAGTGGTTAAACTAATATGTGCATGCTAGTTTATAAAAATCCGGTAGAAGGGAATATAAAATTCTGTATTTTGTATGTGGTATGTAAGTATTAAAGTATGTATATTTATTTATTTCAAACTAAGATTTTTCAGAATATATAATTTTAACAGCTCAAACCATAGGATTTTAAAATTACAAAAGAATGTTTGAATAAGGAATGTTATAATCATCAAATTAGAAATAATAGTAACAGCTGATAATCAAGATAATATTAAATATTACAAAGACTTATTTATACATTTGTGAACTATTCCATAATAATATAATATCAGTGAAATAAAATATAAGTCTTGGCCACTCGGGTGGCACCACGGATTGATACTATTCATACTCCCAAAAGCCATATGCATGTTATGCACTTGTTCAATTTCATGCTTTTTGTTACATTATGTTCTTTATCTCATATTATATTATTATGTTTTCATTTGATTTTATTTTATTCTGAAAATTAATTTTTTTTATTCTAGTCATGTGATCATGTCTAATTAACTCTTTAGAGCCAGGATAAGTAGTTCTCAAATTTTTGATAAACTTGTGTGAAAAGTTTTAAGTTCATTTAAAGTGTAATTTTTTAACCGTTAAATCATACACCCTTTAACCTAATTTCTAAACTTATACGCTTGTTGTCTACATTAAGATTAATCTACACCTTTATTAATCACTTGTACAATAAACAAACATCAAAAGCTGAAAAAAGTTCCAAATAGAATCCCTCTTAAGATCAAACTCAAGATTAAAACTTTACTCCTTGTATTATTAATTGATGGGTAAGGAATTAGAATCCAATAGTAAAGATACACTTTGACGACGGAACTAAATATGAATTGCTATATACAATCATAGTGGTTTGGTAATTAATGATTACATGATATAATATAAGCATCTACATGTTATATATAAACCTTTGTTTATACCATTGTTACATCATCTTTTAAACATGATTATTTTCTATAGATAAATTTATACAATGCATCTGTCTACTAAATATCTTGCTTATTATAATTTTAAAAAAATAAAACCGTTATTCAATAGGATACATGTCACTGAAAAGTACAATATCATATCACAAAAAGTTTGTTGGATGGCTTTTAGCTAGAGTTAATCGTTCAACAAAATGTGAAATCTAAACTTGATTTGGAATTTTGTAAAGTTAATATGCATACGTTACGTCTAGAACCTAAAAATTCATTGAAAGAAAGTATGATGACATATAATTTTTGGATTTAATAACTATTAATCTAGCTTGGTAATTACACTCCTATACCACATAGATATATGTTTTTTTACATATTGCATAATAGATAAGTAAATGGCAGTAGAATCACATAAACATCCTTTAATAATATTACATCGAATAAATTACCATGTGTGATGTAATCACAAACAAGGCCAACATACTATTCAACAAACATTAGCAACATACTTTGATATTTAATGACATTATCCCAAATTAGAGAAACTGTAATGACGTGAAAAGATATTTTGTTTTCTCACATACAAAGATGCTATCACATAAATGATAAATCACTTAAATCTTGGTGCATAAAAAACAAAAGTGAATTCATGCCCCATGTATCAATACTCAGATAAACATTAAGATTGTCAATGCTACACCCTTATGTGACCATAAGGAGTTGTTGCATATAATCATGGTTGGAATGATGATGGATTGAGAAATTGAGAAGATATTAATGAATTGAATGAAAGAATGCTTTGTCACACTTGTTCCTTTCATTCCTCTTCCTTCTCTCTCACCAAGCAAGTATCGCTTTCACTTTTTCCTTAAACTCCACTTAAAACCTCACAAAAAAAACATAAGAAGTTTCAACAAGTCGTAACTCGCCATTCGAACACGCCAACTAAACTATAACTTTGAGGTATTGAACTTTCACGTGATTATGCTCTTCAAATGCTAAACTCGAGTTATTTTGAGTTTTGTGGCTTACGAAAGACTATGCCAAGTGCAACTCTTGCAGTTTGATTTTCGCCACTAACGCAACAAATGCTTAATTTGTGTATTCCATGTATTTTTTAAGTAAAAGAACATATAAAGTATCTTGTTTTCACACATTATTATTACTTAAAAGTTAAATCACATATCTTCAAGTCCATTTTATCCATTCATATCTCACACATTAGTACATAAATTTCTAATTTCTAAATAGTGTATAAACATAAAATAATTGGCACATATAGCGTGTTTATTTATGATTGATATTGTTTTTCATTTCTATATTTATAGAAACAAAATAATGATTGAGAATTCAAGAAGCCATTAAATTGGACTTAATAGAAAAGTGTACCTTTTAACTTCAAAAAACAGAAAAAAGCTTTACATTGCTCTCTTATCATACACACCCACCAAAACAACCAAAGACCCCATTCCACCAACCCTTTCTCTCTTCTCATCTCTCACCAATCACCACCATCACACACCACCCACCACCCCCCCCCCAACCACCACCTACCACCACCATCACCACCACCAACTACCACATTCACTCATACTTCATCCATGGATGAAAAGAAAAACAACAACAACAAAAAGAAGCAAAAACACAAACACCCAAATCACCATCCCCCCTCCTCCAATTACTCCTTCAAACCCTCATCGGAAGTCAAAGGCCTCCGCTTCGGCGGTCAACTCATCGTCAAATCCTTCACCCTCCGCCGCGCTCAGCCCCAAGAACTCCTCCGCCTCCTCTCCCTACCACCACCACCCACGGCCACCGCCACCGCCACCGCAACCACCACCACCCCCCACCCCGCCGCCACCCCCTTCCCCTCCACCACCGCATTCATCCCCACAAACTTCACCATCTTAGCCCACCACGCATGGCACACCCTCACCCTCGGCCTCGGCACCAAGAAATCAAAGGTCGTCATCTTCGTCTTCGAATCGGAACCCATGAAGGTGTCGGTGGACCGGACGTTTCCGGCCCAGATTCCCTTGGGGGAGGTGAACCGGCGGTTGATACGAGGGCTCACCGGTTCTGAAATGGCCCGGTTCAAGTTCAGAAAAGGGTGCATCACGTTTTATGTGTATGCGGTTAGACGTGTGGGGGACATTGGGTTCTCGTGTGCTGATGATCTGAGGGTAGTTTTGGAATATGTTGTGGCTTTGAATGATTTTGTGGATCATACTGCAATGCTTGCTATGCCTAATAGGAGGACTATTGCCTTTGCTCCACCTGCTGCTATGGCTCATTAGCCTACTGAAATTACTGTATTACCCTTTCTTGTTCTTGTTTTTTTTTTTTTTAAGGGAAATATTTTTGGGATTTTTTGATTATTTTCATGTGAGATTTTATGTTTTGGAAGAAAGGTTAAATGTTTGATGTCACTTGGGATCAATAAATTGGTGCGACAGTTGTACTAAATGTTGGTTTCTAATTTCTATGTGTTCTTTGGTAAGAGTCCCACTATTGACCAGCTTCTATGATAACAACAAATGATGTATAGAGAGTTTCTTTCTTGGTTTGTGAGTTTACTTGGAAAAGTTTTTACTGCCATTCATTCAGAAAAATGAAGAATAATATGTATGAATGTATCTTAGCTTCTTCGATTAATAATAATGAAAAGAAAGATATTTTGCTTTTGATTAGTTTTATCTTATTGCTTTGTTGGTAGATTATTTTAATGGTTTGATTTTGTTTTCAGTTGTTTTTGTGTTTATGATTGTACGCTGTAAAATATTGAATAGATAGAACCATGTTATTGCTTTATTGTGAGAAAAGCAAAAGATACGATGTTAATATCTTTTAAGTTGTATTTTTGACTAATAATACCTTATTTAATAACATGATAATACTAAGAATAAAGATTATTCTAACGGCATCCTATTTATCCTATTGTTAAGCTTTATACCATTGCCGACAAAAAAAAAATATTATTCTTTTAAGAATAGTAATAATTAAAAAAAAATTGGTATAGTATCGATTAGAACGGTGAGTCTAACTGTTATAACAAAACGTCTAAATTTATGATATGTATTATCTGCACGACTACAATACTCTTGTAAATCGATTACAATGATGGTCTTTAAAACAATTGTAATGAAGTTGACACAAATGCTTTCACCCCAAACACCTGCAATATGTGTCACGTGGTATGATTCACACAAACTATTTTTAACAATAACCAGCCTCACATGTACACACAAAAGCAGTTTTGGAGCAGCAGCAAGAGAGATAAATCCTAGAGCCTAGAGTCACCTTTACACAATGGGCTAACCAGTGTGCGGAAATGCACTATCTTTTCAATCTCTAACTACATCAGCTACCATCCAATAATATACTATTTCATTTGAACTTAAAACTACTCTCATCGTCTTTTTTACTCCAATCATGAATATGCCATGGGTGTGTTTGTGAGTTTGGGGCCGTTTGATAAATTTTTAGGTAACATCTTAATCGTAAGAGGCTATAAACCAATAAGAGATAGTATTTTAATGAACATTAAGATACTATCCAACAGCCCCTTAAAGGCATGAACATCTGATTCACGAACCCAAATTGCATGCCGCTATGCAAACCCACCAGACTTGCAGTGGCGTTCGCGCAGCACCCAATTGAACCCAACGCCCCAACCCCGAAAAGGCCCAGACCACCCTTACCCTTGGGAAATGGTGCATCGGTAATATCCTGTCATTGCTAGTTGAGCATACTAAAAGCGTCGGCAGAATCCCCAGGCAGGACAACACTCCCACTCTGACTGGTGTTCCCTCTCATTAATTTATTCAAAGTGATCATTTATATATTCAAGATGATTTGATTATTTATTTATTCTAAATGATAATTTATTTTAAACTTTTGACTAAATATATATGTTTTTTTTTGGTGATGTTGCACAATTCTCACCTAAAGTATGTTTATCTTTAATTAAGTTGTTAAGAAAATATTTTGTGATTAATTTGACTAAGTATTTAAATTTGTTTTTTATTGTTAAGGGTGACGTTATTCTACAAAATGTATTTTTCTACAAAGTGTGAGAAGACACAATGAGACTAAAAAAGTCACAAAAAAATTATATTTCACAATCTAAATCGAATTTCAAAAAAAAAGTACTTCGGAGTCTCTGTTCCTCTCGTCCTCCTCTTTCAGAAAAAAAAATTCATTGTGTCTTTTATGACACAATAACGTCATTGTGTCTTTCATAATGACACAATGACGTCATTCTGTCTTTCATAAATGACATAATAAAAAAACGTTAATTTTTTTTTATTTTTTTATTTTTCGTTTATTTTTTCCTTAGTGAGAACGGCTAGGGGAACAAAAGCTCGGAATTACTTTTTTGAAATTCGATTTAAATTTTGAGATATAATTTTTTTGTGACTTTTTTTTGACTCATTGTGTCTTCTCGTATTTTGTAACAAAAATACACTTTGTATTTGAAGCTATTTCTATTGTTAAATAATAACAAGGTCTGAATGTTAACTTTGATTGTTGTTTTTAATAAGTTTTGATTTCCCTTTTTGCTTCGATTAATTTTTTTTTCTTTTCCTTGATCTCTAGGCTCTCTCTTAAATGTGGTTCTTGGTGAATGCGATACATATTCTCCCAAACATCCATCTCGATCGGTCTTCATTCTGTTTTCATCAACTTTCCACTCCATTTTACATTTTAATTTATATATTATTATATAATATCAACTCGTGTTAAACAAGTTGATGGTTTTAAACATTTAACGTGATAACAAGCTATCAATCAACTGCCTATAGTAGTAGTACACTAAGAACGACTATGGAAAACCTAACAAATTATAATGCTTAAATATGATAACAACGGTGAGGTTGAGAGAGTAGCAACTACAATTTTCATAGTGTAATGAATGTGGTTTGGTTAATTAGGTTGTCTAGTCACTAGGGTTCCAAATTGGATCCGATTATAATGTGTTTTCTCTCTTCCTTTATATGTATAGTCTATGCTATAGAGTTTTTCTGAGTTTGAGTTTTCTGAATGATCAATAGAATCTTGCATTGTTCATTTTCAAATTAACATTATTTTGGTGCTACTTTAAATTATTTATTCAGACAAGACAATGTTATAGAACAGTTTGTAATTTCTGTGAGATTAGTAAAATATTTATTCAGATAAGACAAATGTTATAGAACGAGCTAGTAATTTCTGTGAGATTAGTACCAGAATCCATGAGAATTTGATGGCCAATTATCCGACCAAATGACCCCTTATGTAGGGGTCAAAACCCAGTTGTTTACTGGGCTTTCCCCTTTGAATTGAAAAGGATATGCACGTTTGAGCTAGCCCAACTGTCAGTCTATCCATAGCCCAACAGAACTTAACACACTTGTGACTTGCCTACACTTCACAGCTAGCCCAGATAAAACTGGCCCAACAAAAATACATGTGATTTATTTAAAAACAAACGCCCACCGTGGGGCTCGAACCCACGACCACAAGGTTAAGAGCCTTGCGCTCTACCAACTGAGCTAGACGGGCTACTTGTTTTCTAGTTTTGATTACATAGAATATAGGTTACTTACATCAGTAAAGATGAGATTTCTAGGGTTTGAAGAGGTTAAATCTGATGTGTTGAATTTTTGCTTTGTTGTGTCGTCGTCGAGTCCTGAAGAGAAACATGGAAATATGGGTGGGATGGTCGACGATGCTTCAATTAACATTCATTATAGCTTTACTGTTTGGATTAGGTTTAGCAGTTGCCATTGTTATTGAATCATTTAGAAGAAGATTTAATCACAGGTATTTTCTTCTAAACCTTCAGTTTACTACGATATTTGTTTTGATTTGGTGTTTATCCGTTTCTGATGTTGATTTTGTTCTCGCAGTCACCTCGAAGCTCACCCGATCTTTGAAGATCCAAATTCCTTGAAACAGGTTTGTTTGTGATCTGATTTCTTTCTTTTGTCTGTTATTGATTGTCACGCGTTTGTATGTTATTGGACTGTTGAAGACGTAATTAGTGAATCTTAAACATAGTTAGTATCTTACTGATGTAGCATAGCACCATTGTTAGTATTTAGACATAGGCAGTTTCATACATCAAAATCAACTATAAGAACTTAGAAATCCTTTTGCTAAAGATTTTGCATTGAGTAATCTTAGGTATTTATGATCTTCGTAAATTGGTAACCAATACTAACTGTATTTGAGGCATTTGTATCAGGTTGAATGCCCTTACATATATGATCCTGCAGAAAATATATCTCACTGATTGTGCCTGCATACAATGAAGAACTTAGACTGCCTGGCGCCCTGGATGAAACAATGAAGTGAGTAAAGGCATCACCGTCTCTTTGGATATGAACGAATCTTCAGTTTAAATTACATTTAACCACTGATAAAAATCATAGTTTGTGTGAGAATAAGCAACCATATCATGATTGGACATCAGTTGCAGATTTGCATTCTTGGTAGAATTAAAGATATGTTTTCTCAGATTGTTGTATACTTGTATGTATGACTTGATCTGTAGTTCTGGATTATATGTGTAGTTATCTTCAAGAACGGGCTGGAAAGGACCACTCATTTACATACGAGGTATGTTCGAGATTTTTTTTTGAAATTGTTGTTTGGTGCCCTTTAAGCTTAATTTTGACATGATTGATTTTTGAGCAGGTGATCATTGTTGATGATGGAAGTAAAGATGGAACAAAAAGAGTAGCTTTTGACTTCGTGAGGAAGTATAAAGTAGACAATGTTAGAGTTGTGCTTCTAGGAAAGAATCAGGGCAAAGGAGAAGCTATAAGAAAAGTCAGTCTTGTTTATATGATTTGTTTAAATCATTATTCATCTTGATGGTGTTTTTAATTGTGTCTTGAAAACTGATCAAAGCTTGTTGCTTATGCGAAAGCATTGTAAAACAGGGAATGCTTCATTCTAGGGGAAAACTACTTCTGATGCTAGATGCTGATGGAGCAACCAAAGTTGAGACTTGGAAAAACTTGAAAACCAGGTTGGTATCACTTGCAGTCTGTCATATTATATTTTCAATTCTCAATTCTCATACAGGTTAAATCAGTCTTAAATTCCTAATACCTCAATAGAACTGACATTATCACGCATTTACTTTAACTTGTTTGATTTGGTTATGTTTATGAGTTTACCTCTAGCGTCTTAAAATTTAAAAAGTAGCCAACAAAAAAGGATCAATGGGTCGCACAAGTTAATTTTTGCTTTCTTATATTAGCTTTCTTAAAATAGATTATTGTTGTAGCAATATAGTTTTTCTAATCAGACTTGATACACCACTTTTGGGCAAAACATGTGCTGGGTCAAACCCGACTTGATGCAATCCTTCTAAAGCCGTCAAAAATAGCCTTTTTTAATCCAACACATATGTCCATTTACTTAACCTGCCCGACCTGCCTAGTACGTTGATTTTTGAAAGGGTATATGTAAATAGCAGTTGATGTTTTCCATCTTAGATCTTTGCAGCTGCCCAAATGAAACATCAATCAGCTGGAGATTTAAGTGAACAAATTCAAGATATCCCTATTGTGGCATTTGGTTCGCGTGCTCATCTGGAGAAGAAAGCTCTAGCTACAGTTAGTTCCTCGTGTTTAGTTGTATTTTTTCATAGATTCGTTTCTTTTCTGAACAATTCCATTTTATGCCTCAGAGGAAATGGTACAGAAACTTTTTGATGAAAGGTTTCCATGTTGTGGTCCTCTTAGCTGCCGGTCCTGGAGTTCGCGATACACAGGTTATATCTTCTTTAAGAAATGCATCCAATAATATAATTCCACAAATGTATCAAATTGACAAAAAAAACTAAAAGTAATTCTTTGTTGAAGCTTATTGGTTGGAATTAATTTAATATGGAGTTTGACATGTATGGCAGTGTGGATTTAAGATGTTTACTAGAGCTGCTGCAAGGAAGCTTTTTACTAATATTCGTTTGAAAAGGTGCGAAATATTTTTAAAATTTTATACTACGTTAATCATTCGGAAACTATATCATTATAATAGTCTAAATTTGAATAATTCGATTTAGGAGGTTTTATGCACTGAAATAGTGAAATTAGACTCTACACTCCAGACAACTTTGAAAACGTCTGACCTGTTCCCCTCATAGTTAGTTTTTTTATTTGACCCTTTGATATACACACAACCCCAGTAAACCAGCTCATAAGTAAAAGTGTTGAAATTGAGATCTCTAGTAAATATAAACAAGTTAACGAACAGATAAGCACGACATACAATATGCTTGTTTACAAAGCTTATACAACTCGATTACAATGTATCCTAAATTTGATCAAGTTACATGCTTGTTTATAATACAGATGGTGCTTTGACGTAGAATTAGTTTATTTATGCAAGTACTTTGGCATCCCGATAATAGAGATATCAGTAACTTGGTCTGAAATTCCTGGATCGAAAGTGAGTCCCTTAAGCATACTCAACATGCTGTGGGAAATGACTCTTATGTCTGTGGGATATAGAGCCGGTATTTGGAAAATAAGCGATCGACAATCTTAGTTCAACTCACAGATAAACCGCAGCTTCGTTAAGCTTCGTTTGTTCTAAAACCCTGAGCTAACTAGTTCATGATGATCGGTTTTCAGACATACAAATCATCAGGTCTTGTTTCAAGCTAACCAACCAGTTTTTTTAATATGTTTGAAGATTTCTCAGTTACTATTTTTCTTGTTCTGGTTGTTATTTACAAGGAAAACTGTAATACAAGGAGACTGGTTGACAATATTATGTATGCTAGACATTGAGTGATAGTTATACTAATGTGATTACCTATGCTATTGTGTTCTAGGTGAGCTTTTGGTTTAATATTTTTGTTTTATGTTTCCCTGAATGTCCTCAATACATAAATTAGTTTAGTAATGGTCCAATTGAGCAGTTATATAAAAATTTATTTTAATTCTTTGTTCTTGATCAGAGAAACCTAATGAGACTTGAAAATCCTTCAATCTTTTTCTTTAGATCATTTAAAGACTCTTGATATATGTATGAGTTTTTGAAATCCTATCCTAACCTTAAGATGTGTAATACTCACACCCAGCCTTGGAGTAAGTCTAATCACAAGAAATGTGACAACGTATAAGAGGGGTAATGCTTGTTCATCTATGTATTGATAAAACAAGTAATAAACAAAAAGATTTTTTAGATATGCAAAATGATTGTGGACCTTTCATCAAGTTTTTTCAATTGTTAAAATGGTGACAAGATTGTAGATAATTATTATGATTTTTTTTTTATATATATGGTTCTATTGTTGGCTTTTCTTGAAGTCATAGTTATACTAATTCTTTTAATATCAAATACTTTTATATACTTTACTAATTTTTAAAGATTATTATACTAGAAAATTAAGAATTTATTATTTTTTTAATTTGAGTATAGTATTATTATATTCTATGTTTAAGAAACAACTTATATTATAACGTTCCGTAATTAACATATGTTGCATAAATGTGTAAATGTTATGTAATTATTTATGTTTTTTTGGAATAGTTAACATACACATCCTCTAATTATACTATTAAATCTACATATTTTATCTAAAAAATATGCATTTGTTACATATCTTGGTAGCACTAAACCTAAACCCTTTTGCTAATTACATATATATGTTGCGTGGTTTTTGTGTGATTATACAGATATGTATAGCTCTCACGTGAACACACGTTTCCCAACTTGATGATTTCGTACGTTTCACATATAAAAACACTTATTATAGAACTGGCATATGCATACACATGCTTGGTATGTACATATATGCATATTGTATGTGTATTGAAAAGGTAGATAGAAATTATTTCTTGAAACGTGACGCAAGGGGGGCCATTTCAGTCACCAAAGCTTCCAACAATTTTAAACGTGCAACATTATCCCACCCACCTGGTAAATCTTAAGCTATATCACAATCATGAGATGCTATCACAAAACATTGCTTTAATGTCGTACAAAAAAGAATTGGATAGTTTTCTCACACGCTAAGACTTTCGGAATGCATGTGCCACATGTACTCTACAACAGTCATGTGAGTTGATAGTTCAGGTGTAAAAGTCAAATGATTTTTTAAAGAAAATCAGAGTTTAAATTATGACATGAAATATATTAGAAGTTGATGGATCAAACTGAACTGATCTTGATTTTTCAAAATTAATGGCAACTGATATTGGTTGTGATATATTTCTTTTACAAAATCTTGTGTTGTTAAAAAAAATGCTTGGTATTGAACCTTTGGCTAAGATTGACCATTTTTAAGTTGTATTATGCTTAATAGATTGTCCATAAAACTTTGTAGTCAAATTTAAAAAAAATTGTGTTGTATGTAAAACTTTTCAGATTGTATATGAATTTTTTTGCTTTTATTATGTACTAGTTTTAGTAAACCCGTGTGTTACACAGGTTGAATAAAACAATGATATCAATATTTTAAAATTTTATTTTAAAATTTTTTTCTAAAAAAAATAAACATTTTGTTCTAAAACAAACCGTATAAAAATATCATTTTAATAAATTTCCTTATTATAACTCACAAATTTAATTATTTTTGGTTTTAAAAATTTAACTTTTTAAACATACCAATTTTAAATATTCTTATTTTTTAAAAAGTTTTATTTAGAAAAATCTATTATTTTATAAAAAAATTCTTTATTTAGAAATAACATTAATAAATAGATATCTTTCTTAATTTATTAAATCTAAAAAAGTGTTAAATAATATTATTAGTAAGTAAGATAATTATTTAATAGAAGAGAGAGGCGGGGAAATTTTGGTGAGGATGATTATGGTGTTGACACGTGTCATCTAAAGATACTCTTTTATTAGAGTAGAAAGATGTTTTGATGCTCGAGTTTAACAAATTAAGATGTGTTACCTACAATTAGTTTATAAATATTGTATATATTTCAAAACCAATGTGCACTCCTTTTAAGATCAAGCAATTTGTTATAAACTATCATTAAGCCCTCATATTGCCGTGGGAGCGTAAAATCATACAAAGTAGCACCAATGGCACATCAACACCAGTAATCATCAACATCAAAAAAACTAGTATTAAAAAGAAAATTAAAAACATAAATATAAAAGTAAATGAAAAATAAACGTAAAAACATTATACCACACAAGCGAAATGTAAACTATATAAAACAATTAGTAGGTCGATCTAGGACCAGCACGTTGGGATGGAGCCATTAAAAGGGGAAAAAATAAGCATAAACGTTGAACCACGCATGCATACTTCAGCATGTTAACTCACAAAATTTAAACAGAAACGTAAATTAAAAAAATTATAAATATAAAAGATATAGGGGACTGAAGTTGAAAGTATAAAAATATTAGAGTTAAATTATAAAAGAATTAAAAGTATTGGGTTAAAATATAAATTAAAGATTAAAAAACTAAAAGATGCATTAATTGTTGTACATGCATTAAA
The DNA here is from genome assembly GCA_025506505.1 of Flaveria sonorensis. Taxonomy (NCBI): domain Eukaryota; kingdom Viridiplantae; phylum Streptophyta; class Magnoliopsida; order Asterales; family Asteraceae; genus Flaveria; species Flaveria sonorensis. The sequence continues at coordinate 74,897,120 of CM046440.1, read as the reverse complement.
TGGTTGTAAACCTTGCTTTAAACACTTGTACATGCAAGTTGATAATTAGAATATATTAAATTGAAACTACCAGACATTATATTATCATCTTTATTATGCATTTATAAATATGATGTTATATGTTATATATAAATATGATGTCACGAATCAGTTTTCCTTTCTCTGTTTTTTACTCATCCTTTGTGCCATTGACTTTATGAATTTTATGTGTAAAAAGTCAGGAACTAAAACAGATGCCACCAAAAATCATCACTATCTCAACCATAAAAAAGAGAAATATTCGGAATCATGTTCTCCCAACAAAATACTTGATTTTAAAATGAAACTGAAATGAAAGAACATCGGAAGCTAAAATACTTGTCTCAACCCAATGACAAAACAACATATATGATGGATGTTACACGCAAAACATGTGGAATTGAATGTTGAAAGTTGAATATCATCAAAACAGCTTAGAAACACTTCCTGTGCACGATTGATGGACCTGATTCATCATATTCCGCCTTCGAAATCCACATCTGCATCATTCATAACACCCCAAATCAAAAACAACAAAATACAGACAACCACCAATAACAGAACTGCTGTTAGTACTGAGATATAATTTGTGTTGACATGTTACACAACCTCGCGTAAGTGTATAACCATCTGTAACTTTTGCTTGAACAAAATAAAATAAAAAACAACCTGCTGGAAGGTGCTGAGTGACGCCAAAATGGACCCGCCGATCCAGACACTGTACTTTCTTTCTGGTGGTGCAACCACCTAATCTTCATGCTGCTAGGGGCCAAAGCAGTAATTTCCTTGCTCATCCGATCAGCAATCCCCGGGAACATAGTTGTACCACCGCTAAGCACAATGTTTCCATACAAGTCTTTCCTAATATCCACGTCACACTTCATGATTGAATTATATGTGGTCTCATGAATACCAGCTGCTTCCATTCCAATCATAGATGGCTGGAATAGCACCTCTGGGCAGCGGAACCGCTCAGCACCGATGGTAATGACCTGCCCGTCTGGCAGCTCATAACTCTTTTCAACAGCAGAGCTAGTTTTTGCAGTCTCGAGCTCCTGCTCGTAGTCTAGAGCAATGTAAGCCAGCTTTTCTTTCATGTCTCTTACAATTTCCCGTTCTGCTGTGGTGGTGAATGAATAACCACGTTCTGTAAGGATCTTCATCAAACTGTCGGTTAGATCACGTCCAGCTAGATCCAATCGGAGGATGGCATGTGGCAAGGCATAACCTCATAAATGGAACTGTATGGCTCACACCATCGCCTGAATCAAGTACAATACCTGCACCAGACAACAAAAAGACGAGATTGCTACAATCACTGAAAATAAAACTTGTAATGCAAGTTATTTATATGGAGTATGAGATGATTACCTCAGCACCGATGGTAATGACCTGCCCGTCTGGCAGCTCATAACTCTTTTCAACAGCAGAGCTAGTTTTTGCAGTCTCGAGCTCCTGCTCGTAGTCTAGAGCAATGTAAGCCAGCTTTTCTTCATGTCTCTTACAATTTCCCGTTCTGCTGTGGTGGTGAATGAATAACACGTTCTGTAAGGATCTTCATCAAACTGTCGGTTAGATCACGTCCAGCTAGATCCAATCGGAGGAGGGCTGTGCAAGGCATAACCTCATAATTGGAACTGTATGGCTCACACCATCGCTGAATCAAGTACAATACCTGCACCAGACAACAAAAAGACGAGATTGCTACAATCACTGAACATAAAACTTGTAATGCAAGTTAGTTATATGGAGTATGAGATGATTACCAGTAGTACGACCACTAGAGTAGAGAGAAAGAACAGCTTGAATGGCAACATACATAGCTGGTGCATTGAATGTCTCAACATGATTTGAGTCATCTTTTCACGATTGGCTTTAGGATTCAAAGGTGCTTCAGTTAACAGAACCGGGTGTTCTTCTGGGGCGACACGGAGCTCATTGTAGAAAGTGTGATGCCAAATCTTTTCCATGTCATCCCAATTGTTGACAATACCATGTTCAATTGGGTATTTTAAAGTCAAAATACCTCTCTTTGACTGAGCCTCATCACCAACATAAGCATCTTTTTGGCCCATTCCAACCATTACACCAGTGTGTCGTGGTCGACCAACAATACTTGGGAACACAGCCCGTGGAGCATCATCTCCAGCAAAACCAGCCTGTAACAGCAAATTTAAGGTTTAAACATAATTTAGTATATCTATCGGTGCATGTGTGTTGAGGGAAAAAGAGATATTAAATTGGGTACCTTGACCATTCCATTCCATTATCACACACAAGTGGTTGAATTTCCTCTGATTCTGCCATCTTTATGCTACCCACAGAACAATTACAGCTTCAGTCAGCCTGTGTGTTTTATAAAAAAGCATAACAACTCACATCATTATACTTAAACCAATTTGAATTACATAGCAGGACCAAAAACAATAATCAGTCATATTCTCATACTATCATAATCATCACAGTTATATCATTTTTGTACAATATTAGGTGAGTAACCTAACATAAATCATCTATAAAGGTTGAGATTTATCATTCACTCAAAAAGATTTTTCCTTTGTCCTTTTGTCTCAACTTGACTATTCAAGTTACTTAACTTGATCAGAATAGGACTAAATTGTTTAATCGACATGATTAATTGTGAAGATATATTACAAGATTTAAAAAACTTTTGGCCGGCCAAAACTCCAACATAGGATCTATATCATAGGAGAAACTACAAGCATAAAAGACAACAATATAACTAGATGCTGAAATCATGGTATCTAGCAAAATAAAGATGCTCTTGCCTGATTACGATCAAAACAAACAGAAAGAACGACGGGAGATAATTAATATGCTATAAGTAATATACTACAAGGACGGCGACAAGGTCGATGCTGCAAAAATATTCTGTGAAGTCTGGTCTTAGCTCCTAAAAGGTATTTGAAGATCCACAGATCTGAATATTAGAAACCATGACTTTTAACTAAACTACAAATAAACGTTTTTCAACAAGAACTTAATTTTCTTGTATCCTGGCGATGGATCCTTATATAAAACAGCAGCATCATAAGTTAAACAAATTTATCACATATGAATCTTATCAATCTCCATGGCTGATCACAGGATTCACTCTTTGAAAATGGTATTAACTTCTAACTGCATACAAACAAAATAAACGTGATCATCGCCACAAATTCTAATTATATATGAATCTTATCAATCTCCATGTTATTGTAATTAAATACACCATATCACCGAAAGGCATACAGCCCGATGGTACCAAGGTGTTGAAATGGTGTCCCTCCCAAGTGGTGAGGGTTCAAGTCCAGTTGTAAGCAAATGGTGTAGATTTAAGAGTAGGTTTGTGTATGTGATCTCGACGTTAACAGAAAATACACCATATAGTCTACAACACCACATTGAGATCTACTGAAATCGCAGATACAGCCTCTGGCCTTTTCATCTTCTAACTTCTAACCATAGATGAAATATTCCAACAGCAAATAGGAAGTGGAAAAACACAGATTCCAATACAAAATTATCATCGATTGCAGTTGAAACCGCTACATGATTTCCGTTTCAGGATTGACCGACGATTCAGCACAAATCGTAACAGGCAACTCTCCTCCAACCAAATTTCAAAGTGTATAACGCATCAACTAAATTAATCAACAACTAATCGGAACAATTTACCATGCTCTACGAGACATGAAATCGCTAGATTTCAAAAAGCATCAAAACCTACTAGCTTCCAACATGCATACACAAATTCGTAACACTATGAACAGTTTTTTTTTTTCAATATCACCTAAAACTGAGAGACGATGAAGTGACTGAAATGAACGGATCTACTAAAAAAATTTCAAAAGAACAAATAATGGATAAAGGAGATGATGAACAACATACCTGAAAATTGTACAAAAATGGCGGTTGATATTTGGAGAAATTTGCAAGAAGAATGGGTCGAAAAATATGTGCAAAGTGGAAAAGATATAGGAGGAGAGAGATGAATGTGGACCGTTGGATGAGTTTAATCTCCAAGATGTTTGATGTAGGGTGGTGGATTACACGTCTGAGTGGCCCACATCGCTTCTATTTTATTATTTTTAATTTTTTCAATATTTGATAGCTTGAAATGATCAAATGAATTTGCATGGAATGAACAATTTTCTTTTGTATCTTAGTTCCACTTGAGTCTTGCCAAACCAACTCATTCAATAACAGCATGAAAGACTTTAAAAGCTTTAAAAAAGTTAAATAGTCGTTTTATAATTTATTTATAGTAGAAAAATACGAAGATAGCGTAAGTACTTGCAATAGTATATATCATATCTAGTGGGAGAGAATACGTGGACGGTCATACAAATACCAGATAAATAACTAGCTTATGTATCACAATGAAAAGAATATGTTTTAATGTTTATTAGCTACTCATAACTTTTTATTTAAAATTGATTTTGTGTTTCATTTTAAACTTCAAAATTACTTTGATCATTTCAATATCTTTTAAGAACAGCAAGACTTAGAACCCTTGATCTCATAAGATATAAATTATTTTATGCAGTTGCTACTTATAATTTTTAACTTAAAATTGATTTCGTATTTCATTTTAAACTTTAAACTTACATTGTTCATTTCAATACTTTTAAAAATAGTCTGCCGTTATTGTTTAGTGTAGGATTTAGGAGCATTGACCTCATAGAATGGACATCATTTACGCAGTTTCATATCATCATACCAAAATCCCTTTCCTATGGGGTTTAACACTTCAACGTTGATATTGATTCAAGGACTACTCTCACAAACCTCTTTTGCAGTTCCATAATGCGTGTGTTTTGTTTTTTATATGATTTTTAGTACATTTTTTTTTCTTTTTTGATTTATATGCATTTATGTGCGCAAATTTTTTTCTTATTCATAAAGGAGGGCATTGTAATACGTGATCTTTGTTAACATGTCGATTATGTGATTAAAATGAACGATACGAGAGGCAAGATTGCATACGTATTAGACATTTTTTAATTTAATAAAATGATTAAAAAAGAAGAAAGGACTAATGCATCGATACCCATAAAGATGTGCCACCTTCTAACTTGCAAAACCTTCACTCCCATGTGTGGTGTCTGCGAAAGGACATTAAAAGGGGGAAATTAACATAAAACTTTATTTATGTCAATTATTTTTAATAATTTCTAAATATATTATTGTACCATTTTTTCAGAAAAGAAAATCACGAACTTAATCGGTAAAAATCAATTTCGAATGACAAACAAGTTTGAACTACAAAAGTCATAGTTTCTTTATCAAAATTCCTTTAATTCGTTAATTTTAGTTAACATATTGTTACATTTCATTTCATTTATAAATTTGTTAGTGATTGAAAACAAAATGAAACAGAAATCGACCAAGTTTTATTGAAATGAATCGAAAAGAAAAAGTATTACAACTCGGGAAGAAGATGACATATATACTATGTCAGTTCCCCATTTTAAAGACCTAACGGTCATTAAAAGAACAAACAAGCTAATTAACCAACTAACAATAACTTAAGAAAAGTTACACTTAACACCACCTGTATTACACGGTTGAATAAAAAAATATTAAATAATTAGTAAGAAAAATTTATGAATTATAAAATCATACTTGAAGATAATTTTGATTATAATTACGTATAAGTAGCTAATTTAAGTAAATAAAAAATAATGCATTTTATTAAACTTTTGTTTTAAAAAAAAATTATGGTTTTAAAATATTTTATTTTAAGAAAAATAAATATTTTATAAAAAAGTTCGTTGTATTCTGTATCTTATAAAACTTTAATTTTTAAAAAGTGTGTTTTAAATAAAAAATAAGTTTTTAATTTATTAAATTATATTTTTTAATAGTATGAGTAGTAGAAAAATGAGAAAGTTAGTATGATACATTTCTTGATTATGAAATTATTTTAGACGCTTATGAATAATATATTTTTTTTCATCAACGGTGTAATACACGGGTAATAACCTAATTAGTAATAAACACGATTAGTTAGAGTAATAATATATATTTTATTTCATCAACCGTGTAATACACGGGTAATAACCTAATTAGTAATAAACACGAATAGTTACAGTACAATATTTTAGTATGTGATGTGATTAAAATTATATATACGTAATAAGTCAAGAAATAAAACAATTATATGATTTTTTAACTCTCTTATCTAAATAGTTTTATTTTTAAACATCCGTTTTATAATTTTTTTATAAAAAAATATTTTTTTAAATTTCTTATTTATTAAAAACTTTGGTTTGTAATTATTATGGTTGGTTTAGTAAGACTGTTTTTAAAAATTCACCTTTTTATAATATTTTTAGAAAGGACCGTTTTAAATATTTTGTTTCAAAACGTTTAGTGTTTTAGAAAATTTCATATTATATAAAAGTTTTATTTTTTTTATTATTTCTATTTTAATAAAAAATGTAATTTTAGTTTTTTAATAAAATCTATTTTTAAAAGATAGCTTGATTTTAAAAAAATTAGATAAGAGAGAGAAATGTAACAATTAATAAAATTAATTTTAATAAGAGAACGAAATTAGTTTGAGTGTTTAAATTATTTAATAACCTATTGGAGGAAATTATATGAGATATCTATAAGAAGGACATGTGACAAAAAGATAAGTTAAAAGAATGACAAGTGGCAAAAAAAACTTTTTTTTATTAGATACAATAGATTGGAAAATTACAACTTTTTTTTTTTGGAGGGGAACACATACTTCTAATTCAACATTCAACGATAACAAAAAAAATAAATGGTATAAACTTTCTTTTTATAAGAACTTAATTGGAAAATTTATCAAACTAAACGTTTGATTGTGTTTTAAAGCTAAAATAAACGTGTGATCGAGCTAATAAGATAGTGCTGAATAACCCTCTCTCAGTTAAGTCGGCTACTCTTGTGTGATCGAGCTAAAAAGATAGTGCTAAATAACCCCCTCTCAGTTAAGTCGGCTACTCTTTAGCCGATCCAATCATTGCTTTGGACCCAAGCAAAGTGGAACACAGAGTTGACAAGTGTACTCAGATGCACCGTAGCCGACATGCAAACCTTTTGACTACCCCTTAGCCGACCTAACTTGGCTATACGGTAGCCGAGACATGACAACACCCTACACAACTATAGGCTAGTTGGGTGCATATGACGTGTCGTAACCTTGTGGCTCCATTTTGTTAGCCGGCTACCTCATAGCCAAATTAGGTTAGCTACTCCATAGCCAAGTTAAGCCTAGAGGACCACAAATTGGCCATAGTGCAGCGGACTATTCGAGTACCCATGTCAGCTCCCCATTTCATTTCGAGTGGGTCTAGGCAATGATTAGGTAGTAATCGGCTTAGCCGAAACGGAGGTATTTTACACCTATTATTACTTGAAAGTGAAACAAAAGATATTAAAAGATCAAATGGTCATTCGGCCTCGGTCAAACGTTGATTTTAGTAATTTTCCTTAACTTAAAATCTTACTTGATTGATAAGACAACTTAGATACGATTTAAATGCTGTTAATGACAACCATTTAAGATTGTATCAACACACATTCTAAAGTATCAACATCTTTTTCTGTAAAAAAATGAATTATGAATTTTTATTTCAATGATGAACAGGTTTCTTGGACTTTTAAGCGTGACATGCGCTATTTTTAATGCTTATATTAAAACATAATTTTATGATTAAGCTTTGACTTTTATTGGGAGGAAATCTAAAATGAATCTTTAAATTATATATTAAAAGCTACAGCGTGGTGCCCTGGTGTGAGATGCGTATATATTTCACTTATTCAGTTTTTTTCCTTTGCAGAAAACTTGATTTAAAAATAAATCTGAAACTTTTTTTGTATAATTAATTAATGAAACAGAAATCTCTGAAAGATCATATTATTAGATCATTTTTATTAAATAATTCCCAAAATCACTCTCATCATATATCCACCCTCCCACCACCTCACCAACATGGCTGTCACATAGTATACAATCTTGCCATATGTATACATCCTGTTTCATTATTGTGTTGGTGCCATATACATGCGTACATATGTCTGCAAAGTTGTATGCGTTTATTTAATGCTAAACAACTAAAAACGATTAATAAAATAATAATAATAAAGATTCACTTGATGCTAAACTCAACAACAAATACAAATAAAAAAGAAACAAAAGTTCTTAACAAAACATCTGTTACAAGTATAAACTCATGATACAACCAAATCTAGCTGATAATCCAAAACAAACGAAGATGAGATACAACCCATGTCTCATGTCTGCAGTTTACAAGAACGGGGGCAATATTACCCATCGGCGAGGGTATTTTGGTCTTCCTTCCTTCCCATCAAAGAGCTGCAACAAATAGACATCACAATATGGTATCATACATTTTTTTATGATTTGGCTATATTTGACCCGTTTGAGATAAAATGCAACCCAAACGGGTCAAAGTGTCATCTCTACAGTCTGTGTTGCGATATTAAAACCGAACCACTGATAAATCTCAGTTGTGTAATTTGCACAAGTCACAATATTAAACAAAAACCCTCGTGGAATTTGGTACCCGCCATCCCCACTCGGGCTCCTAAGGTTTCTTAGTATGATGTGGCAATACAAGTTTGCGACTTGCATAATCAACCCAAACCCAAATCCAATCTTCATCTGGAGATCACTTACAGGTCTGTAAAGAGGATGATTAACATAATAAGCAATATAACACCCAAAAGTCCAGTAATAAGCACAGTTCCTAAACACATTGGAAAGAGGTGAAGTTGCATGACTGAAACGGTACACGAAAAAAGTCTCCATGATACGTTTGAAATAGTGGCAACACCAGTAGTATAATGCATACGTTTGAACAGGATGGATTACTCATTCGCCTTTGTATCCAAAATACTGGTACACTGGGAAGTAGTAGAAGACAGGATAGAAGGTTAAGGGGCCCAAATACTCAAAAAAGAAGAGTGTACGGTATGAAACTTGTGAGCCCAGATCCTTAAACACTACAGTAAGGGTGTCGGGGTTTCCACTTGTGTACTCTTTTAGACTTTCCTTGGTTGGTTAGAACAACGGGCTTTTCCTTTGAGCCCGGTTGGAGGGGTAGGGTCAGACGTTGTCTGGAAGGCTAGTATTTCTTGACTGCTTACAGAAGATGCATGTGAGTAAGAAGAGACTGTTTTAGTTATATAAAAGTTCATCAATAGAATGCAATATCAATACATACTAACAGACAATAGAATACAGCTTTCATAAAGACGTTTAAAATGTTAATTATCCAAAAATTATAATTAAAAATCTGGATAAAAAGGTGTTGGTTGGCAGCTTACTAGACCCATTTTGATCTCCTGCCTGACCCGATTGTTTTGCCATCTCTAGAAGACTAGAATAGTGTTCGGGTTAGGACCTAATTACATCCTGTTAGTTAAGTGTTGACTCGGTGACATTTCATCAAGTCACATGATGCTGACTTGACTGGAGTAATTGGACCGAGTAAAAGGGAAACTGGGCGAGTGGATTGGTAACATGATTGGTAAGAGAGAGTTAGCCTTTGAGTGTCTTTGTTCTAGATTTCCCAGTTTGTTTCTTGTAATTCACTGTTTTGTGGTTTGAAAATTTGAATTGAACCCCAGAAAATTGCCCCACATTGTCCTTTCTGTCATCATTTTGCTCTTGATATCTAACACATCCTAACATTTTGACATATGTGATTAAAAGCTAGGTCTGCCACTGAACCCGCTTGTTTTGCAATTTCTAGAGTGTTAGTTTTCTGGTTAGGTCCTAATGATATCGTGATGTTTTTTGATATATATGATTAAGATCATACAATTAACAAGTTCAAAAGGATTCGTTCTGACTTTCTTTCACAAGCATATAAAAAAGATTACTAATCATGGAGCGAAATAATGCATGTGATTTACAAACTCCTTTTAAGATCAGGTATTAAAATATATTGCACTTCTGTTAGTTACAAAAATAAGAGGGGGTGACCAAAATCAGTTAGCACCTCATGGCTCCTCTATCTAAAAGACTAGAGCACCCAATAGTGGGATCCGGCAAAGGAGGTTATTGTTTCTTTACAACAGAGCATACAAACTAAGCATATGGATTTCAAAGATATTCAATACAAACACAGGTTGTCTAATGCACCTAAAGAAGCACATTCTTTAAGTTATAATTTCAATACTTGTATATGACTTAGGGGCTGTTTGGTTGAATCTGAACCAGTAAGTACTGAATGATTAAAAGATCTCAATGGTTAAGTGCAGAACCAATAAGTGGTTGTTTGAGTTTGTTGATGACATGTGCAGAATGACTATTTTATCCGTCTGAATCAAATATTAACATAATCTATCAAATCTTCGATCAATCAAACAAAACCCAATTTCATAAACTATGAACTCTTGAATCAAACCAAAATCTTCAATCAAATGGTTAACCACCGAAGAACGATAGCGACGGCATGTAGGTTCCGTCGAGAATGTTTCTTCTTCTCTACCTTTTCATTGACGAATACACAGTGAAGCTTTTGGAGTCGAGAACAGCGACGGCGTGGATCGGAGGAGATAAACGGCCCCGGCGGCATGTTCGCACTGAAGACGGTGGAGTTATACTTCTTGATTCTGGATTTGAAGAAATCGTCTTTGCCTTGGTTGTAGAAGTAGTCGTAACGGTCTTTGATCGGACCAAAGAACTTAACGCCATAGCTGCCGGGGATTGGCCGGAGAGGGAGCTCCGGCGGAGTTGCAGGGTGGTAGGAGGAAAAAGATGAAGAAACCATGGCGGAAGGCTGCGCTGGCGAGGTTGGGCGCCGGCGGCGGCGGGAAGGCGACACCTAATCAGTGCATTGTAGGCTACCAAACAGCCCCTTAATCACATATTAGTCTTCCTAAAAGCTCATCAGGAGTTTATTTTCCCATTTACTTTGCAAAATCCGTTTCAGCACATTACGCGTGTGGGTTAGGCCAGACACCTAATCAGTGCATTGTAGGTATATGTTCAACACTGGTGCAAAAGCACCTCTTTCACATTAATTTGATACGTCTTATTGCACTCTTTTTTATGGTAGGGTGCATGCAAAAGCAAGCCAAAACTATGCATTATACGTAAACTAGAAGATAGGGAGTGGGAATGAACACGTGGAAGTGATCACAAGCCATTTGGATATGGTATTCAGAACAACCATCACTAATACCTAGTGATTTCACTTCCAAATCTTCATTTCTACCAACTTAGCTCACGATTCACATATAATCGCATGGTTTTAGCTTGCTTCACACACATCATACCAACAAAGTACATTTCAATGGCTTTTTTGGTTTTCTAGAATTACAATAGTCAACATCCAATCTGTAATTGATGGGAAAGCAATGCACTTTTCTGGTAAGAAGAATGTATCACACTAATAAATAACATTTACTCAATACTTGCATCAATCTATGTAGTCAAAGGCAAGCCAGCCAATTGCGTAGGTGCTCAGGCAAGGCGAAGCAGTCTCTTGGTTGTATTAATAACGTTTACTGAATACATGAATCAATGTGTTTATGGACTTCGATTAATATGAAAAGTTAGCGACTTTATAGCGCTTTCAAGTGGCAACCCCTAAAAATAGTCACGATCTCAAAACCGAATAACTTTTTATAAAATTAACATAAAGACGACGAAATTGAAGTGAAATTGAGCTTACGGTGCTATCAAGAACAATGCCACCGCCGTTGCTCTACAGTACCGCTACTACAGGTCACCTTCATCTTTCCGGAGATTAAGAGAGCGAATAATGAGGTCGTAGTCTATCAGCGATGGATGAAATAGTGGTGATTTTGATGGATTTTAAAGGCCTACGGTTGGGTAGAGGAGCAGAGGCAACCACTGGCGTTGGACTGTGTATCGAATCTGAATAAACGAAGATGAAAGGGTAGTCCACCTACATCTCACCTAGTGTAGTATATAAGGCAAGTTCGCGTTAGTTCGTTTAACTTCAAGCCACCAAATAATCAAACACGAGCCTTTATACGAAATATGTTTTTTTGTTCGTGTCCGTTCTTTAAAAAATAAATGTGTTCGTGTTTGTTCATGTTCCTTCGTTAAAAATAAAAACAAACGGTTCACAAACGTAATTAAACTGGACATAACTGAACGAGAATAAACAAACATAAATAAACATACATGTTAGAAAAAGTTGCAAAGATATCCAAACATAACCATAGTCAAAAGTAACTTCAAAAGCAAAGATGCACATCTAAAATAAAGTCTGGAACGTACTTCAAAGGTCAAAACACCACCTTTAGATAAAGATTTTGTCGCAATCAAAAATATACACAGCATCATCTTTAATCAAGCTAGACGCATATGTAAACCATTGTAAATGATTTATTAACGAAAATAAACAAACAAACATGAACAAACGACAAAATCAAATGTAAATAAACAAACATATGGGCGTTCACAAACGAGACATATGTTAATATTTGTTTGTTTAAATAACTGAATAATTTTTTTTATGTTTGTTCGTTTATTAAATAAACAAGCAGGAAAAGACTTCCCACTATATGGTTCATTTAGTGTTTGTTTCGTTTATAGGCCTAAATCACTATCGCCGTTGAAGAACTATGCACGTGACAGTAATGTGTTGATTTATATATCCTAAGTTTTTTTTGTTATTCATTTGTACATATCTAAAACAGAACAACCACAAAAATACATATATCTACTTTTTCATGGTCATAGTTTTTTCTCACAATGATGTTTATTAAACACACGCATTTAATAAGTAACTAGATGCAGGTGATTAAGACATAAGAAAGATTGACAAGTTAAAATTACATTAGAACATCCAATTTAAATATGGGAGTTTTACTGTGTTGTCCCATACGTATGTGTCCGCCTTGATTTCATCCATCACCTTTGACGTCGACATCTAGTGGTATATATATTTTTGTGGCCAATGATTTTTAGTTCTAGTGGTCAAAGAGGGAGGTGACATGCTTTGTTTTTCTTGAACGTCCAAAGTTTAAACCTCAGTATTATCGGATAATTACTAATCCGATAATACTAATGAGCTGTTTGGTAATTTCCGAATTATTAAGTGCTGAACCAATAAGAGGTCTGAACCATTAAGTGCTGAATCATTAAGAGGTCTGAATCATTAAGAGCTAGTATATCACTTAACTATTCAAAGGCAAATGTCTGACCAATTCAGATAAGAGATCTTAACCATTCAACATTAGTATAATGCTTAACCATTCAGAGGCAAATGTCTGAAACTTTCAGATATTTGCTCGCGAAACAAACAGTCCGAACCATTAAATGCTGAACCATTCGGATATCTGAAACATTAAAAGTATAAAACAAATAACCTCTAACTATTAGTAACTAACCTGACTTAAAAAAGTATTTTTTTTGGCATTTAATTGTCATCATTATTAATAATTTATAGTTTCCATAATTAAGTTTGAATAATAACATAGAGACGAGGAAGTGTCATTTGCCAGCGAATATCCACTTATCTATAAAACAAATCAAACAAAGAAAATATCTTGACAGATGCGAGTGAAATAAATATGAAAGAGGTAAAACTTTAACCTAACCTGCATCTTCAGCCTTCAGCGCCGCTCTTCCGCTCCTGCGCCACCGTCGTCTCCCACCGGCGACTCCTTTCCGTTCGTCGGCGTTCGAGATCAGTCATCCACCGTCGGATTCAGGTATCACACGCTTTATTAAATTTCGTTTCTCCGACTTAAATGTTAATATTTTTACGAGAGAACGAATAGTTTTCAAACAGCGAAACGGTGTATTCATCTGTTCACGTATGATTGATCTATTCAGTAGCGATGCAATTGATAAGCATAGATTCAAATTGTTTGATAGGAGAACCTTGGAACTATGAATCATTGTTTAAACTTTATATGTTGGAAATTCACGCTGTGTTATACATGTAGTCGTTTTTTGTGTTTCGTAATGTAATATTGTTAATACTCTGATAAATTTTCAAATATTCAGGGTTTAATTTAGCCTCTTAAACACATTTTAGACACCAGGTCACTATCCTTCCGCTTAGCTATATCGCCTTGATGTTTTGAATCCCTTGAGTTAAGTTTTTTTTTTTTGTTAACGACAAATCCATGATTATTGAGTCACAGTGTAAGGTGAATCTGAATTTTAACAGCTCAGGTTTTCGATAATTTACTGGCAAACCATCCAAGTAAAGAGAGAATTTTGGTATGTCCGTATGTAGAACTAAGACACCTATTAGGGCTTTCTTAAGCCATATTCTTTAGAATATTTTCCTAAACTTGGCATTTTGATTGAAGCAGCTTTGTAAAGTGTTGAATTGTTGATTTAAGGGTATCTGTTAGTCACGTAGTAGCATTTTAGTCATTTTAGGTGCGTACGGGAATCTATGATTTATAAAAACTAGTCATCTACAGCTGTGTATATGCGGTTATATTGACGACATAGAAGGGATTGGTCAATGAGGGTCATAGACGCAGTCTTGTCAAAAATCACTAGTTGGTATGATTCAAAAATATCATTACTATACATTGAAATCCATTTCTTAGTGATCAAGTTTTCTGGTCTTTCTTAGCCAACATGAGTCAAGGAAGATTGTAAATGTATTATTTTATGTTGATCACGTATAGGTGAGTGAGTATGAGGCTGTTCGTCTCAGCTTGAAAACTATACATGCTTATTTTTAGTGAGCTTTATGAGCTATTTGAACAGACCTAAAAGCCTCCACATCTTTAGATCTATGTAAAACTGTGAACAATATTGACAAGCAATAAAGAAATTGATATAACATTATATATATTCATCTTGCACAAACAAAAGACTGAAGTATTTGAGATACTTTTGGATGTGCATTGCTGCATCCTAAGGACCAGGACAAGACTTGATTTTGCTCGTTTCACACTTCAGAAATGCTATATTCGTATATTTCTGCTATTAGGGTGATATGAAGGTTTTGTGAAGCTTACAACCTAATTTTAATTGTGAATAAATTAAAGGCACATTTCTATATATGTACCTTTATGATCACGATTCACCGATTGTCGTCACGTACTCACGTACATTCTCATCTTTGTACCTCATGATCATGATTCATTTAGGGGCCACCTCAAGTAGGACTCGTACCTTAACAGTATTGAAACCTTTGACGTTTGTTTGAATGCACCTGGTCAATGATTTGAGATGAAGCAGAGACTAATAAACAACGTTAGGTGGTCTAAACCTTTTAGATATCAAAATATAAATAGTTTCCGTGGTTTGCTTTTGCTTTGGCAGTTTTGCGTGTTATATTCAAATTAGTTATCAATAAAATCATAATAATTACTGGTTAACTGTCAAGTACTTTTTTCATTTTTATGACAAGTTGTTAATATTAAGCACTGCTTTTGTGCATTTTCGAATTGCTCATTGGTTGAGTATATTCTCAATTCCTGTGCATTAACTTGCTGCAGGCATAAAGGAACAGGAAAATTAATCTCGATCTTGATAATATTGCTATAATTTATTCTACGACACCCATTTAGCTCTCCTTTGACCATGCCAGGACATAGTTTCCAGTCTTTATAATTGCTGTTTCTCTGACTGATGCATGAAATATATTTCTTGTATTTTTTATTTCTCCACTTTGGTAATTGATCTTCCACCTCTTTTTCTTTGCTACTAATTGCATTTTTTTGTGGTAGATTGTAACTCTAGAAGATAGATACAATTTTCCATTATCATCTGATATCTAAATTTTGGGAAGTCATTGATTCACTGATTTCCCCCTTGAATTTGCCTTTTGAACTCCTTGAGCCATATCTAACTGATGGCACACATTCTATCACTTTGTCACTCCCTTTCTTCTTTGAATTTGTTTCAATCTTCCCGTTGTTGTCTTCTTTCTTCTGTAAATGCATCTGGCTTCTGTGTATCAATCCCAGTTGCTGTTCAAGCTTTTATTTCTAAAACCATAAGATGCCAAGGACACGGGCAAAGATGACTGCAAATTCAACACATGTCAAGGTCGAAGAACCACCAAAGGTTACCAAGATAGAACCAGAAGAACAGGTTGACTTTGATGAGGATGTTGAGGAAGAGGTTGAATATGAAGAAGTAGAGGAAGAAGTTGAAGAAGAAGAAGAGGAAGAAGTTGAAGAAGAAGTGGAGGAAGAGGAAGAGGAAGAGGAGGAGGAGGAGGAGGAGGAGGTAGAAGAAGAAATAGGAGGGAAAGATGATGAAATGGAAAATGTTGAAGGTGAAGAAGATTTAAAGAAAAAATATGAAGAACTTCTTGCCCTTCCTCCTCATGGTTCAGAGGTATATCTTGGTGGAATTCCTCTAGATGCATCGGAAGATGATCTAAAAGAGTTTTGTGAATCTATAGGAGAAGTCACAGAGGTATCTCTCTCTCTTTCTGATCTCATGTAGAAGAATATGTTGTTGGATATATATATATATATATATATATATATATATTGATGTCAATTAACATGTAACAGGTCCGGATAATGAGAGGCAAAGACTCGAGTGGCAATAAAGGCTATGCTTTTGTGACCTTCAGAACTAAAGATTTGGCTTCTACTGCCATCAAGGAACTTAATAATAGGGAGTTGAAGGTATTGCAATAGTTTTAAACCGTTTATAAACAACATTACACTGCTGCGGTTAAATGGTGAAATTGATACGTAAATTAGAAGCGATTCAAAAAGGGTGGGCTGTGTAATGGATCAAAAAAAGACTGGATCAAAACAGGTAATTTGGTTTATGGTTTGGAACCTGCCAGGCTGGAAGGGGTTAACTTGAAACTATTCTGTCTACTTCATAATTAATAGTTAGTTTGTCAAATACGATGAAAAGATCATATTTTTATAATCTGTTTTTGTTGAACAGAACCTTTTTGAGCTGTTTCTTTTTGAGTTCAGTAAAATTTTTTTTTCAAAATTGCTTGTTTGACCTGTTAATAGATACATATAAACCAAATCGATCCATTCATAAGTGGTTTGAGATTGGCACCTTTACCTTTAATGATGCTGCATAAAAGTTCTGCATTTCAGGCTTTTGACGTCACATTGTTGGTTTTACATTATCTCAGGGTAGAAAGATCAAGTGTTCATCGTCCCAAGCGAAACATAAATTATTTATTGGTAATGTTCCTAAAAACTGGACACTGGAAGACATGGAGAATGTTGTCAGAAAGGTTGGACCAGGCATTAATTCTGTGGAACTGTTAAAGGTTAATACTTATTAATTGGATTATATTACACTGGAAGACACGGAGAAGGTTGATAATTTTAATTTTTATTTTTGCTTATTATATAACAGGATCCACAAAACTCTAAACGAAATCGTGGATTTGCTTTTATAGAGTATTATAACCATGCCTGCGCAGAATATTCAAGACAAAAGATGTCAAATCCTAAGTTTAAACTTGATGATAATGCTCCAACCGTGAGCTGGGCTGACCCAAAGAATGCCGAGTCTTCAGCTTCTTCTCAGGTGTATAAAACTTGATGAAAATATATTTCCGTTAAAGTATTACTCATGTCGTTATTTCACGTTCTATTTTATGCAGGTTAAGGCAGTGTATGTTAAGAATTTACCAAAAAATGTGACTCAGGAGCAGTTAGAAAAGATATTTCAGCACCATGGGAAGATTACGAAAGTAGTTCTTCCACCTGCAAAAGCAGGTCATGAGAGGAGTAGGTTTGGTTTTGTTCATTTTGCAGAAAGATCAAGTGTTTTGAAGGCTCTTAAGAACACTGAGAAATATGAGCTTAATGGTAATGTTGATGACTGTCGACTTATGATGTTTATCAGAAAAAAACAAGTATTATTTGACATATTGGGTTTCATGTAATTAGGCCAAACATTGGAGTGCTCTCTTGCTAAACCACAAGCAGATCAGAAATCATCTGGAGGATCTTCAAACTCACAGAAGGCTGCTATACTTCCAAGCCACCCTCCTCGTGTTGGTTATGGTTTGGTTGGGGGTGCATATGGTGCTTTGGGTGCAGGCTTTGGTGCTGCGGGATATCCACAGGTGCACTCTCTTTCTATGAATGTCGGAGGCATATGCACATTATTATTCTTTTCTATGATATTGATGATTTTGGACTGTTTTTTTTCAACATATGGGATTACTTGTTTTTTTTGGATTTATCTACTTTAAACTTCATTCTTCTGCAGTCGCTTATCTATGGAAGGGGACCTTCTACAGCTGGCATGGCAATGATGCCAATGCTTTTGCCTGATGGAAGGATTGGATATGTCCTGTAAGTGAAAATCTATGTGAAGATGCTTTATCTATGATTTTTTTTATTTGTTTATGAACTTTTCAAAACTGCAGTTTCTACCTGAATAGGTTTTGCTTTTTTCATCACCATAAATTCATGTTCTTTTTTATCACCATAAATTCTGTACGAGGACAGTTTATCAAGACTAAACCGGCAAAATGGACTGGTCAGACGGGATGGGACATGGGTAACGGACCAAAACGGTAAATCCATGTTGAAATGGGTTGGGTGGCATTGATCTGCAAGCACATATTTATCCATTTTTTTTACTTCATAACAAAGTAATATGCTTAATGTAGTTCCAAAATTATATTATTATAAATAATTACCACATTTTATTTTAATAAGGCGATTCAGGAGGTTTTTATGCTTTTGAATGACTTTAAACCTGATTGATCCATGTTATCGTTTACCTTCTAGTGAAAGTCGTTTTCCTTAACCCACTTCACCCTTCATATATACCAAGTATCCCAAATCGACCTGTTTATGTTGGACCAATCTTGACATTAGTTAAAGTTAGAGGTCTATTATGTAATTTATTTTTGGTCATTATCTGGTAAACTAAAAGGATAAGTTTATCAGGTAGTTTATAGCTTTATCTCAAAAGGATTTGAGATAAGCTTTTGTGATTTAACTTTATCTCAAAAGGATTTGGGATAAAGCCTATTATGTAGGAATAGATTAACTTGATGGGCTAGGTTAATCAACTATAAATAGGAGATAGTTTTTACTTATTCTTTGTAAGTTTTTCTATCAATTAAATTGGAGAAGGAGTTCCAGAATTGTTTCTGTGTTTTCTGGTTGTTTCTGTTTGGTTTTGTTTCGGTACCAATTTACTTCAATTGGTATCAGAGCTCTGGTTAAGAGATCTGGGATTTTCTGTTGGTCCAACGTGGTGGATCAAGCATTTAAACCACCAATACAGCAGGTGTACAAGCGTCGATCAAAGGAGAGATTGATGGGGGACGCTGCAGCACCAAACAACCAGCTAGCGCAGGTTGATAAAACAGGCAACCTTCCGTTTCAATGCCTGGTTCTAACTCCGACAAATTACCCAATCTGGTCACTTAAAATCAAGGTGATTTTCAAAGCTCATGGAATGTGGGAGGTGATTGAACCTGGGACAAATCCGGATCAGAAAAAAGACAATGCAGCCATAGCCTATCTCTATCAATCGCTACCTGAAGACCTTGTGTTGCAGATTGCAAGCTGTGAACATGCGAAAGACATTTGGGAATCAATCAAGACTCGACACTTAGGTGCTGAACGAGTCATGGAAGCACGATTGCAGTCCCTAAAAACTGAGTTTGATCTGATCAGAATGAAGGAAGGCACAACAGTGGATGATTTTGTGGGAAAACTCTCCGGAATTGCTTCAAAATCAGCCACCCTTGGATCTCCAATCAATAAAGCAGCCCTGGGGAGAAAACTTCTAACCAGTGTACCTGACAGCTTCATAAACATGGTGGCAACAATAGAGCAGTTGGTTGATCTCAAAACAGTCAAGTTCCAAGAAATCGTTGGAAGGTTGAAGGCGTACGAAGAAAGAACTAACTCCAAGACCAATAACAGCAGCCATGACCAACTTCTATTATCCTACAATGAATGGGAATCCAAAAGAAAGCAGGAAAAGGGCTTTGGTCGAGGCCGAGGGAATGGCCAAGACACCCGTGGAAGAGGCCGAGGTCGTGGGCGATTAGGTGGTCGTGGAAGGGGTTCAAACCGTGCTCAAAACTCCCAAGATGGAAACCAAAGTTCAGAAAACTCAAAGAAAGATCGGTCTAAACTGCAGTGTTTCAGGTGTGATGCGTTTGGACATTTTTCAGCCGACTGTCCAACTAGAAGGAATGATGAGAAGGCCCATCTAACACAAGCCACCACTGCTGGAACAACACATGCTAATGCTGACAAGCCTGCGTTGTTAATGGTTGTAGCCGATCAAATCAAGAAGGAACTAATCTATGTGAATGAAGAAAAGGTATTTCCGGCTAAATACGGGTCACATGATGATGGGCAATACATGTGGTATTTAGATACCGGGGCAACAAACCATATGACGGGCAATAAAAGTTTATTCTCGGCAATTGATACAAATATAGGGGGCAAAGTCAGATTCGGAGACGACTCAAGTGTGGAAATCAAAGGAAGGGGTTCTATTCTTCTCGAATGTAAGAATGGGGAACAAAGATTTTTGACCGATATTCTTTACATCCCGTATTTAAAGAGCAATATCTTCAGCATCGGGCAAGCTGAAGAAGGAGGGTGTGAATTAACAATTAAACAAGGAATTTTATCAATGTTTGAACCGGATGGGACCTTGCTAATGAAGACTCACAGATCTCCTAATCGCTTGTATAAAATCAACCTAAAAATCGGGTCACCGGTTTTCTTAATAACCAAGATTCATGATGCAGCTTGGTTGTGGCATGCCCGCCTTGGGCATGTAAACTTTGACACCATCAAGCGCTTAGGGACGAGTGAACTAGTCCATGGAGTACCGACTATTGACCACCCTTCACAACTTTGCAAAGCATGTTTGGCAGGGAAGCATACGCGACAAAGTTTCCCTGATCAGACCACTTTTAGGGCTGCAAGACCACTGGAACAGGTTTACGCAGACTTGTGTGGGCCCATAACACCTGGCACCGAAGCTGGAAACAGGTATATTTTGCTGCTTGTTGATGATCACAGCAGGTTTATGTGGCCATTCATGTTAAAAACCAAGGATGAAGCACTTGAACGATTCAAGATATTCAAAGCCATGGTTGAGAACCAATACGGGGAAAAAATAAAGGTTCTTAGAACTGATCGGGGTGGAGAATTCACCTCCAAGGAGTTCACTCTGTTTTGTGAACAAGCTGGAATTACAAGGCAACTAACTGCACCTTATACACCCCAGCAGAATGGTGTAGTCGAAAGAAGAAACAGAACCGTGTTGAGCACAACAAGGAGCATTCTTAGTGCAATGAATATGCTACAAGTGTTCTGGGCAGAAGCGGTACTTCATGCGGTCTATGTGCTAAATAGGTTACCTACGAGGAGTTTAACGAATCAAACACCATACGAGGCGTTAAAGGGATGGAGACCAAGACTTGATCATCTGCGAGTGTTTGGGTGTGTTGGATATGTAAAAACACCTTCAAACCATGTGAAGAAGCTCGATGACAGAAGTGTTCCCATGGTACATTTGGGAACAGAACCAGGGACCAAGGCTTATCGCATGTATGATGTTGAGAGAAAGAAGGTGGTAATCAGTCGAGATGTTGTGTTTGATGAGGCACGCAAATGGGAATGGAATAAACACCAACAACCGAACAAAGAAGCTGAGTTTGTGATTCATATGGAGCCATTTGAAGCTGATTCAGCAGCTCAAAACAACAGACATGATGCTAATTCTGCAGCCCAAAACAGTGGACATGGGTCTGCTGAACCCGGCAGCCCTGTAAGTCCACTGATTAGTAGCCCATTTCAAGGAAAAAGCCCATTTCAAGGAAACAGCCCATTAACTCATGCTGAAACAGCAGACTCAGCCCATCCTGAACATAGCAGTCCAGAATCAACTGTTAAAGAGCGTGGGCCAATGTTACCGCAGCTTCAAACAGACACTATTGGTGAATCAGACCCAACTATGGCAGAAGATGAGACTTTTGATGATACACCACCACAAGGTATGAAAAATCTGTATGAAGTTTATGATCTCCTCACTGAAGGGGAACCAACAAACTTCAAGGAAGCTACAGGGCATAAAGAATGGGAGCAAGCTATGGAAAGTGAGATAGCTTCCATTGAAAGATGCAACACTTGGGAGTTAATGGACCTACCCCGGGACATCGACCCATTGGTTTAAAATGGCTTTATAAAATTAAAAGGGATGCAAATGGTGTAATTACAAGATACATGGCACGATTAGTCGCCAAAGGTTACATCCAACAACATGGTGTAGACTTTGACGAGGTATTCGCGCCCGTAGCTAGACTTGAGACGGTCAGACTCATTCTAGCATTAGCAGCACAAAGGGGGTGGAATGTTCACCACCTTGATGTTAAAACAACGTTTCTACATGGGGAACTCAAGGAAGAAGTGTTTGTGACACAACCGGAAGGCTTTGTTAAGAAAGGAAAGGAGCGAAAAGTGTACAAATTAACCAAAGCTCTTTATGGCTTGAAACAAGCTCCACGAGCGTGGAATACAAAGTTAGATGGGGTTTTAAAGGAGTATGGATTCCAAAGGTGCAAACTTGAACAAGCTGTTTACAAAGAACTCATGAAGGTTCATTGCTAGTAGGGATCTATGTGGATGATTTGATTGTAACCGGAAATAACATGGAGAAAATTCTGCAATTCAAAAGACAAATGGAAGATAAGTTCGAGATGAGTGATTTGGGTTCACTCTCCTCTTATCTCGGGCTAGAAGTGATGCAAGGCAATGATGGAATAAAAATTAAGCAATCAAGCTATGCAAGAAAGATCCTACAGCAAGCTGGAATGTGGGAGTGTAAACCTACTAAATACCCAATGGAACCGAGACTGAAATTAACAAAGGAAGATGGCAGCAGCAGTGTAGATGCAACAGAGTACCGAAAAACAATAGGATGCCTTTGGTACTTGACTCATACGCGGCCAGATCTTGCATACTCAGTTGGATATGCAAGTAGGTATATGCAAGCCCCTAAAACTACTCTCAGGCTGTAAAACAGATTCTCAGGTATGTAAAAGGAACTAATGACCTGGGCATTCACTACTGAAGGAATGGAAGTAATAAACTGCTGGGATTTAGTGACAGCAGCCTTTTACGGGGCTGGTATTTTACTTTGATGATGGACCCATTAGCTGGTGCTCTCAAAAGCAACCAACAGTCGCCTTATCATCTTGTGAGGCCGAGTTTATGGCTGCAACTTCAGCAGCCTGTCAAGCAATTTGGCTAAGGGGTTTATTAGCTGAAATTACAGGACGAAAACAGGAACTTGTACTCATAAAGGTGGATAACAAGTCAGCAATCAACCTGATGAAAAATCCTGTCTTTCACGAAAGGAGTAAACATATCAACATATGCTATCACTATATACGAGAGTGTGTAGAGAAAAATCAAATCAAGGTTGATTTCATTAGTGGGGATCAACAATCAGCTGATATTCTCACGAAGGCTCTACCAAAGATTAAGTTTGATGAAATGAGAGAACTGTTGGGAGTAAAGAAGATTGAAGACTCGGGAAAATAACAAGACTTAAGGTCAAGATTGGGGGATGATTGTTGGACCAATCTTGACATTAGTTAAAGTTAGGGGTCTATTATGTAATTTATTTTTAGTCATTATCTGGTAAACTAAAATGATAAGTTTATCAGGTAGGTTATAGCTTTATCTCAAAAGGATTTGAGATAAGCTTTTGTGATTTAACTTTATCTCAAAAGGATTTGGGATAAAGCCTATTATGTAGGAATAGATTAACTTGATGGGCTAGGTTAATCAACTATAAATAGGAGATAGTTTTTACTTATTATTTGTAAGTTTTTCTATCAATTAAATTGGAGAAGGAGTTCTAGAATTGTTTCTGTGTTTTCTGGTTGTTTCTGTTTGGTTTTGTTTCGGTACCAATTTACTTCAGTTTACGCATAAACGAGTCAATGATGAAGCCACAATTTTTCAGTAGGATACACAGGCACAAATGTAAAGAATAAAAACAAAAAAGATCAGATCGTTTCTCTAAGCATCATATTATAAAACGTCATCTTGCCTGCCAACACGAGCATAACAAGTGGTGTGCATGCAACTCGTGGGTGTGGTGGACCTGTGGTCAATCAAGCACTTGAAATTTAATAATTTTGATCAAATGATGGAATTACTTTGCTTGTGGTACATGAGTATAGAAGATGTGCTGCTAATAATGGTGTCGCATGTTTGATGTTTCAATTAATGTGGGTCTTGTTTGTGACAGGCAACAACCAGGTGTACAGCCACACACACCACCACCCCAGCCACAACAGCAAAGAGGAGGTGGTGGTCGTAGTGGTGGTGGTGGTGGAAGCAGTTCAAGTGGTGGTCGTAGGCGTGGTGGTAATGACAGTGGAGGTCGAGGACGTAGCCGCTACAACCTTATTAGCTTTGTAGCACTAGTCTAATGTTAATTATGTTTCAAAACGAGGACCTTTTTTTTTCTTTTAATATGGAAGGGAGCTTGAATGATTTAACTCCGCTTTGACACCATGCGTTTACTCGCTAGTTTACATAGGGTGGCTTAAATGATAAAATTTTATCTGTTATGATAAAGGCATTTTAAAGATTCATATTAAAAGGTTATTGTGGATTAAGGTTTTCAGTGTTAAGCAGTTCAACTTGAATGATTTCATGAAATTATTTTCATAAGTCGGATGGTTCATGTATTGTTTTAATTTTTTCAATTAAGTTTTCTTATTTTATTTTATATTATTTATTTATTTAATTTTTATAAGTTCAATCCAAGCATAGATTGAGACTTTACGATTCTATTTTCAAGATTGAGTTTCTATTAAAGCTCTTATATGCTTGAAGTTATCCCGGCTTATGATCTAGAGTTTTTCGTTAAATATAATTGTCAAAGAAATCTCAAAGATATTTTTGTCAGGTTATTAAGAACTTTAATAACGATGATTAAATATAAAAATGTAAAAATAAAATGAGAGAACATTCTCTCTAATTAAAACTTACTGTTTCATTTTGATCATGGATAAAAATATAATTATGCATGTTAAACATGTAATTTAAAGTTAGGATTATTTGATTAAAATAACGTGGCACTTTTAACTTCTTTCATAACATTTTATTGTTTCTTAGCATTCTCATCCCATCCCCATCTCTGTCTTTATCATATTAACAAAAATCATCAAAATATGTACTTCATTTCAGTCTCCATTCCTATAATTTTAGGAGAAAACAATATCAATCCCTAAATATGAGAGTTCAGTATTCATCTCTATATATTTTTTAATATATTTTATTAATAAATGTGAGTGGAAAAAAGATAAATAAAATAAGTATTAAATGAAGAATAATAAGTATTATTTAATTGAGATAAAAAAAAAATATAAGGAATGAGATATGAGAGATTTTAAAAAAGATTGATAAATTTAAAAATGATGTTTTTTTGGTAAACTATAGAGTTAAGGATGATAAATTAAATGTGAATACTATTAGGACTATAAGACATTTGGTAATTAGCCGATTGAATAATTTTCTTTCGAATGTAGTTTGGAAATTGGAATTCAAGTGTGCTCTGTATATATACACACGTATTACATACGTTAACGGATTAAGATTTAATGATAAAATAATCATATTAATACTTAACCTTGTAAGTATGTAATTAGGGTATCTGGAGCGTTTGCGGGTAAAGAACTCATGTACCAACGGGTTTTGTAGGAACACCGGCCCTGGTGTTGCGGGTAGGGAATTGGGGTCATGAACCCGCCATGAAAGCCGGCGCTGTGAAGTTGCGAGCGACTATATAGTAGTTTTAATTATTGTGGGCCCGTTAAAGAATAAATTATTTATAACTTTATAAAATAACCCACATTTCCCAAACCTTTTTACACAAAAAATGTACGCATCTCATCTACTAATCTATTAATATATATATACAATGAATACATCTCGGTTAATCCCCGATTCAACTTTACAAATTTATAGAAATAGCCCCTAAACTAAGAAAGTTCACAGAAAGACCCTTGTACTTATTACAAATAGAAAATCAACATTGATTACTAATTTTGCACAAAACTAATATACTAATCTGTGTATTAAGGCGATCTATACAATTCTAAACTTTTAGTTTTTAACAAATTGTTGATTTTCGTAGATGGACTTTGATGCCTACGAGGAGATAATTGTGTAAAGCCATGGATTGAATGGATTAGATATCAAGTGAAAAGCAAAAAAATATAAGAAAACGAAAACATTTAAAATGACGTAAGTTTTCAAAGCATGCTAAACTTTAAGTCAAGTGAGAACTTGAAGCCATGCGAAAACTTATATAATGCGAAAACTTCTAATAGACTTAACTTTTTAAAGCATGCTAAAACTTCAAGTCTAAGTGAAAACTTGAAGCCATGCGAAAATTTATATGATGTGAAAACTTGGGGAAGTTTACGCATGAAACCTAGAATGTATAAATAGTTATTTTTGCTTTGTAATTTAGTATGCGTGTATCATTTGGATAGGTGCTCGGTCAAGAGAGCAGATGGTTGTGTGTTAGGGCGCCTGAGGTGAGCTCACCTCGGGCAAATCGAGCTTAAACGAAGTAAACTTTTTTAATATTTTAATTCTTTGGTTATAATAAACATTCGATTGAGTTTGTTTAAAGTTTGTTCTATCACACATACACACATCCTCTTAATTTGATTATCAAGTATAATATTGTATGGATTCGATCGATTTTATACCTTACAAATTAGGATATCCGAAACTATTGGGATGCGTAACAATTTTGAGGAGATGATGGAGGACACTCGGTTTTCAAGGATCATGGGATGACGGAGGACACTCGTTTGAAAGGCTTTTATTTTTATTGAATAGATGAATTTTAAATTAAATCGGGTTTTGTTTTCTTTATTTGAAAAAAAAGATCTTTCTTATTAATATAAAAACAAACATTAAATACAAATCCTTTAGAACACTACATATTGTTTAATTTCTTTATTAGCCGTCCATCACTTTAAAGGTCTGTTTGGTATGAGATAATGCAATGTATAAATGAATGTAATGAATGAAGAAATAATATGGATTAGAGAATGAAATAAATAATTATATTCTATTGTCTTGTTTGATTACCCTTTAAGAATGAAATGAGTCATTACTTTGTATTGTTTGTTAAGTAGAAAAAGACGAATGAATGAAATATAAAAGTAGTTATGGTGATGATGGTTGGTGGCCGACGATGGTGGAGGCCGACGGTGGATATTTTGAAAACAAGTCTCATCGAACTAATCACTCTACTACACGTATAGCAATTCAATGATTTTATATGGTAATTATCTGAGTTATTTCCCAAAATGATGTAATTGAAAATTTTATTTACCAAAATGGTGTAGTTTCAAAAATATTACCAAATAGTGTTGCTTTTAACTTTTTGTTTCTTATTCCTACTCTCATTGAAACTTTGTAAAAAATTTAAATTTTTCACATGTGAACTATTTAAATTTCAAAAAACTATATATATAAACTTTTTTTACTTTTCTAGAACTATTTAATCTCTCATATCGTTTATAAATTTTTTTTCCAAATCTGTAATCATGGTGTAACAAAGAAACATTTAATTTTATAAATTATTTCTTAAAAAGCTTCCAAAAAATTGTTAGTCACAATCCAGCAATATAATTATTTTTCAGACCTTTTTCTGAAGTTTTTTAAGTATAACTTTCTTGATTTTCGAAATATTTTTTAATTTCTTTCAAAATATTTTATAATAAAGGTTTTTAAATGTCTAATAGTGGTCCTAAAATAAATGTGTTTGATTTTTAATTTTTTTTAAATAATTTCTTTTTTATTTCTAAATAGAATATTTTTATTTTTAACTGTTTATAGTTTAATATGAAATTTAAAAAATGTTTAAAAAAATACATTCTCCGTTAGAAAAATTTCTTATTTCAATTTATAGAAATAAAAAATGTTTCTTTTTTAACACCATAATTTTCATTTTGAAAAAAATAGTTTTTACAAACAATGTCAAAAGAAATAAATAGTATTCTAGATAATAAAAACAAAGTTAAATTTATATAACATCTTTAGAATTTAAAGAAATCATATGTTAAAGAACTTAAAATCTTTAGAAAGTATTTAATGAGACTTGGAGTAGAAAAACAAAAAGTTAAAAACAACACTATTTTCGTAAATATTTTTCAAACTATACCATTTTAATATTTAGAATTTTCAACTACATCATTATAAAAAAAAACTCATAATTATCTGGATAAAAAAAGTAAACTCTTTAACATAATAATTGAATGAAATTACTTTATGGCTTTATGCCAACTTGCTTTTACAATAAATGCATTTGGTAGATATTTTTAAATCCAGCTGGTTGAACCAATCGCTCTACCTGCGGAAATACGGATTTAAAAATTCAATGATGTCTGAAATGTATAGTGGTCTAGTAACATTTGATTGTATTTTATAAAAATAAAACAATAAAGGTTTAAATACTTGCAAGTGGTAGTTGATAGGCCGTGGTGTTTAGAGTAAAAGAAGTGTTACAAAAGTGAAATGTAAAAAACATAGAAAAATAATCTGAAAAAATAAAATAACATTATTAAAAGTGTTATATGTGAAATATGATTAGACCTAATCAGTGTAGAAAGTTTGTTCAAGTTGCATCTTCTTCCTAAGACTTGCACCCTAGCTAGTCCTTCCAGAAGACCAAAAGTCATCGATAACTCACACCCTTCAGAATATTGCTATTTCATTTCATAATTTGCAAAAGAATTCACGTATAATGTCTTTCCTTCAAGAACTAGACCATTTAAGAATCCCATTTGATGACATCAAATCTGCCACCAACAACTTCGCTGACCAAAATTTCCTAGGACAAGGTGGATTTGGGCGAGTCTACAAAGGTCAACTCCCTTCCTCCAGCGCTCAAGTGAGCCAGATACATCGATCGCTGTAAAGCGGTTAGACGTGAAGGGCGGGCAAGGAGAACAAGAGTTCTTGATGGAGATTGTTATGCTTGCCAGTTACAAACATGAGAATCTTGTTTCTCTTATTGGATTCTCTGACGAAGGTAATGAAAAGATTCTTGTTTACAAACACGAGGTTAATGGAAGCCTCGACAGCTCTAGCCTCCACAAACCTCACGTGGGAGCAACGTTTGCGTATATGTGTTGGTGCGGCTCGGGGACTCAATTATCTTCATGATGGGGGGTGGAAAAGGGCATCGGGTGCTACATCGTGACATGAAAGTTCCAATATTTACTGGATGCCAATTGGGAAGCTAAGATTTCAGATTCGATTGTCTAAAATAGGTCCAACTAATCAGCAATTCACTTTTCTTGTCACGCTTGCTTGTGGCACCTTGGGCTACATGGATCCAGCATTTATAGCACTGGGATACTGACAAAGAATCTGATGTGTATTCTTTTGGAGTTATTTATTTGAAGTCTTGTGCGGGAGACTTGCAGTTGGGATTTATGATGACCAGCGTAAATTTCTCCCTCACTTGGTGAAACTTCATAAAGAGAAGGGGACTTACACAAGATCATAATCCCTTGTTTACTAGAGCAAGCTAAACCCTACTCGCTACAAGTGTTCCACAATATTGCTTTTCAATGCCTGAATCAAGATCGCGCACAACGCCCACTGATGGTTTTAGTTGTCAAAGGTCTAGAAGCTGCTTTGAAACATCAACTTGTAAGTTATTTCACAAACTTGTTGCTATCTTATTGATATTTGAATATGCAATCTTCACAAGCTTTGTGTTATTGGATTTTAGGATACATCAACAACAACAACAGTACTTACACAGCCTGATATTGTAAGTTATCATTTTCTTGTGGTTAATACAATTATAATTTTGCTGTAATCATATATATCAAACTCAAAAGTTGTGTTATTTATTTGATGGTAGGGTGCACGAACGGATTTATGGGGATCATTAGCGGGTGGGGATCCATTCGTGTTCCGGCTTGAGAGTAATCACAGGTTGAAGATGATAACGATATATCATGCCTACTGGATTCATTTCCTCATATTTACAACGGAAGATTCTGATGGTTTGTTGCATTCTTCTCAACAATATGGTGGGCTTCATGATCCCTACAACAGGGGTAAAAAGTCTGAGGTGATCATCAACTCTTATCCCTCACTACAACAAGTGAAATATTTTCTTATTTAGCGATTTCCCATTTTCAAAGTATTGATATAATTAAATCTATTACTTAATATATACACTTGTTAGTTTGAGTTCTTACGATACGATAACTGTTGCTTTTCATAGATCGACTTTGATGCTGACGAAGAGATAATTGGGTTATCCGGAACTTACGGGGTTCATAACGAACTTATGTTAATATCGTCATTGTCTTTCAAGACGAACAAAAAAACGCACGGTCTTTTCGGTATGGAGGCGAAAAATTCTTTTTCAGGATCATGGGACTTGGGTTTGTTTGATGGATTCTATGGCCAACATGGTTGGTATATTGACGCTATTGGTTGTTGTTTGAAAACCGTCAGTTAAATCATCATCTATTTTATTTACTATAACTTCCTTATAGGACTAATAATGCTCGATCAAGGGTATGCATACTTTTACATGTACCCACGCTTGAGCTAGTGCAACCTAGCTTGATCTTCCCCAATCGTCCAACGAGTCGGTTTTTTGTTGAGCGGGTGGTGTGGATGCTTCATCGGGTTGTATTTTCTAGTGTGATCGTTTTGTAAAAGTTGCTTGGGTTTGTGTTGGTGGGGCTTGAGGTTGTATTTCGGATACCCGTTGCGTTTGAGATGGGATTTTGCATTCACATGAACCATATTGTTCATACTCTTCGAAATCCAAATCGGACAAATAATCATTGGTATAATCCATTTTTTTTATAAAATTGAAGAGTATAGCAAAAAAGGAGAATGTTTGTCTTTTTTTCTTAACCAAAAGACAATATATTGTATAGAGTCTTGAAAGCATGAATGATGTCGTGTCATTCACTTTTCTTAAGTGTCCTATGAAAAAAATAAAGCTTTTGATATTTAGACATCATTTTTAATATAGAGCAACACTCCTTAAATTTTTTATACGAGTCGTATAATCTTATATGGGGTTATAACATCTCTGACAACACACTGAATTTTTTGTCGTCTTTATTGTCGAATTTTGTTATACAAGTCGTGTAGGCCTATATTTGGGGTATTTGGTTATATTAGGCGTATAACCCTCTGACAGCCCCTCCGAATTTTTTTTTTGTTTTTATTGTTGACGGTCCGTATACACCTCATATAAATTATAGCCCTATACGAGACGTATAGGGCTATACGAGACGTATAAAGAGGCGTCGATTTATAAGAGTGTGTATCTCATCACCCAAAACAAACATACATAGTTTAAATGTGTATGATTTAATTACACAGGATACCATTTATGTATTTAAATCTACGGTTTTAATAAACATTTTAGTTTGTAATATATGAATTTCGCTCACAGCGAGGGAAATTACTAGTTCATAGATAAAATAAAAATAATGGTGGTTCAGTTTAACCCTTATTCGTTTGCAACGAAAAAGACAAATATGGCGTACTGATTAATGTATAATAATTCATTTTTGTTGAAGTAATAGAAGTGCTTTCCAATTTCATTATTGCTCGTCAACATCCCCAAGGACCCCATTCCATTGTCAATTTCTCATGTTTGCCACTCAATAATTAAACATCTCAACCTTTAATCAAACTGGCCACCAACTTTTTCAGACTATAGTTTCATTGGTCATGTTGGATAGGGAATTATCTCTGTGTTGGAAAAATATATGAAACTTGTTTATACCGATGTTTGAAAAATGATTTTTTAATAACTTTAATACAAATAATCATAAGTAATTGCAATTAATATAATTATTATTTATGGGGTTTGTGTACTACTATGTGAGAATTTAGAAATGAGCCAAACCATACCTAAAACGAAACATTGATGAATAAGATATTCACGCTTTGAAATTGTTTGTGTGAAAATAGAAAAAGTAGAAACAAGAAAAATGTGAACATGTTTCACAAGAAGTGTGAAACTTCAAAGTGGTTTATTAAAGATGGACCACCCTTAGTAATTGTTTTTATAGAAGAAGAGAAAAATGGGACCCTAACCTCACACACACGCATGTGGTTTGGGCAATGAACACAACGCGCTTCTTAGTTTAGAGCTACTACCTTCAAAATATCATCTAGAGTAGGAGTGTTCTTTAAATGGATTCTAATTCAAGTAAATCAAATTGAGTTATTTGAATTTTGAAATTTTGAAGCTGAATTCCAATTTGGATTTGATGTGCATAAACCGGTTTGAATTCAAGTTGTTTTGATTTAAATTCAGGAAAAATAATATTTTAATTTGATTCATTTTTAGAATGTATGCAAACTTGACACTTTTAAATATTCAAAAATCAAAATTATAACACCAAAAGTACAATTCGAGACTAATAAAATTATAAATAACTTAAAATAAAATGACAAGTGACAACATCCAAATGACAATAAGTACATAGAGTTTTAAACGAACCAAACGTTCAGTAAATAGTTTGTGAACTGTTTGGCAGGAAGTTCGTTTACGTTCGTTCGTTTAATAAATGAACGAACATGAACAAGAATTTTTGTTGTTTAGCTAAACAAACGAACATGAACAGATGTCGTGTTCGTTCATTTGTGTTCGTAAACATTTGGTAAGGTGTTCGTTCATTTGTGTTTACATTTTTCATGTTCGTTTGTTTATATTTGTTCATTCACGTTTATTCATTTAATATTAATTTTGTTGTGAAACTAACCTAATAGCAACAACAATATGAGAAAGAAATATAAGGAGAGAGATGTTATATTATTGATTGATGTTTACAAATAAGATACAACTTAATACGCTCGAAGATGCTGCCTAGTTAAAAACCTTGCTAGAAAAACCCAGTGAGTCAAAACTATAGCTAAGGAAAAAAGAGTGTCGCGCGTATTAACTCCCTCTGTTTGCATCAGCAATGTTGTCTCATTAAAAACCTTATTAAGAAAACTCAATGGGACAAAACTTAGTGAAGGAAAAAAGAGCGCAACTTGAATAATACTCCCCCTCATTGTATATGCATCATTTAAGTGATGAGTGCCGATCTTCTATGAACTCGATGATTCGCCAGTTGATCCTCTAATGTGCAATTGCTGAAGTTAATTAATAACGTATGATCTTTATTGAAACTACAGTTACATTTCTTTGTAAATAAATACCACAAAATCCACAATTATGTTGTGTTACATTACCTGCATCTCCAATACTAACTAAACTTGTTTTGATGTGTTAGTAAATATAAACTTATATTTTTCGTACCTTTGAGATATTAAAATACTTGAATTAGCATAGTTCATTGTCTCTTCATTGGACACGATATAAATAATATATCTAATCATGTATAACTAGAAAGAAATAATTATATATCAATTGCAATGAACTACGAACTTCCAGATTACGTTTTTTTTATTTATTTGATAAAAGATGATGATTGAAAAATATTTTAACATATTTAAAATGACAAGTTTAATCCATATTAAGTATTTCAACATCCTTTTGATGTAGTTTGATTGACTGATAAAATACAAATATTATTTCAACATATCAAATCATAAATTTGTAACTTCATCTTTCATTTCAAATTATTCTTTCAATAATTTGAACTCATTTAATCCATTAAAAAGATACAATCATATAATCACCATATCATGTGATACTTATGCATCTCATGCTATTCTTTTCATAAAAGCACATGGACGAACTGCATCAATTAATACTTATCTTTTCGAGATAATTGCCGAGTTGATTATACCACACTCACCTCGACTACTATTAATCCATATTCACTTACATAACAATTTTTTAAAGTTTTGATGTCAATGCTTTCAGTATTTACGATCATTCACAAACTTCATGTGGTATTGACTAAGTACTTATGTGCATACAATCATCAAGAATTTTGGCACATAAACTTTTCACCTTTAACACATGATATTTATATCATTTGTACAGGTTTCATCAAATAAACTTCCAACATAAAGATCACATAATTTTTGTATATAGATTCATTGAGATACCATCATCAACCGATATAATTTCATTTGTATGTGTCTATTGGTGCACAAGATTTACATCTTTAAGATGTTTCCAATTACCTTTTAAATACTCACCTGCTTTTGAAAACTCATAAGGAGTTCAAGTTATATTCAATGCAATAATATGTACAATAAACATAATGCATTCGGATCCGAATATGTATATAACAATAATAGTGTTATCGAAAACTCACTTTATATGATTATAGCAGTTTAAATCATTTATGGAGTTTCATGTAAGTTTCAGCGTCGAGTGAATCACGACATTCGTACTATGCATATTGATTCTCTCTTTGTACTACCAGACTAATGGAGAGTTAGTACGTTATTACATCCACCAGGAGAATACATCTTCTTGTAATAAATTCTAGGTCTTTTGTGAAACTCCTTGTACCACCAATTTTTCTTGCACCTTTCTTTTATTATTTCACATAGTTCATTAGCACAAAAGACCTCGTTTATAACCAACGTATTAGAGATTTCAACTTTGTCTTATTTGTGTATTTTTATTTTGGCCGATCATTATACATTTCTATTCAAAAGCAAATTTTAGTTCTTGATCCTCATCTTTTATCATCATTTCAAGCGCTACATATAAAGTATTACCGACGTCGATTTTATTTCGATTCCATGTATTGTAGACATAATATATTTATTGAGATCTTTTTATTTTCATATATTTGATGTTCATTCAGAACCATCATGTCTATTATCTCTGTTGAAGACCCTTATATCATACCTCGACTTGACCATCTTTATACATACTCCTTTTTCGAGGATTTTTATTCATGTAATCGACCAGTCTATCACGATTCAAACGTGCCATAGACTCATTACCAATATAAATCTTAATTGAAGCATTAGTAGTTGGTATATGTGACTTGGTCACTCTTTAAAGGTTAATGATTATGTCTGATAATTGATTCACTAATAAATTATCTTTCAAACTTTTGGTTTGTATCTATTTGTTTGATGATCAAGCTAATACACTGATAATTCATTACAACTTTTCACGGTCCAAATACTTTTGATCTCCCCTAATGTTGGAAATATTGATTAATCAAAATGCATTACCAATAAATTGAGCCATAGACAAATTTATTGGTAATGGCTCTATATTTTAATTATAGATATTATGCATGCCCATGATATATTCCTAACTCTCTTTAAACTTTTATCTTTGTGCATTATGGTAGAACAATTACAATATATGACAAGCGTCTCCTTAAGTTACTTATATAGTATTATATACGAGATTCATGAGTCCCTTGCCAATAAACAAATTCAAATGGAGTTCATTCTCAATAAAAAAACGAAAGTTAATTAGTTGTTAATCTGAATAATTAAAAAAGTAAACGGTCTGGCATAATAATTGAACGCATGAAAATGACGCAGTTATTTTATGCCACTTGCTTCTAAAATGATTTACTTTCGAATATAGTTTAGAGTAGAATAACTACATTCATACCTAATGCGCACATGTCTCTACATTCACATATGACCATATCCAAACAACATGTATTTACAGTCAACTCAAGTTGCTGCCAATGTTGTACCTAACCTCAGTATAGTATGCTGGCCGGCAAATATGATAAAACTTTTACATCTCCTTCCAAAGAGTCCCATTGTCATAGCTCCTTCCATAGGACCAAAAGTAAGTGATACCTTCAATTCCCACTTTAGATCTTGCTATATCATTTCATAATTCACAAAACAGAATTCACATATAATGTCTTCCCTTCGACAACTAGACCACTTGAGAATCCCATTTGATGACATCAAATCTGCCACCAACAACTTCGATGAAGAAAATTTTCTCGGCCAAGGTGGATTTGGGCGGGTGTACAAAGGTCAACTCCTTTCCTCTTCCGGATCAAGCGAGCCAGACGTAGGTACGTCCGTCGCTGTAAAGCGGTTAGACGTGAAGGGCGGGCAAGGAGAACAAGAGTTCTTGATGGAGATTGTTATGCTTGCCAGTTACAAACATGAGAATCTTGTTTCTCTTATTGGATTCTCTGACGAAGGTAATGAAAAGATTCTTGTTTACAGACACGAGGTTAATGGGAGCCTCGACAAGCATGTGGCCTCCCCAAACCTCACATGGGAGCAACGTTTGCGTATATGCGTTGGTGCGGCTCGAGGACTCGATTATCTTCATGATGGGGTGGGAAAAGGGCATCGGGTGCTACATCGTGACATGAAAAGTTCCAATATTTTACTGGATGCCAATTGGGAAGCTAAGATTTCAGATTTCGGATTGTCTAAAATAGGTCCAACTAATCAGCAATTCACTTTTCTTGTCACGATTGCTTGTGGCACCTTCGGCTATATTGATCCACTGTATGTAAATACTGGGATACTTACAAAAGAATCAGACGTGTACTCTTTTGGAGTTATATTGTTTGAAGTCCTGTGTGGAAGACTTGCAATGATGGGGAAATATGAAGATGAGCGTAGATTTCTCGCTTGCTTAGTGAAACATCATCAAAAGAAGGGGACATTACACCACATCATAATGCCAAGTTTACTAGAGCAAGCTCAACCGCGTTCGTTAAGAGTGTTCACCAATATTGCTTTTCAATGCCTGAATGAAGATCGCAACCAACGCCCAACGATGGTTTTAGTTGTTAAAGGTTTAGAAACTGCTTTAGAACATCAACTTGTAAGTTATCACAAATTTTTTTTTTTTTTTTGCTATCACGAACTTTGTGTTAACGTTATTGGATATTATGATAAACTTTGTGTTATTGGATCTTATATAGGACACACCAACAACAATCATTTCAGATCCTCAAATGGTATGTTATCATATATATATTTATTTTTAAAAATCGATTGTACTATTGTTGTGATCAAAATAATATATTGTGTTATACTTTGATGGTAGGGTGCACGAACCAAGTTATGGGGATCGCTGACCGGTGGAAATTCATTCTTGTTCCGGCTTGAGAGTAATCAAAGGCTGAGGAGTATAACGATATTTCATGACCGTTGGATTCATTCGCTTATATTTACAGCGGAAGATTCCGATGGTTTGTTGCATTCTTCACAACAATATGGTGGGCTTCATGACCCTAACAACAGGGGTCAAATGTTTGTGGTGATCAACTCTTGTCCCTCTCAACTTACAAGTGAACTATTGTCTAGTTAATTTCCAATTAATCTTGAAAATGATATAGTTGGTGTTGCGACATTAAAATAATTTGGTTAGTTTATCAGCTTAATTGTTAAAGGATAAATCATCAAAATAAACATGCTAATATGATTTAAGCCTAAACAAACACTGAATTTTTGTCCCTCAAACCGCTGCCAACTAATCGTAGAATAAGTAGGATAAGGGGGTTACCCTGGAGTCACCAAAAAAGAAAAGAAAGAATAAGGGTCACGAAAACAACCAATTAAATCAATACATGT
The DNA here is from genome assembly GCA_025506505.1 of Flaveria sonorensis. Classification (NCBI taxonomy): domain Eukaryota; kingdom Viridiplantae; phylum Streptophyta; class Magnoliopsida; order Asterales; family Asteraceae; genus Flaveria; species Flaveria sonorensis. The sequence goes on along the minus strand of CM046440.1, from coordinate 74,859,611 downwards.
GTAAAGCACCTGCTAAATCTTAGTCCGCGACTAAAAGTGGGTAATCTAAGCAATTTTCAGGGGCTAAATCTATGTCAATGGTTAAAAGGGAGCTAAATCTTAGACTACAACTAAAATTTAGCTGGCCTTTACACATTTATTAATTCATTTAATTGGTTGTTTTTATGTACTATAATATTTTTTATTGTTTTTTATGCTGGTTACATTTTAGCATCCTTAACAGGCAAAGCTTATTTATTAGGCTTAAAGTCAATGTTCAATTTAGCAGAAGATGGGTCAACATATTAATTTTGATGATTTACCATTTTAGAAATATAATTATAGGAGTATTACTTAGCATGGTATGAGTGATATCCTAATAAACAAACATGATACCACTTTTCTGTTTTTAGTTCTAATGATATGATAATCGTTGGTTTTCATAGATTGACTTTGATGTCGATGAAGAGATTATCGGGCTTTCTGGAAGTTTTGGGATTCATAACAGCCTTAAGTTAATCTCATCATTGTCTTTCGAGACTAACAAAAACATACATGGTCCTTTCGGTATGGAGGCAGGCACTTCTTTTTCCGGATCGTGGGACTTGGGTTTGTTTGATGGATTTTATGGTCGATATGGCTGGTATATTGACGCTATTGGTTGTTGTTTGAAGACTGTTAGTTAAATTATTCTCTATTTTGTTTACCTGAAATAAGTAACTACATTTTACAACTTATTGATCTTTTTAAAAATCAGTCATGAAATGTGTTGAGTTTTATTTATATTGTATCTAATAAGAAAATTGGTGAAGGAATTTGAAATTTCTTATGATTAACGCTCCCGTCGTAATGTGCGGGTTTGCGTTTATTACTTTTTTACAAACTTTAACCATTGATAATGTTTTTACAATTTGTAGAAGTAAAGATGTAACCAATCTAGTTAATAGTTAGACATCTCAATTAAATATCCTAGACCTATGACTCACCTTTCAATAACAAAACTCATTAACAGTTGTTTTTTTTAACTGTATGTAACATTACTTTATATTTTATGTAAAGTACTACTTGTCATGGGTTTAACTCATAACATCAAGATCATAAATTAACAATCTTACTACCATTTGTCTCAAGACTCACACTCAGACATTTCTTTCTTAACTAAAAACATTATTATTTTGTTGTCAATATGCTTAAGAGTAGTTAACGGCTTGAGTCCGTAAATATTTATAGACGGATAGGCAATGAGATTTATTACTACAACTAACAGACAAAATATAATAAAAAAAGATCGAGACTCCACATGATTAGATAAAATAAAAATCTTTAATGTAGCCAAAGGACATTCACATAAAAATCTTTATCTGAAAAGGAAATTCAAACTAATCCTTTTAATTATTTTGTTACCAACACATGACGTGGTTTCCGTTCCATCAATTTCGTTACTTTTTTTCCATTGTCAATTTCTCATGTTTGTCACTCAAAATCCTACTTTAACAAATTAATTAGACTGGCCACCAACAACTGTGTTGAAAAAATCGATGAACATTGGTTTTTTCATCAAATAGAAAATGATATTTTATTAATTTCAAACATCTGGGTTAGTATTTAGTGTTAGTATTATGTGAGAGCTTCATATTAAAAAAAAATAGTTTCCAAAACTATGTTAAGCTAAACGAGACATCATGCACGAAGTTATTTATGACTGAAACTGTTAAAAGCTACAAAAAATGAAAACAAGAGTGTAACTTGTTTCACATAGAAACAAAGTGAATCTTTGAAGTGGCGTATAAGGGTGAAACTCTCTTAGTAATTGTTTTTTAGGAGGCACAACTGTGACCCTAACTTCCACACGCATGTGCCATGCGGTGAGAAATAAGACTAGATACAATGTGTCGCTGTGATGATGCAATTCATACTTTCCGGTTTAGAGCCACAATGCTCAAAAGATTATCCAGAGGGATCACACATCACTCGCAAGTTTAGAAGATGCAGATACCGCTTGCAAGTTCAAAAGACGGTTCAGAAAGTAGGAATAGAAACCACTCGAATCTAAGGTCGGATTTTACTTATCCTTGAATGTGTTCTTGACCACCACAATTCACCAACTTTGGTTCACCCCTCCCATCTTCATTGTTGACAAGATTTCAGTATCACCACCATCCCCCTTAAAGGCTAACATCCACCACTACAAATATGAGGTTGATCCAAGAGCTAATAAACTCTTACATATATTAACTATAAAAAGTAGAATGAAATCCAACTATAAATGACTATAACTTTTGATTTTCTTAATTTTAATGGTGCATCTAACATAAAAAAAATGTTGCACATGCCACATGCTGTAAAAATTATTGTTGGTAATTCGCCTTATTCTCGTGCTCTAGTTCCATAATTCAAAGCCTCAATTTTAGTTTTCCTTCAAATTTAATAATTGGTACTTTTCTTCTCACACGTTAATTTGCAAATGGGTACATCACTAATACCATTCGTTATGTGCTATCTTAGCTTTTTTATTATTATTAATTTTATTCTGTCAGTTTGAATCTCAAGATTCTACTCAAACCTGTCATCATGTTTCTTTTGATAAATCATGAGACAAATATTTCTCACGATGGTCAACAATCAACATAACCATTAAAACTAACCATTAAAATGAAAAAAGTAAGAACATTGTTGCATTAGAGTTGTTCCTACTTGCTTGTTTTATGTATATTTTGGTGCACATTTTATATGGTTTGAAGCGTAGGCACGTTTTTGCTGGTTCTGTTCCCTTAAGGTGGACAGAATGTTGCACATGGCTTCATATCATTTATTAATTTATCATTAAAGAGCATTCATGGTAAGTTTTTTATATTTTTTTAAGTGTCTTCCCTATGTTATATGTAATGGTTGTGAGTGGATGATAGAAAAAATGTTACTATTACTTGGGGTGATAATGTTCACCCCTATAAATTTTGTAATATTTTTTGAAAATGGTTGTTAGGGCATGTGAAAAAAATTGTAATGCTAAAGTATAAAAATATTATTTAGTTAAAAAATAATTATCAATTTATAGTGTAATTATAAAGATACGGATAGAAAACCTGAACCGAATATTTTAAAAACATCATGCCTAATTGTATTTCTATTTGAGTAGCCTAACACCGTAACACGTTCATCCATTTAAGATTATCAAGCCCAAATAAAGATATAAAGCCCATTACTATGTACCTAAACGCAAGTCCATAATCCATTTACCTTTACTTCCCAAGTTAACCTAGTTTGTAAAGAAAAGTATTTCTTTTTTTTATTTTTGTTTTTACGGAGGCGAACGAGCAGCAAGAATTACATTCGAACAGAGCAAAAGGGAAAGAAGTGAAGATCTGAAGAAGGAATCGGTCGAAAAGAAGGGGTGCTGGTTCATTTGTTGTGCGACAATTGAACAAAGTAACAAAAGGTTAGTTTTCTTTACTTGTTTTCTCTAATGCAACTTGAATAGTTTTTTAAATGTAAACTAGTGAATAACATATGAATGTCTTTAACTGATTGTTTTATGTGATTACGTGAATTGAAGCTTAAATTTCAAACTTAGAAAATTTAATGATTCTTGTATTAGTTACATTTAAAAAGAGCATATGCAAAAGTATCAATTGAAGATGTAAGCTTTTTAGTATACAATCTATTTTTCTCAATCATGTTATTTATGTTGTTTGTTTACTAATGATAATTGTATTTTTATTATGATAGCATACTTTATCATTTAACCTGAATTATACCGGTAGCGCGAACTTATTTGAAATTTCAAACATCGGGTTGATAGAAATAATATCGTTGATAAAAATGACCCATAAAAAAAGTTACGAGTGCACCACTAGCGGGTCCATTTAACCTCATTTGTTTGCAATGAAAAAGTTCAATGTTACAGGACATGGCCCATGAGAGTGTTGCGTCACACTCTCGTGAGAGTTAAATTGTGCTATTCGAATCACACACGTCAGATCTTGCTCCTGCTGTTTGTTGTTCTTGCTAACCAAAACCATATTTTTATTTACCTATACATTAAAAAACTAACTTCGTCAGCAGTTTATTTTATGTTAGTCAATGGTTTGACCACTAAAGTTTTCTGGCCCCAAATGTATTTATAAAGACAAAAGGGGGTTGTTCACCCATTTCATCCTCCGTTCTATTTCTAGAGAGAGAGGATTCATCAATGGTGTTCACCGCTTGCATCGCCTCGGCCGTCTGTCGGCCACCCGAAGTCCATATCGGCCCTTGGTTGTTGGTTTTGTGTGTCGGTGCTGGCTCCGGTGGAAGGCGCCTCCATGGACGGTAGTGGATGTTGGAATCGGCTTAGATCTATCGATTTCGACTCGGCCGGTTGTCTGTCAACCGCCTTTGGTGGCGTCTACGTGACCGTGACATCCGGTTCTTTTCATCTTTTTTTCTTGATGACAATGGCACATGATACATTTGAGAGCCTTAATATGGTTTGTGATTATGTGCTTTTTGTACAGAGAGAGAGAGGTCTCGATGATCTTGCAACGCGGCGACCGCCGGCCGCCGTCCATGGACGGTGATGCATGCCCATACCGGCTTAGATCTGTCAATTATAACTCCGTCGGTCAACGGTTGACTACCTTTGGTGGTGTCTGCGTGGCGGTGAGCTCGTGTTTTTTTCATCGTTTGCTCGATGATTATGGTTATCGCGCATCTAAGACCCCTAATCCGGTGTTGATGATATGCTTTAATAGTGGGTGTTGATGATGTTGACGCATGTGTTTGCTGTTGTTCCTAGAGATGGGTGTTTTCAAAACTTTCAAACATCACTCATTGTTTCATTCAAATAGTAGTGCTACGGTGCTTTGTTTTTTGGGGTGGGTTAACTAAATTTGTAAGGCTATGATTTCTATATGAGCCTTTTGAGTTGTTTTCTATTATTATTATTATTATTTTTTTTGATAATTGATATGGGTTTGATGAATATGGTGTGGCAAGGATGGTTGATAGTAGGTTTTTAATCTGCAACTCGTCTTCCGGTCATGATTTTTTTGAAGTTCTGAGCCACAAAAAACTTTTTTCTGCGTGGGAGCGTGTTTTTCTTTCATTTTCTTGTTATTTTTTAAGGTGGTTTCATACATTTCAAGATACTGGTTGATAAAATTTTAACAAACTTATGCTTTTAATTTGTAATCGCTACGATGATGGAAACAGATGCATATAACCCAAGTTTACCCGGTTGTTAGGCCGGTCTGCCTCGCCGCGAAGTGCGAGCGAGAAAACGACTAGTTATTTAAAGTTTGCTATTCAGATCAAATAGATTAGATCCATTTTTATTATTTAAAACTGAGTTGACACATCACTTATTCATGACCCACTAGTTCCTTTTAATGTTCGGTTTTTAGACTATGTGTAGTGGTTTATTTAGTTAAAATGACATATACCCAAATATAAATTTATTAAAATCATTTTAAATCTAGTGGATAGGTTTTAAATCCTTTTTAGTTATAAGTGAGAAAAAATAAATCATTTATATCTTTTAACGCCCGTTAAATGTTTGACTAAAAATGAGTTTGAAGTCCACTTTTAACTAAAACGTAATGATTTTAACGCTTCAATTTTATCCATATCAACAACTTTGAACCCCTAGCAGCACACCACGTCTAGTCTTTGTGAATATTCTGTCATCGGTTCGCGTTGACCTTGCTCGAATTGTTCACCCCTGATTCAGCGTTGTTATCAGAATGTTTGACTTTTGCGTGGGCCTTGATCTTCATAAAAAAAATTTGACTAGTGGAACCACGCGTCCTCCTGTGGGCTTTAGATCACTACACGTGTTGCGATCAGACGTACGTGGGCAAAAAAAATCCCACAAATTGGCAAATTGCCCTACTATTAAAATTTATTAACCCCATTTAACAACCGTTGGGTTTTCATTATTTCTATTTTGACGACATATTTTATTGGCCCTTCATTTTGGTCATTAATACCCACATTCTATATACATATATAAAGGGGGAATTTTTTGTATAGAAGATCATTACTGGTGCTGGTGGCCAGCCGTCGTAACCTCACCTCCCGTGTGTCATCTTTTCTTGAGGGCGATCCTTCAAGTGGATTTATGATCAGCGGATTGAAGTTGTTCTGAACAGACATGGGTGTGACTGATAGTGCCGGTGGTGGTGCAGGCGATGGTCGACCGCCGTTTTCTCGTCACCAGAGGGGACCTACGATCAGCGGATTGGAGTTATTCTGGACATTACGTTTTCTCTTTTAGAAAACATAAAATAACATCAACCATGACGTCGATTTCAGCATCAATGTGTGACATATCAGCGGGGCAACGCCCGCAAGTTAAAATACTAGCTTTTTATCTATACATAAATTTGTTAGATTGTCTAGGTGATATTTAGTGGTTTATATTTAATCGTCTTTAATTCTTATATTATGTGATTGATTCACTTAGTTATATACATTATTTATCATTAAAGTATTCATGACAGGTAAATATGAAGAGATTATAAGTTTAAGTCTTACTATGAGCAAAATGTTCAAAACTGAGTCACGGAGTTTTCTAAACAATGGGTATCCTCCTAAGGGGTTTGGGGTGCGGTTTCGGCTGGAAAACGGATAGGTGGGTCCGATTAAGATAACACTTATCATCCGAAACAGGGTTGCACACTTGCCATTAAAAAAATATATATATATCATCTATCATAGATTAGTTCCGTAATTTGATTGTTCATCTAGGTATCTAATAATCAGAATCAAGACTAACCAATTGGTTATAGGTTACAGAGATCTCCTGAATATCTATCTATAGTGTAATATGCAAAGATCAACTATGGCTGTTCCAGTGAAAATTACACTACAAATCGATCATTTTGATAGATGCTTATACAAGGTCAAGAAGGCAGACAACAAGGCACTTGGTAAGCTAAATAACACCAAATTGTTAGATATTTATCCCGATACCCGGAGCCTTATGATCTCTACTACTGAGCGCCCTGAGGTCGTAAAACATGTTCACAAGGATGTATTCAATTCCCCAACAAAAATATCATTCTTATACCACCAAAGATCAACCAACCATCTCCAGTAGTGGTCCCTCGTGTTAATGATATTGCTAAACCAATGGTGATAATGACACAAGTTGAAGGATTAGAGGGTGTGGAGTATATGCAATTAAATGTTTCATTTTTCAAGATTAACCGCTCCAACCCTAATAACCAACCAACTCCCCATTGGTTACCATACAATGCTCCACATAATCATACAACTTCTGATCAGATTTATGGGTCAATTCCTAAGACTTCAGATCAGTTTTATGGGTATGTTCCTACAGCTTCAGATCAGGTTTATGGGCATATTCCTATGACTCGAGATCGATCAGGTTTGTGAGTACCCTCCGGGGTACTATGGTGCCCAATATTATCCACATGATTCATGCACCATTCTTTGAGTTGCATATTATGCATGAGTTTGAATCGTCTTATGGCTCCCAGAGTATGTATTTTGCTTTTTTTTTTTTTTTTCTTTTTTTTTTTTTGTTTAGTTTCGAATACTTGTGTTTAGTGATATTTATAGTATGAGCTAGCTATTGGGGTCAGGCTTGTTAACCGCAACAATAATTGTTTGGCGTGTTTTATTTATCTTTTTTTTTTCTTTCTGAAAGGGCTTCAATTTTTATAGCAAAAAACAAGCAAGCAGCATATAACAACTTCTAGCAAGAGGATAGAAAACAACAAATAGAAATAATAAACATAATCAAAATTAAAAGAGTATCAATGACTCCATTCTAAACATGTGAGTTTGGAACTATTCTTCATCCAAAGGAACCTGGTAGTCTTTTATATATGTTTTTAAAGAGTTCATGAATAAATAGCCGTCTCTTTTGCAAACTTATGTCATTTCTAGTCTCTATATACACCAACAGGTTGTAAGAAGAACGATCGATTGTATCATTTTTCTTGTCACTTGACCCCTTTGCACTCTTTCGTAAAGTTTGAGCTGGTCCGTTGTTGAGAAGGTGATGGGTGGTAACTTACATCTAGGGGTGTCTTTATAGTGGAAGCATTTTAAACCCCTAAATTTTAAAACACTAAACGTTATTCATTAAATAAAAAAAAATTATATAATTTGTTAAACTAAAAACTAGTTAAAAAATTAAACATAATTCATTAGAAACATTGAATAATGTAAATAATGTACATTGTAGAAGAGGTGTATAATTTTTTGTTGTTAAACTGTTAAGAGAATATGGGTTGTTTATAGAGTAAAATTTAAATAATAAATAATTAAATACTTTTATTTCTAAACCCCAACAGTAATATTTCCGTTGAACGACTATCCACAAGCAGGTTCATGGCCTGTATTCCGTCCGAAAATAGCTACTTGATTGACCCAATGCGCAAGGTACCCGCCCAACCCTCACCACTTACCCAAAGGGCACTTGACGCACTCAGTTTCTTTAAACAATAACTATCATTTGAAATGTCGTTCCAAACGTGTGTCAAAATTTACGTGACCAATTTTTAATTAGAAAAAAGACCTATGTTTTTGCTAAATAAAAGATTAGATGGAACACACGACGACTTCTTGTCATTGACCAGGCAAGGAAGTATGGTTTTTCCTCACCAGAAATGTGTTTTTTTAATAATTTGCCTTCCTCGCCTGATTTTTTTATTTATAAAATATTAATATATTCATCCATAATCATCCATAATTTTTATATATTTATAAAAAATAATATTTTATACATAAAATAGTGTAATTTTTATATATTATTAAAAAATGAAAGGTATAGCCTTTTTATATATTCCGTAAATAACTTTTCTATTTGTTATTTATTATAATCATAAAATAATTATTTAAGCTTAAAAAATATTTGTTCAAGTTTGAGGTGAGGGAAAATCTCGAAAATTTAGAATCTCATTTAATATCTGTTTCACTTTGATTAGGAAAATAAAAATCACTATTATGATTTAAAATTATTATTATAAACGTAATATTTAAAATGAAAGATATTTAAATTAAAGTTTTTACTTATTCATAATAACAAGAACTTTTAATAGGCGAGGTTTATAGGAAATTGTTTTATAATTTTATTTTTGAAATCAATTTGTATTAAAAATACATAGATATTTTGAAAATATCTTGCTAAATAAAAAAAAACTAAAATATTTTTTCCTTTGATCTTGCCTGTTTATTAAAAGAAAAACTCTAGTTAAGTTTAAAATATAATCTTGAAATCTCCCTTAAGCAGATATGTACATTATTGTATATAATTTATCTTTCTCGTTTATAAAATTATTGATAATTAAAAGATTGTCATAAATATATTTAATTAAATCTTTTTTATTTTTATTTTTATTATCTTATATATGAATAAATGAAGCTGATGAATAGTATTTTTGTGGTTAGTCATCACTTAGAATGAGTTGTGCGGGCCGTATTTTATCCTTTTTATGTACAGGGTAGAAGTTTTCTAAAATGAGCGAGGTTTTTGACGTAGATCTCGTTTGGTGGAGATGTTGGAAGTAAAAGAATATATTTTGATAATTTTAAAAGTCAAAGTTGATATTCATAAGGTTTGTTGGTCAAATGACCGTTATACCCTTTTTCTTTGGCCGGTTCAGCAAGTCAAACCGCCTTATCCACACGTAGTAGAAACTGTGGGAGCTTACGTAGGTGCTGACAAAAGCTACTCTTAGAATACGACGTGGCATGTGAAAATTGGTTGTAATCCACACGTGTGGGTTTTATGTGCGGATAGGTATCACCCAGAAACTTCTGGAACATCTCTTTTGTATATTTCAATCTTCTGTTTGCGTTTTACCCCTCAAACTTTGAACCAATTACAGAAAAGTCTACGTAGAAAGTATGCCTATCTCCTGTATGTAAATTTATGTTTAACTCCCTTTATTATCCACAAGCTCAATATTAGAACCATTCAAGATAAGATTAAACTAAATTAAACTCTTAAACTTATATAACTAGTTTGTTTTCCAACCTGCGCTTCGCGGCGGGGTTCGAACATAACGTATGTTAGGCATTCAAAAAACTTTCCACTTATCTAAAGGTTCGGAAACAAGGGTTTATTGTGACTGCAGATAATGCCTCTGCCACGCCAAAACAATGCCATGTACTATTTCATCGTCATTGCCTATCAAGCAAGTCAGAACATGTCCCAAACCAAGCAAGGCACAACCCTTTAAACGGGTCATAGAGGTTCTCAGATGACGCCACCGTCATCGTCACCAAACACATTAAAAGTTTACCATCGGAACCCACCATCACAGAACAGAAATAACAGAGACGTCAACGGGTTCTCAGATGAAACCGCACTCAGGCAAAAAAGGCAACAAAACAAGGAAATAAAACACAAAAAAGTCAATACAAACGGTTTTTCAGATATAAAAAAATGCATTCATCATTTTTTTGAAAACTCAAAACATCAATCTTGCTCTTTTGAAAACTCAAAAGATCAATTTTATTTTCAAGTTGGTCCTAAAAAAAGAAGTTACCAGATTTCAGACATGAAAACTCAAAGCCTCAATCTTTCTGTTTTGAACACTCAAAAGATCGATCCTTTAACTTTAGTTTCAGTTCTTTAAGAACATGACAGAAGAGAGAGAGCACATGACAGAAGAGAGAGCACATAAAAAGGTTCAAACGAGAAATCTCTTAAATGATCATAGAAACTGTAGCTTTAAGAGCTAGCATTCTCCGACCGATAAGGGGTTAGTCAGGAGTCTTTCCCCCCACCCTGATGCGAACCGCGAAACTTGGCGGCTACAGACAAGACAGCTATGATCAGAGTTAAGGGGGCGTTTGAACTAAAAGACTCCGTGTTTCCCTTCTCGACTTCTTGGGGAGTAATGCCCCCAAGCGAACAGCCTTGCCAAATGTGTGAGGATCTAGTCGTTGCTTCATGCTCACTTTCCTTCGTAAGAATAGGCTAGGATTAGTCCGGATCTGGCCTTAGTGTAGTAAATACCATCAACAGGATGAAAACTATTTGAAGGAAGGCATCTATTCAAGTCTTTACTGAATTCGATGCGTAGATTCGATTCGGAGAAGAGACTCTTTCTTGTAAGAATATGGCAAGCTAAGTGAAGTCATTCAGAACTGGCAAGCACCCGGAAGCACTAGACTAATAAGCCGGTTTTCCAGAAAAAGTAGAAACGATATGACTTATGATACCGGATCCAAGCAGAATGGGAATATACACCTCTGGATGACCAAAGAACCGAAAGAGATGTTGGTATAATATGGGGTCTCCCCCTCCAGCGGGATCAGAAAAGGTTGTATTAAAGTTTCGATCGGTTAATAACATGGTAATTGCCCCTTCCAGTACCGGAAGTGATAATAAAAGTGGGAATGATGTCACTAGAACAGACCACAAATACATCGATCTATCCTACCTAAACAGTAAGCCTTTTCTTGTTCGTTCTTCGAATGAGGCTAGTGGAGACTAATTTCTTCTGACTAATGAAGAGACTACTCCAGTCTTCCCATTCATTCCCATCTTTCTTCTCCCTAAGAATTGAACGAACCGAGTTCACCTATTCGAGAGCGAGGAAGAAAAACCAACAAGAAACTTCCCACTTTTTATGTCCTGCGATTCTTCTAGTTTAGAAACTAAGGAGAAGGACAGGGGCGCTAGGTCAGAAAAGCGAGAACTATAAATTCTCCCCAAGTAGGATCTGAACCTACGACCAGTCAGTTAACAGCCGACCGCTCTACCACTGAGCTACTGAGGAACAACGGATTTAAGGAAGCCGACTATCGTTCTTTGGACCAACCTATGACCTAACAAAAAGGAGTTTGTCACCCTCACATACACCGGGGAAAAGGTTACGCCGTTGATCCACTGGCCGTCTAGGTCCCACCCGACCGCGGTGGAATGGTTTTCGATCAGCGAGCACCCTGCGCACTGGATCGTAGGCAGCAGTGGCCGACCAGTAGGTCTTTTGGGCATTCGGATTCGGAAGTTAGAGACTCAAGAGGTTTTTTGCTTGTGACTGGCTTATTGCTCTTATGGTAGGGCAGTCCTCCATAGGGGCTTTAATGCGACTCATCATCGAACATATATACCACGGGATAAAGCATATATACCACTGGAGAAATCATCACAGACCAAATACTCCAAAAAGTTCTCAAAATACACAGACAAACAAATGGGTTCTCAGATGAGGAATCCTCATCATCATAGAACTGAAATAGGGTCCAGATCTGAAAATTTGACAATAATTGCCCAAATAACATACATTGCAAATCTGATCGGTTCTCAAGTCGGAGACAGCCTTACGATGTCCGAAGAGAAATGCCAACTGATGACAAGACCCACCACCTAGTGGCCAAGACGGCGATCAACTAAAAACGACCATGCACGCCCCGACCACGGCAATGATACCACTGCCTGCTCCACCTCAACCAAAAAAGGGAGGCAGAGCGGCAATAGAGCCCAAAGCCACCGCCATAGTGACGGCCGGCGAAAAAGAGATGCAAGCGACCAAAGCACGACCAAGACCGCCGCCTTTCCCGCCACGAACAGCAATGGCGACTTGTACTCGCCGTCTAAACTCTAAACCATGACCAACAGTCTCTCTTAAAAAAACAACATACATAAGGGTTTTGCAGGCGACCGGAACCAAGAAACGAACGTCTAGCCGGAGACGGCGGTGGAACCATGGGGCGAAGGTTCAGCCGGCGCAAAAGGCCGGCCGTACACCTACATCATCAAAAAGACCCCAAAAAAGGTTGTAAAAGAGAAGAAGAAGATCGGACGTAGAGCAAGATCGGAGTACAAAAACGCGACAAGCATGCCGTCACCGACCCAGCAGCAAGGCTGAGCAAGATCGGAGCACAAAAACGCGACCAAGCATGTCGTCGTCGACCGCCGTCGCCGACCCAGCAGTGAGGCTGTGCAAGATCGTAGCATAAAAACGCGACCAAGCAAGTCGTCGCCGACCCAGCAGTGAGGCCCGGGTTCCGGTCGTTCTCACATCCTCTCTCTCTCTCAACTCATATATGTAAAAACCGTGATGCTGAGGGGGTATAATGGAAAGCCTCAAAACCTGTGCAGCACAATCTCAAAACACACAAAAGCAACTGCTGAAGGCAGTTGCTTTATTCATATATAGGGTAATTAAAAATTAATACAAATTAAACAATAAAAGGTTGTTTGATAGCGTTGTAATGATTCCATTAAAAAGTTACATTTGAATCGCTTAGAGATAGAATGTGTTTGATATATGAAGGAGCCGAGTCGCAACCCACATTTTGAACTCATTAAGATAAACAAGCCATCTCATCCCGACTTGGATTTAAATGAGTCCACCTTGACTCGATCCGGCTCGACTTCATTTATTTACAACCCTACTAATGATGTAGCTAATAATTGCATTAAGACTAACCGTTAATAAGAGCTTATATAAATTAAAATATGTGATATTATAAAAAAATTATTTAATTTATCACCCAATTAAACAAATCAAAAGTATCAATTGCTAGATACTTACTTCCTATAAAATATTTTGCTTATTACTACAATATTTTAGTTCAAACTAGCATTAACGCCCACCGTGTTGTGACAACAGCATAAAATTTAAAAAAAAAATTCACGCTAAAACATTGACGTAAAGCAACACATTAAAGGAAAGAAAAACATAAAATCTAAAACTTTATTTTAAAAAAAGGAAACCGTCAAAACGTGTGCACTGGACATGACCGTAAAACCCCTGATTTACAACTTTCCTCTTTAAAATTTTGTAAGAAGAAAACAAAAATAAACAATAATTATGAGCAAGTCAAAAGAACAAATCAATAGATATAGGATAGTAAATGTAAATTCAGCTAAACAGGGGTCAAAATAATATAAAATGGAAATGCTAACCCAAGCGTGAAGGAGAATGTAAGGAACTTGTACAAATGTTAAACATGTATAAGCACTTTACATTTTATCTTTAAGATATAATCAATAAGAAAAAAAAAGATCATGTAGTTTTTTAAAAGTTCATCTAATGACTTTGACACCCTACGACTTTGATCATGTTGAATCGGCAAAAAGTAAAGTTGAAAAGACCGGGAGCTTCCAACCGCCTTACTCACATATAGTATTGTGTGTCAAGAAGCTTCTGTGTCTTTTTTCCATTCAATTTATAAAATAACTTTTAATCCCTTACGTTATTTGTTTTTCATTATTAATTTGTATTTGTAGCTAATTTGCATGTAATTTACAATGTTATAATGTTATGCAATCTATTTACCTACAAACACATTTTCTATTTTATTTTTACTGTACTTTTACATGCATCACACCTATTTTAAAATTTATAAGATGTTGTACCGTATGCATAGAGTGGATGTTTTTTCATTTTTAGCTCCAAATTTTTTTTATCTTTGTAATGTAACCTTATAAAAATTTAAGTTTTTACTTTTGGCTCAAAACTTTTTATTTTTGGTAATTTGACCTTACAACTTTGTTACTTTCAATTTTATTCCATTATACTTTTTATTTTTCGTAAATTTCTGTTTTACGTTTCATTCTGAGTTTTTCAAGTTAACGCGGTGCAACTTACATGTATGGTTCAACATTTTACGTTTCGTTCTAAATTTTGTAACTTAACACGGCGCAACGTGCATGTTAGTTCAAGGTTTTTACGTCTATTTTCATCCGTTTGACAAGTTCATCGCAACACACGAGTCCTACATCGACTTAGTTAAATTTTTATATGTTTTACGTCTCAGTCTAATTTCTCTGCATTAACATACCACAACTTCAGTATTGGTGGTCGCTGCCAGTAGTGTGACGTTGTTGCTATTTGGCACGATTTTATGCCCCTGCCGCAACCCGGGAGCTTAATTCTAGTTATAATCTTATAGTTAAAAAATACACTTCTATACCACTTAAATATCCTTTTAGTGACGTTTAGTTAGAGTGTACTAAGTTTTTTCCTCTTACAATATAGACAAATATTACAGATTTAGAATGATGATCTTAGTGTGATTTCTTATTTTAAATACTTCAATTTGTATTGTCTAGCTTCTTGCTAACTATTGTTTTTATAATATGAAAAACCGTTAAAAAAATCTAGAAACATATACAGAGGCAACGTACGATGTTTAAGGGTCGAGTGAATTACATATCAAGTTTTAAAAGTCGGTGCACAAATTTTTTCTTTTTATTCAGAAAACCCCTAGTCGGCTTGTGTACACTGTACAGAATTATGAAGGTGTTGACCAAGTGGCTATCTAGACTAGAGGACTGCCAACGTGTTGTAACTGGTAATCCTAAGTATCCAACCTAGCGTCTACTTAACACAGGAAATAAAATATTATGCGAAACTAAACTAAATTAAAAAGTAATATTCAAATGAAATAGAACTATTTTCATAGTTTTAAGGCAACAAGTTATAAGAGCATTCACAGTTAAGTTATTATATTTATCATTATAATTTAACTAAATATATGTTATCCTTAAAAAATGTTTCATCTTTTAAAAAACTCTCATATCATATTTTTTTATCTTTATTCAATTAAATAATACTCTTTTAATCAATTTTTTTTAATCTTTCTCTTTTTTCCAGTCACAAAAGAATTATATATAAAAGGTGAATGATGAGTTGGTAAATATAAAAATTCACTGTTCGTCTCATATGTATAATTTTTTATAACTTATGGACAATAAAAAATTATAAATAATAATATGAGCTGAATTTTTTAGGTTTTCTTTATATTTTAAGAAAAGTATGATTGTAAGAACTTCACTACGAATGCTCCAAGTAACTAACTTGTAAAGAAGTAGACCAATGCTAGTCACTTTGTAGTTGAAACAATCCATTCCAATAGGTTCTAAGACTACATGTAATGGACTAAAAGTGGTGCTAATAATGATGACATGAATACAAGGGCTCCAAACATCACCATATGATAATTAAACGGGGCTCAAAACTAATGAGGTGTTAAGCTTTTAACGAGCTCCAAACACAACTTTACCTACAATATTGTATCAATAGGACTCCAAACATTAGTTAATCGTTACACTTGATTTAAAAGGGTTCTAACAAAATGATTTTTGTCTACATGACACCTAGGTGAAAATTTAACTAAACAACCACTACACATGATCTGAGAAACTAACTTGTAAGCAAGAAGTATAGGGAGAAGGTACGATGGAAGTTTACATAATTGAATTTGAGTCTAAAACAATCCCTCGCTTAAAGGGTTCATTTTCCATTACAAAAACTACAAACATAAGCAACTTCAAACAACAATTGACCTTCATCTCTTCATGAAGATACTAAGTGCATTCAAAGTGAATTCTTTATCCTCATTTATATAATTACACTAAAACTTAGTATTTTTCTTTATTTTTTTAATTAAATAATACTATTTATACATTTATAATTATTTTTTTCTCCCTCCTCCACTCATAAACACTTTCAGAAATATAAAAAAAATTATAAGGATTGAATAATATTTCTCTAAAATACACAGATGAATATAAATATTTTATTTTTTCTCTACTAACAACCACTCAAAATCTTTTCCTATAATACAGGAAAAACACTCATATATTTTTTAGGATTTCATTGTGAATGTTATAAATGGGCAGAATATAAATTACACAAATGTATAGCAATTACCCTATATATGAATAAATGAAGCTGATGAATAGTGTTTTTGTGGTTTTTATGCACAGGGTACAAGTATGCATTGCATGCTTTGTTTTGCTCTTTTAAAGGGGTCTTTTACTGCCTTCTTCATTTGTTTTGTGGGTTTCATTCTAGAGAGAGATTGTGTGTGAGGGACCTGCTGGTTGGTGGAGGTTTCCGGTCAGCCACCTGCTCCGGTTGAACCTTCGCCCCTTGGTTCTCACCGCCGTCTCCGGATACACATTTGCCCCTTCGTTCGCATCGAGTACAGGTCCTTTATGCATGTTGTCATTTTAGAGAGAGAGAGAGCTGGTGATCTTTGGGGTTTAGGCGGTGGTGCATAAGTCGCCGTGGGTGGTGCTGCCGTCGCCCTCATGTGTTACCGCTGGTATATGGCTCCTCCCTTTATTCTTGGATTTTGTGCAGACAGGGTGGCTGTGGTGGTGGGAGGCGGTGACGGTGGCGTTCCGACTTTCCTTGCCGTTTGACGTGATGGCAAAGGCTTTTTTGTTCTCGACTGTATGTGGGCACGGTGGTGTGTCGGTTGTTCTCACCGCCCGACCATCTAAGAAGGTCGCGATAGACGCCGCCGGTGGTCTGTGTGTGCCGCCTTAGGTTGCGCCTATGTTGCTGTGAACACTAATGGTCACCCAACGATTCCTTTCACCGTCGCCGCTTACCTCTGTCTTGAGAACCACCGCCGGTGATCTCTACAGGCCATCTATGTCAGCTGTCGTTTAATGGTTCTTGGTTGCTCGATGATGATGTGCAGGCCACATCTGAGAGTCATTTTTGTCCTAGATCTGGTGTTGATGGCGATTTTCTTTGTGAAATGAAATCATTTAGGAAGTTTGTTTTGGGTTTTCAGTTTCTATGGTTGCTCTTGCCCCAATGATGTTCAAGGTTTGCATTCCAATCGGTCATCTAGTGTTCATGGTCATAAACCCTAAACTATTCTGAAATGGAGATGTGTTTTGCCTATACTTCTACTCGATGATGATGTGCAGGGCGCATCTGAGAGTTGTTTTGATACTTCTGGATTATTGTTGGGTTTGCATATGCGTGGTACATTTTGTCAATGATGATGAACGTATGTTCGTTTGAGACAGTTCACTTTTACTGATTTGTGGTTGTGATGATACACCAAAAATGGTGTTGGTCGCCGTGGCCTGGTGGTCGTTTCGTCCAACAGTCGTCACCGACATTCGGTTCTGAACCACACACTATTCTGCTATGTTTATTTAAGGCTCGATTTTAAAACTCGCAACGCGCGTCGAGAAATCAACTCTAGTTGGACTTAAAAGAACATTTACCATACTTCATTATTCTGTGTTTTACCCAAAGGAAAATGTGTGCTATTTTTCGACTTAAAAGGCACCAAGTGAACAAGAGGGATTCGCTGAATTATCACATCATTCAATTGCCAAAATACCTATCATTTATTTTTTATTTTTTATTTTTTATTCCCTAAACGACCCTAATCTACTCAAGTAACTCGATTATTCGTACTCCACTTTGTATTAAATCTAGGTTAAACCAACCATTTGGTTAAGTGGTAGGCTCATGTCTTTCTCTAAGAAGGTTATGAGTTCGAGTCCTACTAGCAGCAAAATGCTGTTGGTGGGTCGGGTTTTATCGCAGTGGGCCTTCGGGGTGGCGGGTTTTCCTCGTAATTGGTGGTTGGTGGGCTTGGGCTACCCAGCGTTGTCTGTGATCACGGGCATATGGAGTGTCTTTTCGCCATTGAGATACCCCGGGTAGCCTGCTTTAATTAATTGGCCGTTCAAATACAAAATTAAATCTAGGTTAAAGAGGGGTGATCTGACGGTGGAGATTAACCGGGTGGATTTCAGATTTCTAACGTGAGTTAGGTGATCCTAAGGTGAAGATTAACCTAAAACAACAGTTTATTTAAAAAGGAAAAAAAGAGTGAGATGTTCTTTTACGCGTAAAAATTCATCCGCACGTAAAGTCCGTTGGATCGTTCGATTCTAGTGGATATTCGCTTTGGGTGCTTTAGATGTCTACCACGTGGCCGTTGAAGATTGGATTGAACCCTTAAAATAATATAATACAAATTAAAGAGCTCCGACCCATTTCATTTTCTCCTATATAAACACTACTTTTTTGAATTGATTTGCATACAAATACATTCAATTCCCGCACGGCTTAACAAGTTATCTTCTCCCTTCAACCTCTCACCGGCAACGAAAGTTGTAAGGATTATACGGTTTTTATTATAGTTAATTTCTAGTGTATTATTATTATTCTCTTGCATTTGATTCATGTAAGTGTATTCAATTTTCTAGCTGCTTCTCAATTTATTACTATGAATAACGCTTTAAAGTCGTTTTGTTTGTTTCGTTTCTCTAAACCTGTCAATATGATTCTTTAATTCTCTAAAGTTGTAAGGATTTAACAGTTTTGATTTTATTTGGTCAACGTACTGTCGATATATACATATATACATGATATATATATATATATATATATATATATATATATATATATATATATATATATATATATATATATATATTGTTCCTACTTTCTCCATGAATCTGCTTCAACGATACCTGCTCATACCGCCAAGGTTTGATTCGCCCTTTTATCTAGGATCCTGTGATCCTAGTCGCCTGGAAAGGAGCTGGGGCTTACACATGCCCTTTTGTTCAGGTATTTGTTTATCTTAAACTATATCCAATTTATACTGCGAAATGCATATTTTGCGTAAGCGGGGTGACACTCCGGTGAAGCAAGCTTTTTTGTTTATTGGGGTGTTTTAAAAGCGTTGTTTCTAATCTGAACCTCTAAACCTTGCGAGTGAAGGTTAGGTGTTATAAAAATATTAATTAAGTTTTATTATTATAATATCTAGTTGTTATAAAAAAATTAGGTTTTATTATAATAATGTTTCATATTTGTTTAAAGTTTTTTGTTGGTTGACTAGTCTATTGTTTAATTTGTGAAGAATAATCTTATTTATTAGTTTATTTGTCTACAATAAACTTTCTTTTTTCATCTTGCTTGTGTTGGTAAAATAATGATATGAGTTGAAAACTATTTTGGAAGACTAGGCGTGAAATATTAGCATAGGGTAGATTAGTTGTTCAAAAAAGAAATTACAAGTAGCAATAAACGGATGTGTGTTTTTTCATTAAACGTATCTTATTTCATAGGATTTTGTTATTTGTTATATTATTATACATTGTTTCAATTATTTGTATATTTAGATTTACATTTTCACTTTATATAAGTGTTGTTCTTATTTAAAAGTTATAGTCATATATATTTTCATCATGAAAAAACAAAGTTACTGTGAGCTACCTGCTCATTGTTATATTAATCTGTGATTTTTGTTTCTTTCATTTATTGATCTTTTAGATGATATTTAATGATATTTAACTGTTTTATTTTTCTTTTGTTGATGCATTTATATCATTGACTGTTAATTTGTTTATTAATTATTATTTTTTCTGGATAACAACTCGAATTTAGTTTTGTGATATGGGTTAGGTCTAATGATAAAATTATTTAGAGTTAAAATGATGAAGTTTCTTTTGAGATTAAGGGTTCAAGTCCAGTCTGTGATCGAGTTGGTGTAAATTAATTGTAATGTAGTCTGTAGATCATGTGAAGCAGGATAGATAAGGTAACATTTAGCCTTTTTAAAAAAATATGATTTGCTTAGTGATGTAGCTAATAACTTTGACTACTAACCAATTAGTAAAAGCTCAGATAAGTTTTATGAGATAATAGTTCGTTGTATTTTGGGACTTATAGTTTGAAATTTTAACATTTCAGCAAACATCAACGATGACTGCTCCAATGAATATTACTCTACAAATCAATCAGTTTTGTAGCTGTGATGGATGCTTACGGAAGGTAAAGAAGGCACTTCGTAAACTTGATGGCACCAGATTGTTAGCAATGGATTCCGATATTGGGAAGTTTACGATTTCTACTACAGAACATCCTGAAGTAGTAAAACGTGTTTTCAAGCATGAATTTCTAGGAAAAAATATTACAATATTACAACAGATCAACAACTCACATCCGACGTCTATGCCTGATGTTAGTGATATTGCTGGAGCATTGGCGATAATGTCACAAGTTGAAGGAGTGGAGAGTGTGGAGTATACACAATTCAATAGTGTTAGGTTTAACTTCAATAATAGTCATAACCATCCAACTCGCTATAGTTTACCATCTACACCCCACTATCTTCAAGGTCCTAATGGCGTTTATGATGGACATGTTCCACCCCCACCGCCGCCACCACCACCCCCACAAACTTATACCAGACCATCTGTTCCACCCCCGCCTCCCCCACCACCACCACCGCCACCCCCACAAACTTATATCAGGCCATCTGCCCCACCCATGCCACCTTCACCACCAGCACCACCCTCACACACTTATATCAGGCCGTCTGCTCCATCTATTCACCCAACTCCAAATCTGGTTTATCGGAACCCTGAAGAGTCCCATGATTTCAATTACCATCAACGTAATTTTTGCACCATTCTTTAAGTGATTACTTGCATATAATTGTAGATGTAATTTGATTGAGTGACATATTGTACGTGTGTTTGCATCCTTTCAGAGTATGTATTATGCTTCTTTAGTAATATTTTGTGTATTAACTATAAGGGGTCAGGCTTGTTAACCCTAACAGTCATTGTTTTTGGCGTACTTAGTTAATATGTAATATGTTTTTCTCTTTTAAAGAGGCTGATGGTTTGTAAACATTTTTTTATTTTACACAATTAAATCAAATAAGACATAAAAAATGATGGTATACAAGTCACCTCCAAAGCAAAGGTATAGTTACAACAACGGTTGTACTGGTCACTGCACTAGTTTTCAAGTCCAACCAAAACACTCAGTCACACATAACTTGGTTAACAGAACTTCAAGCCTAAGTTTCATTTGGCTCCAATGATAAGCCACTGAAGGAAGAAACACTTTTGATAGCTTCCTCTTCCATATCAACCAGTCGTTTGCAAAATGTCTCAACATCTCGAGCTTCTTCCTTCAATGGCAGTCTCAACTCCTTCCACTCGTATTCATGTGACCAGTCATGAGTCATGGGACCCACAAATTTCCCCAGCACATCAAGCCCTTTTCGGTCTATAGAAAGCACCAGTGCATCCTTGTAAAGGCAAAAAATATCAGACGTCAAAGAAACTAACATATTACATAGTGTCTAGATATTGGAATAAAATGACTTAAATGGATGTGTTACTAAAAGGCTATAAGGACTTTTTACTTTTACTCTACTAGCGCCTAGCGGGGTGAGTTTCATACCTTCACATGCTTATTCAAGAGTGTGGCACAAAAAATAATCAGGGCTCGACGCCTGGCTTCACTTTGATTAATCCCATCAATCAAGCTTGCAGAAAAAAGTGCTACACAACCAAATACCAAAAGTAATGTAATCATAAAACTTAACTACACTGTCCATGCCCCATAATGATGAGTTTTTCCGCAAATGTTGAGGAAACCAGTAACCCACTCATGTGATATAGCACTACTTGTTGGTTCATTTGACAAAAATATAAAAGCTTCTGTAAGTTCTATTGTTTTGAAAGTGTGAATTTGAACTGAACAAGTAGAAAGATACTTACATAAGGAGTCAGCCTTAGATTCTTCCATGTCCTTCAAATCCACTTCCTGACTGTTTTCCTTGCCTTCTATGTAAGTGACTGAACTGCAAGGTAAACACTTTGTATAAGATGGTAGTAACGTGTCACCAGCAATGATGGAGTAAGATGGTAATGCTAAACAAAGAACACCAATCAGGTTTCTGTGAGAGATTGTATACAGATTTTCAAGCATGTAGTCAACATGGAAACTTTCACTAACTATGCAATCCATTACTTGTGCGGATATTTGAGCCAGCGGTCTCATTAGGAGCAGTCTCTCTATCTCCCGGTTAAAGGTAAGGTCTGTCATTAACTTCACCCTCTCCAAACCCAATTTTATGAACGGAATATTACCGCGTAAGTTTGTTTGGCCTATCATTATTTTGCCTCCAACACCACCTTGTTGCCTCAAGGTGTGGATCAAAATTTCATTTAATTACATACTAGATAGGTTCAAATTAGATAAGAACTACGAATTGGAGTTATAGTTGGAAAGAATTGAGTCCTAAAATCAAAAAATAGGGTTTATAGGGTTGTAATCCAATTATGCTTAATTTTGATAATTAATTTGACACTAAAAGTTGTTTTGCCTGTTGACTATATACGATAGGAGAGTTGATCTATCTCTAGACCATAGACCATTATATTGTTCAATTTAATTCTTTAATTGAACTGTTTTCATTCGATACTCCAGCGCTGGGTGCCTGGGGCTTATCAATTTACCATCCATTTAGGTGAAAATTTCACAAACCATGTTTATAATGTGTTACCATGATTCAACAGATAGAATCCAACAAGCTATAGGATAATCTAATATTGCTCATATATTCTAAATTTTTATCTATTACTACAATATTTGTTAAGGCATATTCATACCTTGGATTAAACTTATAAATCATGTATTGTTGATCCTCATTCAATAGCTCTTGGAGATTTTCAGCACGAGATGTAAATCTGAAATCAGATGAGCTTAATATGCCAGTAACTGAATAACTGAAAGCCTTTATTGCCTCCCCTTCTGATATTATTGTCTCTCGAAGGCTTTCCGCAGCTGACTTTACCTGGCAGAATTCCATAAATAGGGGGCATACAACTAGATGTTAACATATAGAATATCTATGCAATTTAATTAACTAGGATTAGTCACAATACTTTAAAGACGAAGTGTTACAAAGAAGACAGAACGATGATGTAAATGTGCTTAGGGACAAAATAATGAGCATGACTACCAATGAAGATATTCTAGCAAAAGCTAGGGGAAGTAGCTCCTATTTAAGAGGAACCTGTGCAATACCAGTTATGGTTTGCCATCACTAGTATGGAAAGACAAAAAGCACAAAGTAATACGATATAGATAAAAGCCCGGCCAAAAGCTTAAAGCAAAAATAGTTGCTTATGTTCAGCATCTTAAATTATACCTTTTTATCACCAAGCGGCACAAGTTCACCAACAAGAGCAATCCGATTAGGAGGCTGTAACAAAACGGATTCTTGGTGTTATTATAATACTAACAAGATAATGCACTATAGCCTTCAACTCTCACATTATAATTCTAAAATTGCAATGTGTTATGTAAGTGAGGTATTATTTTTTCATGTAAAATTATTTGTTCATTATTCCATTGGAGAACATATGCGTATATGTATGGAGAGAGAGACAGAGAGAGGGCGTGTGTGTGACAGGTAAAAAAAAGGTTAACTGACCAACCTTCTTTAATGACTGAAGCAAATTTGCAAGCGAGCCTGGCAACGGACTTGTGACTGCCAATGAACCACGTTCATCGATAACTGTATTCTTTGTAAGCAAATTGCACAAATCAGAATAGTAGAGGGGTAAATTTTGTTTCTAGTAAAGCAATAAGCATATATATTGGTATACCATATTCAGACCAGGTGTTTTCAAAATAAAAACTATAAATAAAAACCTATGGTAGTTACCTTGTAGTTGAAATTATCAAATTCCAGCAGTATATAAAAAACTAACTTATAATAAAGAAGTACCATGAGAGGGTGAGATAGAAGTTTTACAATTAGAACTTCAATCCAAAATCATCCCTCACATGAAGGGCACATTTTCCATATACAACAACTAAAAATACAAGGATAACTTTTACCACTATAAGCTATTTCAAACAACAATTGACCTTCAGGCTTTTCATCTTTTCATGAAGATACTGAGTGGGCAGAATATATAGCACAGTTCACAAATGAATAGCAGGTGGGCTTAAAGAACAGTTACCACACTATATTTCTTTATGTTTTACCCAAAGGAAAATGTGTGCTATTTTTCCACCTGAAAGGAACTAAGTGTACAAGAGGGTTTTGCTGAATTTTCAAATCATTCAATTGCCAAAATGCTTATCAGACTAGTTTGTTAACTAAAGCATTCAACTATGTTTTACAGAATAAGCTCTCATTCCACACTCACTCATACACCTGAAGCACAAACAACACAAACAAACAAACATACAACACCGCTATCTCATGGGATAAAGAATCATCAAGGATACATGATAATAGCAAAAAGTAGAGGCAAATTGATGAAATCCAAGCATACCACATTATGCAAGTCACCCTCAGGTACCCAAATGTAAGGCCTCCCCTTCTTCACAAGGTATTTAACTTTTGAACTGTAGATATCGTCCTTGCTGCAAAGGAAACACAAGCACACGCACAAAGTCGTAACATCGATCAATACAAAGAAAAAATGGGAAATTAAATTGGTACCTTCCTTTGGCATCAGCCTTAACTGTATTGAGATTAGCTTGCCAATTTGAAGCCAGTATATTCTGCCAAAGATCATTAAACGATGATCAATCAGAGAATCAATTAACAGGTGTGGTGTAGAGTGAAATCATCGTAATGAATACCTTGCACTTTTCGGCGAATGTTAAGACGGTAGTTCTGGTCCCTTTCATTATTATGTGTAAAAGCGAGTGATGGACATCAACTGTTTGATGAAATTACTCAGGTAAGCGAGTAAGGAGAAAAGTTTTGCAACGGGCCTAACATAACATAACATAAGATAATGGGCTTTGATGGGTATTTTAAAAAAAAATAAAAGACAGGCTATTTTGTAAGATGCAGTTTGTTGATGATTGATAAAAGTATTGATTTTTACTGAGTCTTCAAAGACGACATCAAGTAAGTTGTTTTTCATGTATTCAATATAGTGTTTAAAATTAAATCATGTAAATTGTAGGTATTGATGTTTAATGGAAACTAGATGAGTAGGTGTTTAAAAAACCAATTGAATTTTAATAAATTAAATTATATTAATTCATACTAATAATTTGGTCAATATCATTTTTAAATTGTAGCTTTGTTGTCAATGGACTATTTCACTTGCATAATCATTATATGTTTATATTTGATTTAAAGTTGATTTCCGCTTTCATGATCATTAAATATTTATGCTTGCTTTCCACACGTATAATCATCATAAATTTTACGTTTGATTTATATTTGATTTTTACTCGTATAATTATCACATGTTTGTATGTGATTTCTCTAACAATAAATGTA
This sequence comes from Flaveria sonorensis, assembly GCA_025506505.1. Classification (NCBI taxonomy): domain Eukaryota; kingdom Viridiplantae; phylum Streptophyta; class Magnoliopsida; order Asterales; family Asteraceae; genus Flaveria; species Flaveria sonorensis. Next base: position 74,833,823 of record CM046440.1, on the reverse strand, counting down.
TGGTTGTATGCTCCTCCTTCCATTCATAATCATCCTTGTAAGCCAACAGAATTTATACTATGAAAATTATGCTATTAAAATTATGTTTGACAACAAAAAGTAGAAATTTAAAATGTGAGTGATTGATTTTTCCTGAACAAAATATTAATTTGTATATTTATGTAAACAAAATACTATTTTAATGTTTTCTATGACGATCATTTTTAACCATCATAACATGTATATAAAAACACCATTTAATGGTTTTCATACATGGAATTTATCAAAATATCATTTCGTATTTTTATTCAGCAATACATGATAAAATAATATTCCCATGACAATCATTTTTAATTATCGTTTATAAATATATTTTGAATGATAATTTTGCATATATCTTGATCGTAACTTGTGTAATATAAAATCTAACTTCTGTCTTGAACGAGTTAATAAGAGTATCCCTTTCCCATCTATTAATTAAAATAAATAAATTCTTATTCTTATGTGGTTAAGAAGAAATAAAGTGCATAAAGAAAAAAATCCTAAGAAATTTCGACTTTTAAACGCTACAAAAGAAATCACTCTGAACACCAGTTACAAGCAAAACGCAATCTCAAGTTTGATCGTGTGTTCGAATATCAATGGCGGATGATGGTGATTTACTGTATAGATCTCCTTCAGAAGATGAATTGTTCGACAGAGAACGCCACATAAGGTATCTGGAGATGAATTACCAGATACTGCCGCCACCGTATGCGGATCAAGAGATCAACCATCTTACTCTCGCCTACTTCATCATCTCCGGACTCCACATCCTCCGTGCTCTCGATCGTGTGAGCCTTCGCCTCCTGATTGCTCAAACTAATGTTCTTAATTCACCGTCTGTCTCTTATTAGTGAAAAAGGTGTGATTTTTATTTGAACAGCAGCAGCGAAAAGATGTGATTTAAGATCTCATTTGTTCGATTAGGGTTTTTTGTTGTTTGAAATGACATGATTTGGATTGTTGAATGTTCATCTGTAGCAATTGACATGGAAATTGCTTGACTTGGCTGATTAACATGATTCCAAAGCGTTATTTTTAACTAGGACTTGATATCTATGAATAATGGACCTCGATTTGACATTGTTGTTCTTCTAGGTGTTTCATGAAAAGAATTGTTACAAAAATTAAAATCCATTGTTATCATACATACTTAGCAAAGTAGTATATGTGTGATATCATTATTGTTTGTTGAAGCCTTAACGCGTAGTACACGACAGTGTAACTCGACCTGGTGAACTCTGTAAGTACTGTCTGGTTTGCGGTTTAGCTGAAAACATTGTTTCTTTTCTTATACAGTGTAGTCTGGATCAAATATAGGGAGAATGGCTATGGGCAAGGGAGTATGGTAGGAAATATCTGTTTAGTTTCAATGTTAAGTGGTGCTTTTTTCCTTTCACAAAGGGATAGCACATGCTAATTATAAACCTAAAGATGTTTTACTAGGTTGAACCTAAAAGTACGAGGTTTATTACTTCATGTATAGAATGGACCTAATCATGTGAATGTTTATTTTATGCATATGTAGTGTAACAATGTTACAGTCTTGCATGGTAATTTGACTCTACAAACATATTAATATGATATTTCAATGATTGTATAGATTGATAGAGAAGCTGTTATCACTTGGGTTTTGTCATTACAAGCTCATCCTAAGAACGAAGCTGAACTAAACAATGGTATGAGCTGTGAGTATGCCACTTTAGAATTGCTTGATGTCTCTCCCTTAGTTCATGAGTACAAGGTAGAAATCACTGAACCTACTTGTGGATTGTTTACTGCAGGACAGTTCTATGGATTTCATGGTTCTAAAAGCTCTCAGTTTCATTCTGTTGATAATGGGGTATGAAGTCAGCTATCACTTGTGTTGTCTATTTGGGAATTTGCCTTTCAAAGAAATGTCAAGTTTTCCTTTTTTATGTAGTTCAGGTATATTTCTCTTACTCTAGTATGATGCATCTGCTTACAGGTTTCGGTTCCCAACAACAGTCACTTGGCAAGCACATACTGTGCCTTAGCCATATTGAAGATAGTTGACTATGACTTTTCGCTAATTGACTCTAGTTCAATTTCGAAGTCAATGAAACATCTTCAACAATCTGATGGGAGGTAAGCACCAACCTATTTTGATCTGACTCAGCAAGATTCATGATAAGTAACTCGAACGAAGTTTATGAGAAAACTACATTGATACATATGATGCTACAGGTTTCTCAAGTAGAATTATTAACCAAGAGACATCATTTCATTGTTTTATTATGTTCCATGCTTCCCATTGTTCAAATCCACTCTTTTCTATGAAAGTTGGAAGGTGGCTATAAACGAATAGTTTCACAATTACTGGCCTTTTTTTCAACTTCTTTAAACAGAAACTTTATGCAAATTGTTTAAAAAACGGTACTATCTCTTTGAGATGAAGGCACTTTGGACTCGTTAATTTACTGTTTTTGAACATTATAACAATTTTGCAGTATTAATGCTCTTTTTACATACATATCTTTGTTATGTTAAAGGGCCAACTTTGTTAGTTTCACACAGGGCCACCAAAATCCACAGGACAGCCTTGTCCGATGCTTACTTATTTGATATATATGTTACAAGATTTTGAGTAGGCATTTTGATTACAAACGTCTAAATCATCCACACATGTTCACTATGTGGGACCAAATATAAATCATGTATATGTATAGGATACGAAGAAAGACCACAAATTTGTGTGCAATCTTGGGAGATATTTTGAAATTACAAAACTATGTAGAACTTAATCGTGTAAAATCAAAGCGCCTAGAAACCAGCCCAATTTGTTTTTTAGGAGACAAAAACTGAACCGACTCATGCTCACCCCTACTAGCCACCGCATTCATTATTCATTATCATATATTTGATATACTTTTGCAGACTTCATTTGCTATAATTTGATCTTCCTGCCTTGAATTCTAGTGTTCTTATTTCTTTGTGCATTAGTTTCATGCCCATTCATACAGGAGCGGAGACAGACTTACGATTTGTATATTGTGCTGGTAAGGCTCCATGTTCCTTTAAGATGGCTGTCTAAAAATATTTCTTTTTAGATTGAATCTCATTGTATCCTATTGGATTTTGTAGTTGTTATTTCTTCTCTGTTGGATAATTGGAGTGGCATTGATAAAGAGAAGGCCAAGAACTACATAGTGAGTTGTCAGGTAATTTAAGTTCTCCTTCTCTAGTACCCAATCATCAGGTGTTCTTTTGATAAAAAATGGACTAAAATAGTTATTGTCATAATTTCTTTCCTCTGGTTCTTAATATAGAGTTGTATATTAATTAACCACTTGAAGTATTTTATTCCTTCAAATATCAAAGAGGGTTAGAAATGCTCAACAATTACTTTTCTTTTTGGATATCTTCTAGAAATGGGTCAATTAGGTTGTATTTTATTTACAACAAGTAAGGTAAGTAATTTTGTTTCTGCTAATTTGTTGTAGTATTTGAAGGAGCAATATTGCAACAGAAAAATAGCATAAATCAAACATCACAGAGAACACAATTCATTTTTAGCACAAGTCTTTTCTCAAATGCTTAAAGCTCCTCAATCAGTTACTTAAAAGAGTTAGATTATTTGATAGTACAGTTTTTAATCTAATTTAAAACTTTAATTGTTATAAGTAGCTAAAAATGGACACAAAGCTTTGACAAGTAAGTCCAACCTTTAAAACTCATTTTCACTTGTTACCTGACCCGACCATTGTGTCATCTCTAGTGATAGATAAAGTAACATGTAATACAATTGTTTTAATTGAAATGTTCCCTTTAATTGTTACCTAAATTAGAACCGTTTAAGATTTCTTGTTTCTAACATATACATATGGCTTATAAGGTAATGGTTTTCTTGCAGTCATATGATGGTGGCTTTGGACTAATTCCTGGTCAGGAATCTCATGGTGAGTTTTCTTGCTTTATTGCAGTTTTTTCTGTTGTGTGCAGTAATTAAAACTCTCCTTGTCTAAAAGATAAGCGCATTGTTTGACTGACTTGACACTATTCGTCAACAATCGTTTTTCTTATATTTGGCACCTCGCCACCTTGTCAAATAAATGAGTAATTAGTATTATTATTATAATGTAAACTGACTCTATTGTTATTACTTTTTACTTTTAGACTTTCTTTTTTAGAACTAAAATATTGCTCATAAACCGTTCTTACTGTTAGAATCACAGGTGGTGCAACTTACTGCGCCGTAGCGTCTCTTCGGTTGATGGGTTTCATTGAAGATAATCTAGTTTCTAAATGCACGTCTTCTAGCATCATAGATGTTCCACTGCTTCTAGATTGGTGTTTGCAGGTACACTTTCCATTAGATTCTATTCGAAGTAGCATGATGGCCATTGTGAAGGTCAAATGAGTCATTTAACTGCTGTCATCTTTCTCATGTTTCAGAGGCAAGCAGTTGATGGAGGATTTCAAGGAAGACCCAACAAAATCAGTGACACATGTTATGCTTTTTGGTCAGATCATAGCTACTTTAAAATCCTGTTATTTCACTTGTTTTTTATGGTTCACTGATTTTATAGTAATTTTGTAGGGTTGGTGGAGTTCTAAAGATCTTAGGTGCTAATAAGTTCTTAAATGAAAGATCCCTACGTGAATTTTTGCTCACTTGCCAATCTATGGTAAGTTGCTTCTTGAATCTTCAATATTTTTTGTGCTACTTTGTTCTTAATTATTTATCAATATAACCTGCATGGAACGTTTGTTATAATAACACATTGTGTAACATACGAATCACGACGCATCATACCAACCAATATTTGATCATTTTGCTCATTAGTAGCTCACCCTTTTTTTTTTTTTTTGGCAGTATGGTGGTTTCAGCAAGTTCCCTAGACAATTGCCGGATCTTTACCATTCATATTATGGATTTACAGCATTCAGCATGTTACAAGAAACCGGTCTCAACCCTCTTAACGTAGAATTTGGTATGAGTACCGTCCATCACACTATGATCTAATTCCACTCGCTTTTTCGGTTTTGTATCATTTATCATGTGATTTTCCTCTAATAACTTAACAACAATTGGACCATTTTATGGACCATTTTTTTTACATTATTTATAAGCATGGAAATTTTGGACATGTACCATATGCATGAAATTATGTATTTTGTACTCCATTGAAATTACAACTCAAAAGACAATGATTTGACAAGAGGTCGTGTTTGGATGGTCAATCTGTCCCTGGTGATTGTAACTTTAAGCTTTGTTTCATATCTCTTAAAATTGACTACCAGGATTTTTTTTTTCTTTTTGGCAAGTACATGTTAGCTGAAATCACATATTTGCCCCCATTACTTTTCCGTGTTTGTAAGGGCATTCACAACTCATTCCCGTCTTCAATCTCATATCGTATCTTAATAAAATTATCTAATATATCACTTCAATTCATCCTCTATCTTTATGTTTTTAAGGGAAACCAATAACATTCCTCATATTTAAGGGCTTACTCTGCGTCTCTATATCTATTTTTTGTATTTTTTTTTTTTTTTGTGATTGTATGTGAGTGAGAGAAAAAGAAAAATAATAAAAAAATAAAGAATTGAATATAGATAAATATGAGGATTGAGATATTTGAGAACTTTTTGTAAATGAGGGAGAAATTTATAATAGTGTTTTTAGTTAAATTATAGGGTTAGGGATGGAGAATGAATTGTTTAAATAAATATCACATTTTTTCACTAATAAGAGACAAACGATGAATTAGGTAACCCATGAGTGAACGGTGTGAACCCGCATAAGGGCCCCTAGAGCACCCATGTGGTGGGCTGACAGGTTGGAAGGGTTCAAGGGGTATACCGTTTCTGATGTGGAGGGTGGGGTGGAGGTTTGGGAGACGTGGTAGGTAACCCGTGAGTGAACCCGCATAAAAACATTCCGTTTTTCAATGTTTTTTTAAATGGTTCAAGAGTTCAAAAGTGGAGTGTCCCGTATCATGAGGGTAGTGAAGAGAGCTTAAGGGGTAATATGAGATGACCAAACATTATCGGGTGTAGTTCAAGGGCTTAAGTGTTCTAAGTGGAGTGCTCCACTTACCATAACAGCCTAACCATATGAAAAAAGTTAGCCCAATTTAACACTTATTCAATTAATCATTTAATCAACATATTAAGCCTATTAAAATATTAAAAAGAAGATGTTGAATTGCATATTTGCATCATCTGTCATTGTTCGGTTAGCCAATGAACTGACGAAAATGCGCACATTCCAATTCGTCGTCGTTACTGATTTTTTATTGCATGAACTAACAAGTCTAAAATTTTACCCTCACTGTCACCGAACAGACTTGACAATTTTACACCCTGCAACCAATTACTGAATTGCATCTTCCTTGAAATCAAAATCTTCAAGTCCGACAACCATCGATTCTTCCAAAACCCACAATTCATTCGGACAAGCGCACCGTTTCTTAAAGTTAGCTCTCGTATTACCCATTGTATCAGCAAGTATTAAGATGTTTTTAAATAAATAAAGTAAGTAAATTCCGATTTGCATAATCGGATTTGTATGAAAATTTGAGCTATAGTTATATTGAAAATAACTTTTCTTTAGATGATGTAGTGATTTGATTTCAAAGACTGAAAATTGAAAACACGTGAAGAGCGCACGCTTGTGCGTGAGTTTTTTTAATTAAGTTATTTTTCTAACAGATTTACATACAGAATTCTAAGAAGTTTTTTGAAAAAAAAAATGGGTATACATAGTACGGTTCTAGTGGGGTAAGATGAAAAGTGAGAAAATTGCAAAGGGGAAGTGGGGGTTGGTAGGACTTTCGGCGAATACCGCATGTGCTATTGTCACGGGCATCTTTCTAGTTGTTTGTTGTTTAGGTAAAAGCCCAACTCATTTACAAACACAAACAAATTCCTAATTTCAAACTTGTTTTTCTCAAAAGGGATGAAATCTAACTCACCCCTTTACCTCCAGTTTATTCTGTTTTAATAAACCCCTTAAGCTTTTCGTTAATATGGAAATAAAGCACTATGATGTTCAATTGTTCACACATGTTGTCATAGTTAAAAGCTAGAATCAATAAATCCAAGACGAGAGATATTTACTTACCCTAGGATCGATAATAATTCTAACTGATAGTTTGACTAACGACACTCGTAACTTTTAATTTCATTTATAGAGTCCTTGCATTACAATCATAGACTTGCTATTTATTTCCACTCAACTTCACTAACAATGATGATTATGAGCAACATGAAAAGACATGCATTCCTTGTAAGTAAAAACAAGTGTAAATCTATGATGGTCATGTAAATGGGAATGAAAGTTAAAAAGTGTTGTCAGATAAAGTGTGAGTATGAATTATTATCAGTCAACAAGTCATAATTTAGATTATTAAAAATCAATTTGTGTTAGTTCTTTATACACGTTTAGGATTTTCCTTTGGTAGCAACCTCTATTTGGATTATTTGGAAAGCTAGAACGCCAAAAATATTTAACAAGGAGAAGTAACCCGACTCAAGTATGTCATTGAAGAGATCGAATTTCAACTATTTTAATGGATTAAACTAAGGAAAAGGTCAAGACTCGGAGTCATATGTGGCACAAATGACGTTGTTCATCTTTATCTTGTTTTGAGCCATTAGCGTAGACTCTTCATTGGGTGTTTGTTGTGTCTTGTTGATCGATGGTGGTGTTGGGTTCTCTAGATTGTTTGTTTTGATTTCATTCCTAGTATAGCCTAGTTTCCCACTGGCTTGTTTTTGTGTTTGAAAAGTAACGAAAAAGTTGTAACTTTTAAATGAAACTAGTGTAATCTTCAGGGTTAGTTTTCTAACTTGCTCTTGATCTTTTAGTCTTTTACATGTGTGATTCATTGTCAATCATTCAGTGGTCACTGAACTATATGTACTTATTAATCATGGTCCTTCAACTACAACGGAATTTTACTTTGGTCCTAAATTTATGATCTATTTTCAAACAAAGATCTTTACAAAGTAATTTCTTCACATCTACTTTTCATCATTATGTACACCTTCCATGAATTATAATCAAGCCTGCTGCTTGTGTAATTTCTGACACGACACACGTTAACATCATTCTATAAACAATTCCAACTGTATAGTCGTTTTCGTAGTAAATAAATAGGATATAAATATAGGTCTAGACAATAACACTATTGCTGATACTTTAGGAAAATAAATAAGGTTAGAAAGTGGAGATCAATCTCCTCACCTACTAATGTTTTAGATAAAGATACAAGTCAAGCCAAAAAACTTGACAAAAATGGGTCCTAAATACATGATTTATTTGTATCCACACTAAAAGATAAATCTTTTTAGAGTAAATTACAATTTAAGTATGAATTAGTCCTCGAGTCATGATTTTTATAGATTCGGTCCTTTTTAACACTGTTTGCTTTCAAGGATGTATAGCAGAAAACAACTAAAGCTAAAACTATGTTTTATTTTTTTATAAATGTGATATTTAAACTTATGTCTTTTAGGTTTTCCTAAAAATATTTAAACAGTAACAGGTCAAAATAACCATGGCAACAACAAGAACAGAACAAGAAACATGAAACTGTCCTAGCAGAATCAGAGTCAATGGGGGAGTGACCAACTGTCATTTATAACAAATATGACTGATGTATTGTACTGTAATGCAAGATAAAAGTACGTGTTTTCATTTTCCATATACATCCAACACAATTTAGCCAACACATAGTTTCAGCTTTAGTTGTGTTCAGCTTTATTTGATCACACAACCTAAAAATCACCACTAATTACCACACTAAAGATAAAGATTCAAGAACAGCTTTTCTTGGAAGATGGAAATTTGGGGGGAAAAATGTAGTCTTTCAGTTCTGATTGAAACTAAAGCAGAATATCACTTTCAATAAGTTAATAAGATATGGCAAAATGGGCTTTTCTTGAATTAAAACTTCTACTAAAGCTCTATTACAAAGTTATACATAAGATGTGTACATATAAGAACCCATTTTGATTCACTGGTGAAGCTCTATTGTGAATTGGGATTCTTATGAAATTGATGTCTGAATGTAGGAGGGGAAGCTGCTAAAGGGAGTACCTGTGAAGAGCTTGAGGGGCACTGTGATGAGATGTTGTGGTGGTGATGATCAACATCCTTGCCTTTAGAGACAATTAGTGTGATAAAAGATCCATTTTCATCACCTTTTTGAACAGAATCAACTCCAAATCTTTCAGTCAGTTTTCTTTTTTGAAGTTTAGCTTCAGCATCTCTCAAGAATTTGAATTTTGGAGGTGGTGATGACCAAATCCTGTTGAATTCTGCATCACTTGATGAATGACTCAGAGGACTAAAGGGTCTATGTGTTGAATCTCTAGGAGTTATTGGTGGAGTCAAGTATGGTGGTGAAGCAAGTGGAGTGAAAAAAGGTGTCTCCACTGAAAACACAACATCACTCAAACTTCTTCCTCTTGACCCTCTTTTACTCTTATCTTCTGACTCCAAATCTTCCCTTGTTTCTTCCTTGATTGTGAATAGAAATCTTGGTGGGCCAGAGAGGTTTTGCAACCTCAAGAGTTCAGTTTCAACCGTCATGTCATCACAATCTTGACCAACTGGTCTGAGCCATGATGATGCTGATGATGCTTGTGGTTCATACACTTGGGTCTCTGTGGCTAGCCCTGTAGAGCTCAAAGATGAAGGCTTTTTCCAACAAAACAAGTACAAAAACTCTCTTGCTGGGCTGTTGTAACTTTCTTGAATCTCTCTGTTTGTTACCCTCTTCTTGCACCACAACAAATAATAAAGCTCCGCAATAAGAGCTAACAACAAACACCCAAAAACAAGACTCAAACCAAGGCCTACACTACTTGAAGATCTCATATCTGTTTCCACTCACATAACAAGTGCCAAAAGCTAGTTTTATCTTCAGAAAATTTACATGATGAACCTCAGAGGACTTTTCACAAACATTTGGTGCGCATGAAAGCTCTTCCCAAAATATTGCACAATCAACTTATCTTTATCTGACCTGTAGAGTGTAGAGAACCCAAGTTGCCTGATGAAACCATAAAAACTCTGGCTCCAAAGATAGGGGTACCCCAAACTATAAAGTCCAATTTTATCTACATAAGCCACTGTGCTTCTTTTAGTTGAAATCAGACCCTTAAAATGATTATATATCATTAATCTCGTGAATATCTTCACACTTTATAGTCGCAAAATAAAAACAAGACCCATGAGCGCATTTTTGTCTTCCTTGCTGTAAAAATTCAAAATTTGTGATGTAACATAAAGACAAGATTAATACTTTCCACACAAATACTTTTTTAATTATTTGAAAGTGGCATGATGATTCACTAATCTTAATACTTTTAGGTTTATGGGACAACGAATAGATTTTAAATTTGCTCAACCACCACCTTGAAAGTGAAACAAACAAATATACACAATAATATCTTACTTAGAGAGTAGCGTTTGATAAATATAAGATGAATCCAGACATTACATACGGTACAGGAAATAAAGAGGCCGTTGCAACAAGACTCTTCGTGCTAAAATGGTTGTTTAAGTGACATGTTGTTCTATAAAGACTAAAAGTAAGTGTATTTTAAATTATCATTTTCATTTTAATTTATTGCTGTTGAAAAACGGTTTAGAAATAAATGATATATATATATATATATATATATATATATATATATATATATATATATGTTTATAAAAGGGGATAAAATAGTTTGGAAAATTCGAAAAAACTTAATTTATCGTTAGAGAAAGGATGCCCACAAAATCACATGGGTATCACATAAGAAGAAAGTGATGTGTCATTTATTACTGTCAGAATTTGCTCTCACGGAGACTTCATATCTATAATATTTATAAAGAATGAGATTATTTTACAAAGTGTATTTTTGCTACAAAGTGTGAGAATATATAATTAGGCTAAAAAAGTCACAAAAAATTATATCTCACAATCTAAATCGAATTTCAAAAAAATACTTCGGAATCTCGGTTCCTCTAGTCGTCCTCTTTTAGAAAAAAAAAAAAAATTCATTGTGTCTTTTATGACACAATGACGTCATTGTGTCTTTCATAAATGTCACAATAAAAAAACTTTAATTTTTTTATTTTTTTATTTTTGGTTTATTTTTTTTCTTAGTGAGAACTGCTAGGGGAACAAAAGCTCGAAATTACTTTTTTTAAATTCGATTTAGATTGTGAGATATAATTTTTTTATGACTTTTTTGACTCATTGTATCTTTTCACACTTTGTAGCAAAAATACACTTTGTATTTGAACCTCTTTCTATTTATAAAATAGTATTTCATATTTTTGTAAATTTTAAAAGTTTATATTTGTATCAAATTTCATTTAAGTAACCATGATATGTTGAAGAAAACCATTAATATTTTATGAAAATATTGAACTGAAATTTGGTGGTCTTCTTACTTTCTTAAAAAATTTCTTCGCAAAGTTCTAACTTCTAAACTTTATTTTAGCAAACTTTACTTTAGTGATTTTCTAGATATGGGCTTGATATTCGGGCTTAATTATTTCTTTTGTCATTTTTAGTAAATAGTTATGGGCTTTTCTAGTTCATCAACCCGTTTAGTCAATCTCATGGCCTGCCCAACAAGCCCATTTGCTTTGAAATTAAATTCAGTAATAGTTTTGGATAATAATTATTGTTGTTTTAAACTTTTAAAGTATTTAATTCTAGTATATATTTGCTGTAAAATAGGTTTTAGCTATTATATCATAAAAAGATTGTTCGAAACTTAACAAGTGGGGTAATTGATTCAAAATGACCTATATATAGGAGTATATGATTCTAACAAAGATTATTCCTACTGTTATTGGTTAAATAAATGAATACGTTTGGTGCATATATGATTAGAAATCATACTATATAGGTATAAGCATGTCATACATATCCTAAAAATAAATTTTTATGTGCTCACATATTACATTCCCAGACATCAAGAATAGATGTTCAACATAAACAAGAAAGATAGACAAAAAGAGCACGGTTGATTTGTGGACTTACCAAGGTCTATTCGACATATCTATAATCTATAACATATAATAAAAGAATGTTTTTTTAAGACACGTGTTATAATTCTAACACATCAAAAAACACGTGTCATCATTCTAGCATATTAAAAGAATCATTTTCTCGCATCTCTCTCATAAAAAATACGAAAATTATAAAAACAATCAATTTGACTTTCCTTTTTAACTAAAATATGTTAAAACAAATATATCTATATTTGTGTTTCTTGTCTCTCTCATATTAAATGATAATTATTTAAATAAGTAAACTAAACTATTAAACATCTAAAATATAAATGTTCTTATTTTAGTAATTTATTAATACATATTAAATTATATGATTTCAGACATATTTTATCTTTAAATATAGAGTAATAATTTCTAATTTCATTATGTATTATAACTTTTAAATATTCATTATATTTTTATTTCACCCATGACTAATAACATCTAGAAAATAAAATATTCATAAAACTAACGGTTTTGATATGTTTTATTTATTCCACTCATGTAATACATGGGCTCTAACCTAGTCAGATATAAATATAGATGATGTGTTCTAATCACTTATAAATAAATACATTTTCATATAACTTCTTAATAAATCTTTTACTAACAAAATCAAGTTTTCATAAAAAGAAAAATTCAAGTGTTTAAAAATGTAAATTTGACCAATACAAGAAAAACATTACCACATAAACATAAACGGGTGATTTAAACCGTAAGTACACTTGTCGATTCTTCAGTCAATAATTTTTTTGATCTCATCGTTTTCGAAGTTCTCTCTATTAATATAAGGTCAACTAACTTATTTTTAATCATGATATGAATCACCGTTTTTTTCTCTTATGAAGTCGGAGTTTTCTAGGCTTTCTACAACCTATATACTTCATGGATGTAACCAAGAAGCCAGTTTTGTATTTTATAAGTTTGGGAAGGCTGTTGGTTGACTTATGAGTTAGAATCAAGAGTGGAGCTTCATCTCAAGGGTATGTTTCAATAGTGGAGGCCGGCTATTTTAGTGTGTGTTTGATGTTAAAAAAGTTGGATTCAAGAGTGCGGGCTAATTTTAATCTCAACTTTGTAGAAAGCCATCTGATAAGCGAACACTGTGTTGGGGTTTATCATTATGTTAAAGCATTGTAACATGACACACATATATTGCCCATCCAAAAGTTAAAGCATAAATATGCTATAATTCTTTTGACTCATCACCTACTTGATAACAAAATGAGAAAGTATTTATCATTATGTCCATGACCATCTCTTTACCTAGCTAGCAAGGGGCACCTGGAGCACGATTTTTTCCGCCGTGCGAGTGTCGAGCCACTTGGCCTGATGCACACGTCATCACCTTGCATTTACAAAAAAGGTTGTTTTCACGACTTGAATCCCGGTCTTCATGTCACATTGCAATAACATTACTGTTGATCCTACATCTAAAATTTTGAAAAGTATCATGTGTTCTAACTAAAAGGAGAACTGAAATTATTTTCAAAACATTCATAAGTGTAAAAAATATCCTAGTAAAAAAACTATGCACTTGATATGTGAAGAACACTAGACGCTTCTTGTCTAACCTCTACATCTGAATCAGAATCCAAAATTTGAAGCAATATTTGAGTTGAAGGTATAGCATCAGCTCGACATACAGGGCAGGTCGAATGAGAATAAAGCCACATATCAATACACGGTACATGAAAAGAGTGTAAGCATTCTGGTAAAGTGCGTAGCTCTTCGTCCTCCTCAAACTCACACAAGCAAATCGAACACATGGCATCATCGTCACCATCTCCTCCTTTTGCATCTAATCCCGACCCCTTTTGATGCTTGTGGGCCGGAATAAGAAGCACTACTGAATTCTCCAAACTAAAGTCATTGTCTTGATGATGACTTTGTTGGTGCACATGATGCGGTGGGATAGAACGCCGCCGACGGTTGCACCAGCTAACGGTGATGAAATGGTAGACGGCCACCAAGACCGCTACCAATGAAACTATGACTAGGAGGGAGATCAATTTGAGTGTCAATGAGTTATCCTCCATGATGCACTTGGAAAACTAAGTAGAAATAAATTATGTATGATTTAGAAGGTGGCACATGGAATCTTGATTGGGACTACGGACATTACAATGTAGCCAATTGTCACATTTGATGATGTTCTTGTGGGGGCATCTTTCAAGCACATTGACTTGATCAGCTAATCTTCTTAATTTTGTCTTATTTAATATTATTGTAAATAAACAAACTGTCTGTTTTTTGGAGTTTTATGTTTGCGTTTTTATGGAAAATAAAGAGAAGCCGAAGGACATATGTTACACTAATGAATATATTATAAACAAAACTGCCGATTATGTAATAGCTTACGAACAAAACAAAGGTTTTTAGTTTCGGGTTATGAAATTACTATAAAGATTAGGATTTTTGGGTGTCAAGTTTTATTTTGACTACCAATGTATCTAAAAACAATAACAAGTATGGTTAAAATCGTTGGCACTCATTGAATTTGGTTGTAGTAAATTGGTTGTTAGAAACTCCTTCACTGATAAAATAATTATTGATGATTGGATCTCATGTGTAACTTAACTTATTGATGATAGTAGTTATTATTGATGCTACCTATCATTTATGGACCAGATTGTTACTAGTCACATTTACTATTGATGACCAACTATAATCAATGATTAGTTTCTACTAGTGACGAGTTAGCAAGAAACCGATTAAATCGTACTAAATATAAATTTCATGCAATTTCCATCAACCATGAATTCCTGAAGCAACTCCATGTCATACGATGACAAGGTGACATGACATTTATCAAAGGCTTTGCTCCTTGAACCTCACCAATACCATGTCTCGGATCTCACCGAGGGGGATGCCCCTTAAAACCCATGGTCACTAGGGGGAGTTACCCCTAAGCCATCAAGTTCATATGTGATGAAATAAGAATAGTCTTGTACAATTATTTACATCTTCTAATTCATAAAAATAATTATGCTTATTTCTTTTTTATTTTAGTAAATTTAATTAAACTATTAGGACTTTGATGACATTAATTAATGTTTAATAAGTGAGTCCTTACGATGAAAAGGACATAAATGTTAGGAAGTAAGGACGATGTATAAAAATTTTGAATTTAGGGAAGAATTCATAAATTAAAGTATGTATTATTTGTTGCGACTTTCTGATTTCATATAGCGATGAATACTTTCTGAGTCAAGTATATCTCTTTCATATTAAAGTGTTCTGTATTTAGACAATATTCAGTCGGATAATATGGAAAGATCAAGAACGAGGTGTTCTTTTATATGTAAACGTTGTATGTAAACGTAACACAAACTAGACCAAGTGACATCTCTATATAGTTGTTGAAAGAATGGCAATTAACTATTGTAATATTCATGAAATGACATGACAGATGATGTTAATAACTGTCTCAACTGTTAACCGTTAGTAGTTGCATAAGTAGTAACACCATTAGTAGTAACCAAATTACTACCATCAAAACATGACTAGTAACAAGGTTGTTACTTATTTTCGATAGTAACTTTTGTTAAAACGGATCAGGTTACTTTAAAAAAACCTATATGTTATCGAAGTTCCAAGTTGCTACTAATGTTTTATGATTGTCGCAGATGTGTTAGTTACTATTGGTTCACTACTAATTATCCAGTGGTGATTAGTTCCGCTGATTAATTTCTACTGGTCATCTGCTTGCTACTCATTTGTCATTTTAACCCCATCCCGTGCCCGATCAAGGAGGTGTCTCCTTGGAACCTCTCATGGTCTTTATATATATATACACTAAATATGTAAATGTTAAATATTTAAGGAATTAAGCATATAAAATGTCCAAGTTATTATAATAAACAATAAGAATACACAGAATATGTAATATTAAACGAGCAAACTTAGTTTGCAAAAACAAGTAGAGTACTAAAAGTAGCTAAGAGATTATTTCAACCAAATCGAATAAGTTAAGTGGGTCAAAGTTTATCTAAGGTGTTTGCAAAGGCATGCAACATTCAACATTCTTGATTTGAAGAACTTATGTTTGGTAAAATATATACATTGTTTTTAATCGTATTGACAACATTGTATTCCCACAAAACTTAAAAAATATAAAAAACTTTTGATAGGTAGACACAACCTAACTTAAACCTTTTTGTACCACACATGCAAATCACACGTTTCGGCCCACATCCACTAGATCCTTTCCAACCCTTCTATTTTTATTTTGGCACTTTCTGTTTTTGTTGTGTTGTTTAAAAAGTGTTGTTAGGTGTTAATATTTGTATTTAGTGTTGGAGAGAGATTTCTTTCCCCATCAAAACTCCAACACTTAGGCATGTGTCCCCAAGTCTCTAGCGATCCTTGATTGTGTATCTTTGCCACAAGGGGCCTCATTAGAGCATCACCTATGGTGAGCATCAAACAATAAACATTATGAACGATAAAACCTTCATATTCAATAAAAATGCTATGCTGAAATAGCACCAAAAATATGTAATTAGAAGCACATACATATGTTACTTTCCTCGGTGTGTACGAAAGTTATGATAAAAAGACTGTTCAGGGATCCTAACTTGTCCCCCGAATCTTACTAATATGGAAGTGTGTCACGTTGTCACCAAAAACATGTAAAAAAGTTATACCGAGAAAAGTTATGCTTATAAAACTCTATGAATGTAAATTGATGGTGGGTGATGATGATTCTAAAATATATTTGAGGATTACTGGTCTTTAAGAACCCCATCAGATTTTTAAAAACCTTACACAACCTCTAATAAAACACCAAATAAGAACTAAATTGATAAATAGAAAATTTCACAAAATAGTTATTAAGTTTTTAAGTGTTACATTAAAATCATACAAAGTTTTTTTTCTCTGAAGACACTCAACTTTTATTAGATGTTTTGATCTTGAAAAGTTTAAAATTTTAAATTTAAGTTACACAAATAACACACACACACACACACACACATATATATATATATATATCTTGGTTACTATTTAGTGAGTATTTCTTTTTTCTTCAAGCTAATTTAAAATATGAGCTAATAATAAAGAAAAACCCATTAAATAATAATCAAGTTTCACAATTGTTAGAAATAAGAAATGAATAAACATTGATGTAACGAACATGAGATAAAGATTAACACAAATTAGGTTTTCGCTTTTTCAACTACTACCTTTGAAGGAAAAGAATAAATCACATCAAGTTCTTAAAAGCATGAAGTCATGTTGACTCGTTCAAAATTTATAACTTACAATCAACCAACAAAGTCAATCACATTAATCATTATTAATAATATCTAGATGAAATATGCAACCTTAAACACACCGAAAGGGTGCAAATTTTAATTTAATAACTTTTATAATAACTAACCGCAACCATCTAACCATATTTTAAAACCTACATGTTTACTCACAACAAAACCTAAACCTCAACAAGAAATAACTTTTCAAGCCACACTTATGGATAATACTATTTGCAGTGATTTATTTAGTTAAAATGTTATCTAGACAAACATAAATTTATTAAAGCATTTTTTGAAACGTATAGTAGTTTTAAAACCCATTTTAATTAAATAGTTTCAAAAATAGGAAAAATGAATTCACTAACCATTTTTAACGTGCGTTAAGGGTTTGTCGAAACATGAGTTAGAAGCTTTTTTTAAATAGGATATAGTAGCTTTAGAGCATCTTTTGTATCCAAATCAACAAATTTAACGCCCCTAAGAACGTCGCTACGTTCAATCTAACAACGTCCAGACACATTTTGATACTGTTAGATTAGACGTGTTTTGGTTGCAGTATAACAAGAAGCACGGGAAAATTCACCTCTAGCAAAACGGAGGAGACGGTGTTAGACAGTGAATAACGGCGTGAACCTCGGTGGTCACATTAACCCGCGTGTAGGTGTAGGTCCCTTCACTCACAGCGCCAAACCAACACACGGCACCGTCTTCTCTCTCCCTCCTAAGTTAACACCTCAATCTCTCTCTCTCTAGGGTTAATAATAATCATCCCATGGTTTTCCCCTAAACTTGTTTTTCTTTGCTGTCGGCGATCAAATGCGTTGTCTTCACAGGTATCGGTCCATCCTATCCCTCATTTCATCTCAATATCTTGATTTCTCCAGCGTTAGGGTTTCCTTGATCGTCCCTTTATAACGAATTTCATTCCATCCATCGATCGATTCATCTGATATCGGATTCGTGGTAAATTGGTTGGAATTTTTCTGATTTTGTTTGGTTCTTTGTGTATCAAATCGCATCGGAGGTGATTCTATTGTATTGGGTATGCTGTGAATTTATTTGGGGGAGTAAAAAGGGGATCTTGATTTGTTTGATTTGGTATCTTTTTAGTTTTGGGGTATGATTGTGTGAGTTTTTCTCATGCTGTTGAGTGTTGATTGTGGTGGGACTAACGATTCCACCGAAGAAGATACAACAAACGCCATAATGCCCGCAAAGGAAAAACTTGGTGGAGATTTGTTGACTACTTTATCCATGGATAATAATAATCATCTGTCTACGATGTTGTCTATGGATTCGAGTTTATCAGTTCATGATGAGATGGAGAGGGAGCTGAATCGCGCGGTGGATCTTAGCTTACCGCCTGATATTAATCTCCCACTGTCAGCGGAACCTAGCCCTCCGCCTTCGTCGTGGAATGATACTTGTGATATGTTGGATGTTGGATTGGGTCCTCAACATTATGAGGTGGAGACGAATATTAATGTGACGAAGATGGGGAAAAAGTGCGCTAAACGGCTTGATAGCGTGTGGGGAGCTTGGTTTTTCTTTAATTTCTACTTCAAACCCGCTTTGAATGAGAAATTGAAGAACAAAGTGAATCGGGAGAATGGGTATGATAAGTCAGATTTGAAGTTGGATGTTTTCTTGGTGCAGCATGATATGGAGAATATGTATATGTGGACTTTTAAAGAGAGGCCTGAGAACGCGTTGGGGAAGATGCAGCTAAGAAGTTATATGAATGGCCATTCCCGACAAGGTGAGAAACCTTTTCCATTTAGTGCTGATAAAGGGTTTGTTCGATCTCATAGAATGCAAAGAAAGCACTATAGGGGGCTTTCTAATCCTCAATGTGTTCATGGGATTGAAGTTGTTCGATCCCCAAATTTGATGGGATTAGATGAAGAAGAAAGAAAAAGATGGATGGAGCTTACAGGAAGAGATTTGAACTTTTCTATCCCTCTTGATGCTAGTGATTTTGGTTCTTGGAGGAATCTTCCTAGTACAGATTTTGAGATCGAACGCCCTCCTGTTATAAGAAACAATACTTCTAATGGGAATCATCATCAACCGAAAAGATTGTTAAATGGTTCTGGGTTGAATCTTTCAACTCAATTGTCAGAGCATGCTAATGGTGAAGCAAATGGGAATTTAAACGGGATGGATCTTATGGTTGGGTGTAATAGTAAACGAAAGAAAAACTTCTTCCCGCATGGTAATGATGATGATACTTCTGATGGGGTTCTTGATATCCATCATGTGGAGCCACATTGGCTGACTGAATTCTCCGGAGTTATGAGAAATGCATATGGCCCTGTGACTGCTGCCAAGACGATCTATGAAGATGAACAAGGGTTCTTGATTGTTGTAAGCTTACCTTGTGCTGACCTTCAACGGGTTAAAGTTACATGGAGAAACACTCTGTCACATGGTATTGTAAAGATCTCTTGTGTTAGCACCGGGTGTATGCCTACTTTAAAAAGAAAAGATAGGACTTTTAAGTTGACTGATCCTGCACCTGAACACTGCCCTCCAGGGGAATTTATTCGGGAAATACCTCTTCCAACACGTATTCCTGAAGATGCGAAGTTAGAAGCTTATGGTGATGAAAGTGGGACCATGCTTGAGATTATTGTCCCCAAACATCGGGAAGGACCAGAAGAACATGAGGTTCGTGTTTGCCTTCGTCCCTATGAACGCCCGTATGTTGACTTGACAGAAACCTTAATCTAAAAAATTCATGGGTGGGAGTAATACAGAAGAAAATGTTGTGTTTTCACTGTTTTTGCTAACCTTACCATATACTTCATTTGTTCCCATCAAAATTGCAGTAGAAACTTCTATTTAATGTATGGTGAAATAGTAAAGGCTGCAGTTTTCATGAGACTAAGCAATAGAAACACTAAAGGGGGAGAAAGTTGCATTCTATAGATAGCTTTTGCACTCTTTCTTTTCGTCTTTGCTTGTTCAATCATTCAAATGTCAAAAAGAAAAAAAAGAGAAAAAAGAAAAAAAAACTGTATAAGTGTCTTGTTTTGTTTTTTGTAGGACAATTTGATAGTGATTTGTAATAGATCATGGTTGCTTTGTGTGCCATCGTTGATCTAAACTTTATTTGAATATAGTGTTCATTTGCATCATTTAACCCAAGAATGGTTGTGATGCCACATTGGTTGCCTGAATTAATGGCGGTTTGTACAGGAATATGGACCGAGTATAATCTTTGGACATGTATATTGTCCCTCTTATGTTTCTTGTATTACAAAGATTACATGTTTATTATTTTAGGTTGGACAGGACAATGAAAATGTTGGTTGGTTGTATGATCTATTGCATGTGATTCATAAATCTAGTGTCTTTGAATGTCTGATCCTGTACTGAATTTGTTTGGGTTTAAATCTCCAACATCTTTAGCACTTATAGGATTACAATCACCCTCCTGCTAATTCATCTGTCTCTCTAAATTCTTCTGCTTCTGCAAGCTGATCTGATATAACCACTGCACAGCCTGCACAACTTCATCCTCCACCTTGTTGTCATTAGCAGGAAGCTTGGAAGCTATCTTATTGTCATTACTAATATTGATTTGATGAACATATCCCCTAGGTAAAACTTGAATCAAAACAACTCTCACCTGGAGTGGTGAGAAAGGTTGTCTCTTTCATGTATATCCCCTCATTTCAAAACCCTTAAACCAAAAGCACCTTCGTTATATAACCTTGGTTTGTCGTTCTACATATCATAAATCTACATGTTAGATATGTGTCAAAGTTGTTTTTGAGGTTTAGATGTGATTTGTGAAGTTAAGTAGATTATCAGTTACTTCTGGTCAGTTGTTTAGAACCATCTTTAGGACCATCAATACTTTACATAAGTTCTTCTATTCCAGCAGTTGTGCTTCGATACCTTGCATCAGTAGGAGCTCTTCAGTATTATCTCTCAGTTTGTATTTCATCAGTTGACCCCAAGTGTATTGTTGATTTGTTTCATCAGCTACGAGTTAATGGTGTCATTAGTTCTTATTAGACTCAACGTGCTATGTATCCAATTTATACGTGTATATATACATGTGGTTTCTTAGAAACTGTTGTATTTTGGAGTGTTTATTCAATGTACATATGCATATTTGTATATATAATGTTATTCTGTTTGATTTAAGTGTAAACTAACAAAATGTAAATAGCATACTTATGTGATATGTGGATGTCAATATGTTCCCCGGGTTAGCTGCCAGTACCCACCCTCTTCCGACATGTATTTCGTCTGGTCTAAGAGAGATTCAAGGAAAGAAAATAAGGAAGAGAAACACAAATCTCTCTTTCTATCATTTCATATTTTTAAATTTCATTAATTAAAAACTGATTATCTAAAATACATACAAGGATTCATACGTAAATCCAAACTTATTTTGATCTACGTAAACAGAAATTGCGTATTCTTATACACATATTCCTGCTAGTTCTCCTAACATAGCATGGTAGCTCCCTCTTTTTTCTATTTGGCATGGTTGTTTGATTCTAGAGGAAGCTGTAAAATTTTAAAATATTATATATACCCACACAAAATTTGAAATATTATGTATACCCTCAAAATTTATGAAGGCTTTTAGGGGTATTTTTATGTTTTGATTTTTCTTTGGGTGTATGCTGTTTTAAAAGTTTGTGATAGTATATATGAAATTCTTCCTTAATTCTATGTAGTTAAGGGTCGATCATAACTTGTTCATGTAAACAAAAAAAAATTTGCAGTTTGATTATTGAAAAATAGAGTTTCTTTATTCTATGTGAAAATGCATGAGAATGTGAGAACACTAAACAAACAGTAGGAGCATCATACTAATTATTTTGTATGTCGGTCAAATAGAATCGCTAAGACCGTAGATTTGAAAGGCTTTCTTACACTAGGAACTTATGTTGAATACTACATTGTTGAAAGATGCAAGTTAGTTACATAGCAATTCGTTTTGAATATTTGTATAATAAAATGATATACTCTCTAATCAAAAGTTATAAATTTAAATCTTATAGATTACATATGCAGTGATTTTAAATGTATGGTAGTTGCAGAGTAGAATATGTTTGGCGTTAAAAATAACTTAACTATTAATTAATATTTTTAGAATCTAGATGATTGTTTCTTATTAAAGCTTGACTCAAGTTGTGATGTTATTTATTTATAAAACTATTAAAGTTTTTGTATTTCTTTTTCGTTTAATCAACACAACTAGTAATGTATGCTCCTCTTGTCTTTAATTCGTTTTTTTTCATATACGTCACATAATTTCAATCCGCATATTAGTACACTTAGACCTTTCTAGGAGACTCACATTAGAAATAGGTTTTGTCGCACATTCTATTAAGAAAATCCAAAAGAAAAACTCAAATTTAATTTCGCTTTAAGCTACCTCTAATATGTCATATCTTAAAAAAGTTATTAATACATATCAGAATATATTATTTTCTTTAGTTTTTATTTTTTGCTGACAAAATAATACCATGAAGGGGTGAAAGGCACAAACAAGTCGAGTTTTAGTACATGAACTCAAGCTTGTTCATTAAATAAACTTCAAGCCTTCAATTTAACCTCATGCTCAAGCTAAGTTTGATTAAAGCGTACTTGATTAATATTTTTGACAAGCCAAGCTCAAGTAGCTAATGAATAACTTGACTTTTTATATACACATATATACATATCCGGAAAAAGTATATTACAACACCGTCAAAATACAACAAGAATGAAACCTTAATAAAGTGTATATAGTACAAGGACCAATTGTGTCAATTTTATTTTCTGTAAGATGTAGAGTTGTAATAGTTCACCTATTAATAGTTCGTTAATAGGCGGACGATTTTACAGTTTTCTTTTGTACGTTGAGAGATAGAGTTCTTGTGTTCATCTGTAATCGTTTGTATTGTTCATAGTGAAATCATTGACATTCTTTTGTTGATTGACTGTGTAATTGATTGCTTCGAGTTTACAATCTTCGGTGTAGATTGGTTTAATCTTTCTACAATTGATATCAGAGCCTGGTTCGGCTCGTGGGTTGAAGATTCAAGTGTCGAAGTGAAATTCGATTGAAGGATGTGATCAACAAAGTTCGAAATCGAGAAATTCGATGGCAAGAATGATTTTGGGCTATGAAGAGTGAAGTTGCGAGCGCTATTGGTGCATCAGGGTGTTGTTGATGCACTAAAAGGAGAAAATAGCTTGCCAGCGACTCTATCAGCAAAAGAAAAGAAAGATATCTTGGAAAAGGCTCACAGTGCCATCATTCTGAGTCTTGGAGATAGAGTTCTCAGGGAATTATTAAATGAGACGTCAGCCAGTGGGGTGTGGTCAAAGCTTGAAGGGTTGTACATGATTAAGTCTCTGGCTAATCGACTGTATCTCAAGAAAAGGCTCTATACGTTTCAATTGGCTCCTGGTAAGTCAATTGAGGATCATGTGGATGAATTCAATAAGTTGGTGATTGATCTTGAGAACATTGAAGTTGAATTAGAAGATGAAGATCAGGCAATCATCTTCTTGGCTTCATTGCCACAATCGTATGAGCACTTTGTTGACAATCTCATGTTTGGGAGGGAGTCATTGTCAATGAAAGAGGTGTTGGCTGCCATAAATTCAAAAGAATTAAAATGAAGGTCTGATGTCAAGGATGATGCTGGTGATGGCTTATTTGTGAGGGGAAGACCTGAATCTAGAACTTCTAGAGGCAGGTCAACTTCAAGATCAAAGTCCAAGTTCAAAAGGAGATGTTATATATGTAATTCTGATAAACATCTGAAAAGAGAATGCCCAGATAAACAAAAGAAACAAGCCAACCCTCAACAGCATAGAACTCAAGGTAGTATGTCTGTTGATAGTAGCCTTGATGGTTATGATAGTACAGATGTCCTGATGGTGTCTAGAGGTCAGATAGATCAAGATTGGATCATGGACTCTGGCTGCTCCTATCATATGACCCCAAGAAGGGAATTCTTCTCAGAATTGGAGATAGTGGAGTTAGGAAATGTACAACTAGGTGATGACAGACCATGTATGATCAAAGGCATTGGTTCTATCACACTCAAGTTAGAGATTGGGGTGGAGTTCACTCTTGATCAGGTTAGGTACATACCTGAACTCAAGAGGAACCTCATATCACTAGGTACTCTTGAAAGCCAAGGCTGTAATGTAAGTCTCAAGAATAGGAAGGTGAAAGTAGTCAAGGGGTCATTGGTTATGTTGTCAGGCTTAAGAAAGGAGAACAACATATATGTTCTTGATGGTATTGTCATATGTGGTGCTGCTTCAGTTGCTGATGTCAATAGGATGAACACTGCAATGTTGTGGCATAAGAGAATGGGCCACATGAGTGATCAGGAATTGGCAGAACTGAGGAAGCAAGAAATCATCACAGGGCTGTGATGTGGGATTCTGTGAGCATTGTGTGTTGGGCAAGTCAACAAGAGTCAAGTTTAGCAAGGGAGTTCATAAGACAAAGGATGTTCTTAAATACATTCATGCTGACTTATGGGGGCCTGGAAGAACTAATTCTTTTAGTGGAGGAAGATACTTCTTGTCTATCATTGATGATAGATCTAGGAGGGTTTGGGTATATATCCTTAAGCATAAGGATGACGCATTCTTAAGGTTTAAAGAATGGAAGCAGCTAGTTGAAACACAGACAGTGAAAAGGGTTAAGAAACTAAGAACTGACAATGGTATGGAGTTTTGTAGTTCTTTGTTTAATCAGTTTTGTAAAGAACATGGCATTAGTAGGCATTTGACTGTGCCATACACACCTTAACAAAACGGATTAGCTGCGAGGATGAATAGGACCTTGCTTAACAAGGTCAGGTGCATGTTGTCTGAATCAGGAATGCCAAAGTCCTGTTGGGCAGAGGCAGTGACAACTGCAGCCTATCTTATTAATAGGTCTCCTTCATCAGCTATTAATATGAAGACTCCTATGGAGATGTGGACTGGTGTTAAACCTGATTGCAGTCATTTGAGGGTGTTTGGTTCTTTAGCCTATGCTCATGTTAAGAAAGACAAACTTGATCCTAGAGCTCTAAGATGTATGTTGCTAGGCTACCCTGAGGGTGTAAAAGGCTACAAATTGTGGAGGATTGATAATGGTAGTCCTAAGGTAATAATCAGTAGAGATGTAGTCTTCAGGGAGGAGGTAGTTTATAGAGATCTGTTTGATAAGAAGAAAGAACAGGAGGTACTGGTGGATGGTGTTCATATTAAGGTGGAGTCCAAAGCTTCCGAAGGCAGTTCAAAATCTTCCGAAGGTATTTGCAAATCTTCCGAAGGTAGTTCAAAATCTTCCAAAGGTATTTGCAAATCTTCCGAAGGTACTTCTAAATATTCCGAAGGTACTTCTAAATTTTTCGAAGGTTTTCCCAAATCTTCCGAAGGTACTTTTGAAGTAGGGGAAAGCTCACAGCAGGGCCACACTCTTCACATTCATTAGGTGACTATAGTTTGGCTAGAGATAGAGCTAGAAGACAGCCTGTGATGCTTGCTAGATATAGAACTAATGAAGATATATAAACATTTGTATGCAATGTAGCTGTAGAAGAGTGTGTTATGAAACCATTGTCATATGGTAAGGCTGTTAAGTCAGTTGATAGAGACAAATGGATGAGTGCTATGGTAGATGATATGGATTCTTTGAGGAAGAACAACACATGGGTGTTGGTGGACAAACCAGCAGGGCAGAAGTTAGTTGACTGCAAGTGGTTGTATAAGCTGAAACAAGGGTTGACTAAGGCTAATCCACCAAGGTTTAAGGCCAGATTAGTGGCTAGGGGTTTTACACAGAGAGAAGGCATTGATTACAATAAAGTTTTCTCTCCTGTGGTAAAACACTCTTCTATTAGAGTAATTCTGTCCATGGTAGCTGCTAATAACATGAAGCTTGAACAACTTGATGTTAAAACAGCTTTCTTCATGGTACTCTAGATGTAGATATCTATATGAGATAGCCAGCTGGGTTTGTGAAACCAGGAGAAGAAGACAAGGTGTGTTTACTCAAAAGGTCTCTTTATGGGTTAAAGCTGTCTCTAAGGTGTTGGTATAAAAGGTTTGATGATTATATAGTGAGTCAGCAATTTCATAGGAATAGCTATGATAGCTGTGTGTATTTCAAGTGCTACAAGCCTTGTGAGTATGTTTATTTGTTACTCTATGTTGATGACATGTTAGTGTGTTGTAAGGACCAGTCTCAAATAGAGTTACCAAAGGAGCTGTTGCATAAGAAGTTTGAAATAAAAGATCTGGGGGTAGTAAAGAAGATCTTGGGTATGGAGATTACAAGGGATTTAGTCAATCAGAGGTTGTTCTTGACTCAAACCGGATACATTGATAAAGTGTTAGCTCAATACTCAATGCATGGTAGCAAGTGTGTGCAAACACCTTTGGGTCAACACTTTAAGCTTTCCTCAAAGGATTCACCTACTCAAGTGGAAGATGCTAGAAGGATGCAGAAGGTACCCTATGCTAATGCTGTTGGTAGCTTAATGTACTTGATGGTTTGTATCAGGCCAGATATTACATATGTTGTAAGCATTGTGAGCAGGTATTTGTCAAATCCAGGTAAACTTCATTGGGAGGTAGTGAAGTGGATTTTGAGGTATCTAAAAGGTACAAGGCATGTCGGACTAGTCTTTGGTAATTGTCAAGGTTCAAAGCCTAGTATCCTTGGTTATGTTGATGCTGATTTTGCTAAAGATCTTGATAAAGGCAGATCCACCACTGGGTATGTTTTCAAGGCGTTTGGTGGTGTTGTGACCTGGAAGTCTTCTCTTCAGCATGTGGTTGCTTTGTCAACTACTGAGGCTGAGTATATTGCACTTACTGAGGCTGTGAATGAATCTATTTGGTTGAAGGGTTTTGTATCTGAATTGGGAGTAGAGTTGGTTGATACTTTGGTTCTTTGTGACAATCAAGGTGCAGTGAATTTGTCAAAGAATCAAGTATATCATGAACGAACTAAACATATCAATGTCAGATTACATTTTATCCGAGAGGTCATTCATTCCAAGGAGATTAGAGTTGCTCATGTTGATACAGAGGATAATGCAGCGGATGCCTTAACCAAGGTGGTTTTAGGATCCAAGTTTACCAGGTGCTTGGAGATATTTGATGTGGGTTAGATGCTAAGGTGGAGAATGTAGTGTATATAGTACAAGGACCAATTGTGTCAATTTTATTTTCTGTAAGGTGTAGAGTTGTAATAGTTCACCTATTAATAGTTCATTAATAGACGGGCGATTTTACAGTTTTCTTTTGTACGTTGAGAGATAGAGTTCTTGTGTTCATTTGTAATTGTTTGTATTGTTCATAGTGAAATCATTGATATTCTTTTGTTGATTGACTGTGTAATTGATTGCTTTGAGTTCATAATTTTCGGTGTAGATTGGTTTAATCTTTCTACACTTAACATGACACACTACAAAACAACTAATATCACTAAAGAAACCAAAAGAAAAAAAACGTACAAATTTTATTACAAGCAGGTAATAATTCTAATTCAAATTCAAATGTATACTATATACATAATAATAATTGTGAGCATGAAACATCCAAGGACTTAAACACTTAAAAATATTAACACAACACATTAAAGCTATTTAAAACTTTAAAAAAGCATGTAACAAAAGGATAGAAAAAAGAATAAAGCAAAGTCCTGATACCAATCATCACCACCCCTTTCTTTCAATTCACAGACTTCAGGTTTCACACTTCACACACCATCCTCTTAACATTTTTATGTTCCCCATGGAATTCATGCCTTCACCCGTGAATGATTTAACACACTAGATCCCCACAAGAATATACACACACACACACACATATCATTCTCATGTTTAAACCAACCCCTTCACACGCCCAGTAGAACACGGATATGACCCCGAACAGCGGTGTCGAGACCCCGTCCCCTAGACCCCGGATCCATCAGACTCATCCACACCATACGCCGCAGCTTCACTCCACCGTCTCCGAACGCAAGCTCCGCCGCTTCAATTGCTTCGTATTCGCCTTTCGGCTAGCCGGATTCTGCTTTGCGATATCCGCCACCGTGTTCATGATCGCCACCAAGTCAGTTTCGCCTAGATGGTATGACTTCAGTGCCTTCAGGTAATTAACTTACTTTATGATTCAACTGATGAAAATTAAACAAACATATGATGCATATCCTACCATAGTAACTAACTCTGGGCATTTTGGTATCTTTTAATAGACTATTTTTTAATAGTTAAAATGTAATCTTAATGATGAATAGTTAAAATGTACTACTTAATAGTACATACTAATCATTTAACAATAATGTTAGTTTTTAATCATTAAAAAAGTATGAATTCATTAAAATATAGTTTTTTAATGGCCATTAAAAATTACTAAACAGTCTATTCTGGATTGAATGCATCAGTTAATTTCTTGATGCTGATAAAACTCTACAGATTTGTTGCCGCGGCTAATGGGATAGTTGCTTTGTATTCGTTGTTCGAAATGGTTGCTTCTGCTTGGGAGATTACTCGAGGTTCCACCATTTTCCCCGAATTCTGTCAAGTTTGGTTCGATTTCAGCCATGATCAGGTATTTATCACGGATTATTGATAGGTTGTTTGAGCTTTTCTTGTGTTTTTCCTGAAAAATTGAAAATTCTTCATCTTGAAACATTCAAAATTTTCAGTGCGACTAAAATGGCGCTAATATTTTTGCGAGTATATATTTAAAAGAATGTTTGTATAATTGTATATGTGGAAACACACATTTTGATGTACAAACAAATATTTATGAAAAGTTGTTCTCATATTCAGATGTGTAAAATAATATCCCTTTTCATGAGGTTAGGGGTTTAATCTCGCAATATATTATTAAGAGTAGATTATATTTTTGTTGAAAAAAAGATGAAATATATTTGATACGGTTTAGATATATTACTATTAAAAAAAGGATGAAATATATTTGATAAGGTTTGTTACATAGACCTTATTTTTTAAATGAATATTTTACATCACTTATATATTATTTGATTTGAACTTTCAATCTTATGAAGAGAAACAACTTACTAAACACCTTGATATTATTTCGTTATAAGGAGACCATACTAAGTGAAGAAAACGTCAATGAGTTTTGTGTAGGTTTTTGCATACTTGTTGTTGTCAGCGGACTCGGCGGGGGCAGAGATGGCGAGGCAGCTTAGAGGTGTTGCCACGTGTAACGCGTTTTGCATCCAATCGGACATCGCCGTGGCCTTAGGGTTCGTCGGGTTTTTGTTTCTAATGATGTCGTCGCTACTATCAGGATTTAGAGTTGTGTGTTTCATAATTAAGTGTTCTAGGTTTCATGTGTAGGATGGTTTTGAGTTATAGAGACATGCCGGGTTATTAAGCGGGTAAATTATTGTTTGCCGTGTCTATTCCCTTCAATAATTTTGTGCCTTGTGGGGAGTGTTCGATTTTTCCCATGCTTTGACCAAGGCTTTGAGTCAAAATAATGTTTTATAAAGTTAAAGCTAACGTATTCGTACTTTTTAACATATTGTTGGTTATGAATTTTTTTTAATTCAATAAATACTACATTAAGAGCATTCACAGTAGATTGTTTATTTTCGATAGGAGTGTGTGCCATATATTATGAGGGATGGTTGTTAGTGGTTGTGAGTGAAGAAGAGATAAAATTTATGGGGATTGTATCGTGATTTTCCATATTTGGGGAAACATGATACAACTTTCATAATTTTTTTTTTAATATTTTTAAAAATAGTTGTGAATGAAAAAATAGAAAATGTAATGATAAATATATTAAAAAGTATTATTTAATTGAAAGAGTGAGTAAAAAAGTAATGTTTTTAATGTAAATACGAGGATAAGGATGGAGAAGCTAGTGTGAATGCTTTAAGGACCACGAGAACATATAATCATTTGTACGTAGTGATTTAATTAAAAAAGTAAAACAAAAAGTGTTATATATCTCTTTAATTTTTCTTTGATTTTATCTTATCTCATGATAATTCTTTAAAAGTTTATAACAATATAACGTATTCATGAAGATAAAATTTGACCAATATTAATGTCTTTAAAAACAAATTTAAAGAAAATGAAGTCTGAAGTATAAATGAGTTATAATCAATTTATATAATAAATAGTGTAAGGGTTAAAATATTAATTTTCTCTAAAAAAATTATATATGGTTGTACTCCTTGACTTCTAAAGAGCTCTCTAGTATCAAACTCTAGGATCCTTTTCCCTGAAACCTCCTATTAAGAAATTTTCTTATATATTCTGTAATTTACATGTTTCCCATTTACTACCGCATGAGGTAGATAAACGGTCAAATTTAAATATAAAAACACAAAAGATGATAGCAAAAGAAATAAGAACTATTATTTTTTATAAAAGTTTAATAAAAATTTTTTTTACCTATATTTAAAATCTCTCCACTTACTTGCTACATATATAAACATGACAACATGTACCTAAAGAAAGTATGAAAAGTCTCAAGATAACTTTTCATAAAGATAAAGATGAAACCCGAATAAGGTTGCCAACGTGGATTAAACCGGAAGATCCGACCCGGAGGGCCATTTGAACGGGTCGGAACCCGAACATCTAATCTTCATCGACACGGTGCTCTCGATTTTCAATCCAGTCATAATCATGTCCGAATAAATCGATGCCTAAAGTGCTTTCGAGGTAACAAACTGCTGTTTCTTATGAATATCTTAATGTTAAACCAAGTATCTATTCATATAATCCTTAGTCTGATTTTCATTTTGCATTAGCTTCAAAGCGCAATCGATTCTATTGATGTTGTTTTCACACTATTATCAATCATGTTGTTTGAATAGTTCTTCCGACATCCGGAATTCAATATCCTAAGTCGAGAATTTTGATTGGATAGGTCTGCAAAATTGGCCCTCTAAATTGAAATGATTAGACTGATTTGGGCTAGAAGTTATTTTCAAATTTGTATTTTTGTATCCAACTCAATTTCAGATTATAATACTGCTAGAAGAGAAAAGAGTCAGCAGTTGGTTAGATATGTTCTCGATGCAAAATTTACTCGTGATTTCTGTGAACATGTTTCTAGTTTATAAAATTAGTGGATTCTTATTGTTCCCTTTGTGATAATTATTTATAAGAACCAGGATAGTTTATTAAAAGTTGGATGAAATTGATCATCTTTAGTGGATATGATGAGACCACCTTTTGGAATGTGTCTGATTGGGGAAAAATTTTGACACAAGAAAGTACAATTTTTATCCATATCGATACACATACCCAATAAAATATAAATCTCACCCATGTCAAAACTATTGATAGAGTCTAGGGAGGGTAGGATGCACACAAATCTTACTCCTATCTTTGGAGATAGAGAGGCTTCTTGGAGATAGACCCGTGGCCCACAGGTAAGTACGGTTGTAACTGAATAATGTTAGAATGTGATTCTTTGATGCTAAGTAGGGCAATGATGCTTATTAGTTAATATGAAACTTGTGTTATGACAAAAGACTTCTATGATACACATTAGGTTGAATGATTAATAACAATGATTGTGTCAACTACTTGTTACATTGTTCTTGAAATAAATACCAGAAGATGTTTGGTTGTGGAAACTTGTGCAGGTGTTTTACTTTGATTATTCTTATGGTCAATGAAGGTTGTGGTTTTATGAAGGATGTGAAGTGATGGGAGAGACACTGCGCCTTTTCCAATCAAATAAGAAGTTAGAGCTGAGAGTTACCGCTACTCACAATCTGCCTAAAAGTCGTTTATTTGGTTTAGTTGCAAACAAGTATTCAAAGAAGACGATTAAATATGTTACTTCAGTGAAAGTCAACTTGGTAGCAACTGGTGGTTCTGGGGATATTGGAGTCTTTCTTTTGACGACTGCTGCCCTAGAGATTGTTAGAAGGTTCTCTTCAGCCCACTGCCCATTTATTTGGCGTGGGCTTCAGGCACTGCAAATTCTCTGCTGTCCACCGTTTAAATGGATCCAGAAATGGGCCCCGTTCACTAGTTTAGTTAAAGGAATGCAGGTTGGATTTACATATGTGTATACCATTTGGTACCATTGTTCAAATAAATGCTAGTTATTGGTTTGTGTCGTTTGATTTTAACCACTTGATAATATTCTTTCAGATGTTATCAAGGCCATTGTTGTTCCTCTCAGTTGCAACAGGTTTATTTAATGGACCAGGCTCCTCAAAAGGAACACTTAGTGGTTCAAGTGCTGAGCTCACAGAGTTATCTTCACAATTGGCCGCACAAGACACGAGGTGTGCACTTTTTGCCTATTTTTGATTGCCCAGTTGCTAAAGACTTGACCATATCAGTTAGTTTTGGTGGTATGATATTGGTTAAATTTTGATTTTGATATGCATTGTGGGAAGGAAAAAAGTGAAACTGGGACTCTGTCCTAGTTGACAAGCATACGCACATCTATTAAATTTTGTCTTTAATAAACCTTAATTATCTCACAAGCATATCTCACAAGCATATCTCACATATATTAAGCTATACAGGCCTGACAACAAGGTTTCTAGAAGTGCTGTTGAGGAAGATTGGTTGATGGAACTCCATGCAGAACTTGATAAGCAGGGTCTTACTATTCCAGAGAGGTACTGTCATTTAATTTTCTTATTATATACATCGCTTATTTTTGTCGATGATGTGGCACATGAATGGGATTGAAGAATCGGATTAATTACATTCTGATTAAATATAACCATTTATTCAAGTTTTCACGTAGTTGTAGGACTACGCTGTTATAGATCTAGTTCCATGCTATTTGTCCATGATGTGGCACATGTATTCACATTAAAGCTAAAAAGGAACGGCTTAATTGCTTATAGTGTAATTTGGATCTATATATTTAATACAAGAAGCGTGTGATATGCTTTATAACATATATGTTGTATTGGATGATTGTTCCAGGATGACTGAGGATGAGCTTCGTAGATTCTACGCTGCATCTGATGGTGACTTTGCATTGTTTTTATCATCAGTTAAGAATTCTATCCACTGGAGGCAGAAATATAGTCTTTTTTCACCACAAGAGCTTGAGGCTTGGGCCAATTTTGTCTTTTGGCATGGATCTGATGTGATGCAACGACCTTGCCTCATTGTACGCATTGGTCTAGCAGCTGATTTGGGTTCCAATGGTCAAGCACAGTTTGTTAGAGCAGTTGGTAAGCAATTCTTCCTTGTCACCTTTGTATGTCTGTTTTCAGGTGGATTGGAGTATGAAACATAATTACTAGAAATGGCAATTGACCTATTTAGATTTGGTTATGTTTTGCCTCTTGAGGGGTTATATAATTAAGCACTATTGTATCTAGTTTACTATTCATGTAATGGTGTAGTTTTTGTTGTCGTATTCAGCACTGTTTATTAAAATAATAAATGGATAAAGAAATGTATGTGGTTTTATAGTGTCGGCCGGTCTGACCTGAGCCGAGTTTTTAGACCCGCACTGAAGTTTACCTATTTTGATCCTTTATCCAACCTGCATGGTCTGACCATTGTGCAGGCCCTAATAAATACTTGTTAATCTTTGGTTTACCTATACTTCTTTGACATGTGGTTATGTGTTTTTCAATGCAGTAAAACATGTTTTATTGCATTCCTTGTCGTATGTGTATAACTGAGCTTGTACTGCAGTTCCATTAATCCGTAGTTAGAGAAACTAGGTTTATATTCTAATTTCTAAGATCCCTCCAAGTAATATTATAATGATCTAAGAAAACTTAATGGACATGCACTTCATCTCAGTTATCTGGCGAAACAATTGGCAGCACATATTATAAGACCTGTGATTTAATGTGAAAATTGGATGTGGGTCCTTCTTTATTTGCCTTAGATATTTTCCGGAAGTAAAACCAACTTTACAGGGTCTAAATGGGTCCATGCAAATGCCTTTTGGATCAATCAGACAAACTTTAATCCTTTCAGCCAATGAATTGCTAACTAGCATATAGCATTAGAAGATCATGGAAAAGATGAGTAGTTTAAGTTGATTTCCTTCATTTTCTTCTGAATATTTATGATGATTGGCAATTTGGCGTAGTATTGCATGGTTGTCAACTGATATGCTATGCTCCTGCGGTTATTGTTATATGAGATTAAATAGAGCTGAAAATGTGTGATTTGAGTGGGCATTCTTTTGAATATCAGATGGTGATTTTCATGATACAGAGCAAGATAACCGTAAAAGTAAATGGAACATGCGCTTGTAAAGCTGTGGTGTGTTTAGAAATGCATGTTTTGTGCAGTTCACTAGATTTTGTCCTTTTCATTAGTTATACCGGCTTTCTTTTCTTTTCTCCTATTTCCAATAATTTAGGTGGTTAATAAATTATATAATATCACATTATTTCAGTTTCGCAGGTGGAATACGGAGTTCTAAACTTGCTTGATGCGGAACATCCTCAGATTACTGTTTTGATGGATTGTGAAGGACTCTCATCTTTTGGAATCCCCGTAAAAACATTCAGATCATGTGCTGTACTTCTTCAAGATCATTACCCAAATCGGCTTGGGTGTTTACTCGTTGTACGACTCCCCTCTTTTGCTCGAGTCATGTCACAAACTCTATTCCATGTAAGCATGTTTGCTTTTATACTTTTTCCACATCACCATGTTGTGTTCATACTCATTATCACAGAAAGAGGACAAATAGAAACTTAGACATTAGTAAAGGTGTCAATTTCATATTAAGCTAAAAGATTGAAGTAAAAGGAAACATGTCAAATAGGTAGAACTAGTTATTGGTGTACCCAAATGCACATAAACCCTCGTAAATCACTTCATTAGATTAGTTTAGTAACAATATTGTTTTGTAGTCTTATCTCAAACATTTCTAATCTATAAAATTCAAAGAAATGAATAAAAAAGGTGTTAAAAGGTTGGCCTTACCCTCTGCAATCTGTTTTTACGCGAACCTATTAAATTACTCATTTTGCGACCTCTAGAATTTAGATTGGAAAACAGCCTTTTTAAATATCAGGTAATGTGTGTACATGGAATTCCATATATCACGCTACCTCGGCTTGTGCTTCATCTCTTGTACGTCATTGTACTTGCTTTGAATCAAGTCGAAGCTAATAAGTTTAAATATATATTTAGAACTATATACTCTCTCCCAATATCATAGTTTTATTGGCTTTATAATGACGTTTTTATTGAAACCTAATGGGACCTTTTGTAAACGTGCTCAGGTTTTGAAGCCTAAGACGCAGCAAAAGTTAATGATTGTGGGAGAAGACTACCAAGAGGTTCTTGCCAGATACTTTGAAGAATTACCACCTTTTCTTGGTGGCAATTGTTCTTGCGTGAAATGTACAAATCCAGTGGGAGCAGTTGGTGAAAAGACACACTTTGATCTTAGACACCATCATCGAGACGGTACATCTTCTCACTCTGAGCTTTACGCTGGCTCCAACTTAGATCCTAACCCGGAGCACGTAAAGATTGTTGCTGTTGGGGGTTTACTGCTATGGGTATGTGTTGTTTTCATTTTAGCATTTTGTTATCACCATCCTTTGCTCCCTCACTTGTATAACAAAACTGGTTCTTAAAACTACCTTTACATCTAGGTTATAGTCTTGGGATATAACTTTTACCACTGGTTTGAGTACCAACTTACTTAGAGCATCTTTCGATACGAGTTTTTACATTTGGTTACTGTGTATCAACTAGATGTTTTCACGAGACTAGTTGGGTGACAACAAACTGCCCCTACCCATGTCCTGTGTAAAGTAGGAGTTAAGTTCAGCACTGGATGCGTCCTCTTTATTATTTGGACGGCAACAGTATTAGAGGTTATTGATTGTGAGGTTAAAACGAGATATTTTTGTCTTCAGTACAAGTAGAAACATGAGGGGTCAAGTCCTAAGACTTGATAAAACTTATTTGACCCGTTCTTTTTTAATTATTTTGGATGATATCACCTGATTGATGTGTTGGAGAGAAAAAGACAACTTATCAACAAATTAATAAATATATGTGGTGTTAAATTTATGTAGGGACGCAAAAAAGACAATTCCGTAGTATTGAAAACAGAAATTTGAAAAAGTCATATGGAGCATTACATACTCCCAATGACAATGATTCCTAAAGGAAATTACCGAAGATACAGATTAATAACTAAAAAGCAGTTTAGTGTCCACGGCCTTGTGACTTAGTGAATGATTGTTCTTTTTGTTCCTTATAAAGTTTAAGTACTTGTAACCGTAAGACTACGTGGAATTTAGTAGTAGCACAAAATTTGCTATTAAAAACAGTCTAGTGATTGAATTTTATAAATAACAAAGTTGATAACATGAATATATACGGAAATAGAACTTCCCACTAAATAAAGTAGCCTGATGCTATAATGTGATTCTAAAGTTGGTTTTAAATAATTTTGGTAACTTCAAACTCATGTATATGTGGACAGGGATATTTTACCATAATTCTCTAATACACGCCAATTGGATTTACTCAAAGTGGCAGACTTTGTGACCGAATTTATTTTTCAATGTGACAGTGTTAATATCTAAGTTGTGTATTCATAAGTTAAAAGTTTTTTTGTTAACGACTTGTCAGCTGGTTTGAATTTTTTATAAGTCAGGATTGAGATTTGTATGAGTCAAGCTCAAGCTTAACGTTAGCTCGTTAAAATAAACAAGTTGAGCTTAGCCGGATTGTTTAACTTTCAACTTGAGATTGGCTTTGTTCTTTTACAACCTGATTCGATATGTGTCTATAGTATCACACCTATAATTTATGATTTTATTAAATATTGTTGTTTTTTTTCTATACATTTAACGAAGTGCGTGCAACACGCCAATACATAATCTAATATACAGAATACTGTTTTTATGAGGATTATCAAGTCACCGTCTTGACTAATTATTTTACACTTTGCATAATGTGTTTTAACTGATCAATAATTTATAATAACACACCGCCATCTTATTCTTTTTATTCGAAACTCTTTTTAGGTAAAAGCCAAAACTTACCACTAAAATAACGAGTTATAAATAGTCTAGGACGGAGTCCAAGATAAATGTTCAACAGTCATATATCGTATGGTTTGGTAAAGTCAATCTAGATCGAATATTAAAAAAAATAATTAAAAACAACAGAATTTGATTTTCTTTAATAACGGGGACAGCACTGCAGGCTACCAACCTTAAAAAACTAAAATACTCCACCTCATTCTCTTCATATATATAAGTGACTATCGTTTCAACAAACACATATTATTCCTTCTTAACATATAGCAAATTCTTTATTTTCTTTAAAAGAAAACTATGAAGACCCAAGACTCAGGTCACAAAAGGTCAGTAACCATGGTTAAGATCATCAAAGCGCCCGTAAGAGCTATATGCAAAGTGCTAGATCTATACGTTAAAGGTGTCACCAACTTCTCTAACGTGTACAACAAGCCTCTTAGGATCATGGTAGATGTCGCCCCCGATTCTCATGGGCTTCCTAGGAGCTTCACCACAAGTAGGCTACCTGATCATGACCAACCATCGGAGGGCGCCCTCGTTAGATCTATATCTGATGGTGCTGTAGGCGATGGAGCCAGTACTGATATTAAGCTCACCAAGTTTGAATTGTACGTTATTCAACGTCATTGCCGCGAATTGCAATCATGTGCGTTGAGGAAAGGTGAGACGAGGACTAGTTGCAGCGTGGGGATGGGGAAGATTGATGAAGATAGGGCTTCTTCTTTCAGAAATGATAATATTGTTCTTAAAAACAAGCTTTGCATCGAGGATATAGGTTCTTTTTCTTCAAAGAGTCATAGTATTGATGATCGGGTGTCCACCAAAAGAAGTAAATTCATGTAGTATCAACACCAAATCGCATGTAGTCTAAAGGTATCAAGATGTTGGAATGATGTCTCTCTTAAATATTTGAGGGTTCGATCAAGTCTTATGTTGAATGATGTAAGATTTAAAAGTAGGTTAATTGGATGTATGAGTTCCTCTTAAAAACATATATATTTTCCATCCGATGGTAATTTAACTTGTCCTCTAGAATAAGAGATTAAAATTCAATGATACAAATATATAAACTTATAGATACAAATCCCATCATATCCATAATTTTTATTCAAATGAATTTATATTTCGTCTGTGATGAAGTTGTATAAATACAAAACTTTCTAGCCTTGAATGACTTCATTAGCAGTCAAAGTCACGCTTGGTTCTCTTGTCCCATCACATCACTCACGTTTGCAACCTAGGTATCTAGACACGTCTTCATGTACGATTATTTCAAGTATTTTCATATTCTTGCTATATGAGGATTTTCGGTCACGTTACATACCCAACCAAGAATATGACGTGACTTCCTTGAATGATGGTTAAGTAATGTTTGGCCCGGACTCCAGACCGGTCACTATTAAAAAATAAAAATTTCATGAATATTCTTACAAACTTATGACATATTATATATATATATATATATATATATATATATATATATATATATATATATATATATATATATATATATATATATATATATATATATAGGAAGGATCCTAAAAAAACCATAATATTATGTGAAAGCTAGAGAAAACCAATGAAACGGTCACATAACTTATAAATTTTTTGTCACTATCCTTTATATTTGTGTGTGTGTGTATAAATAAGGGTATGGATCAAATAAAAAATCGTAACATGGTTTTACGTATACGTCACATATAGGTTACGCATACGTAACCATTTTTCATTTGACATAATGTTACGTATATGTAAGAC
Source organism: Flaveria sonorensis (assembly GCA_025506505.1). Classification (NCBI taxonomy): domain Eukaryota; kingdom Viridiplantae; phylum Streptophyta; class Magnoliopsida; order Asterales; family Asteraceae; genus Flaveria; species Flaveria sonorensis. Next base: position 74,794,756 of record CM046440.1, on the reverse strand, counting down.
TCTTCATTTTTGTATCTATGTTCAATATATATTTAACAAATACTTATATAACCTTTTAACAATTAAAATAACATAAAATTTATGAATTATGTAATTAGTTTTCGTGGTTTTCTTTGGTTTTCACATAACTATTGGTTTCCACTAAAAAATGTATTTTGCCTAATAAGGGTAAGAAATAATCTTAACCTTCTAGTTCTCATTCAATGGCTGACATGATAATGTTGGAAAAAAAAGATGAAATGGTATTTTTGGTATGTAATCATTTTTGTTGACTTTGTTGAGATTCCCTCACTTTTTTTAAACGTTTATAACTTTTTCATACTATATTCTTTTTTAAAACAAATTGCACTATAAAATCAAACATTTTTTTCTTTTTAAATTGAGTATAGTATTGCTATACTTTTTTAAAAATAAAAATAAACGATGCGAAATTGTGCTATATTTTAACGTTTTTATGTTGTATTTCATAAAAACAACACAGAATTGTGCTGCTTTGTGTCAAACAACACAGTTTTATTTTTGCGTCAAACAGCACAAAACTATGATGTTTCGCGTCAAACAGCACAGTTTTGTGCTGTATTGCGTCAAACAGCACAGTTTTGTGTTGTTTTGCGTAACATGTTCTATGTTGTTTTGCGTCAAAACAATAAAATATCATCCACTGTTTCTATGATTTATTATGTTTCCATGAGACATCTCTAGCCTTTGGTTGCACTTTGATGTTAATTGTTGATAGGGATAATGGGTGAAAAGTGTGCGTAAAAGATATGTGCTATATTTTTCAAATGAAAAAGTGAATTAAATTAAATGTTTAAAAGACCAAAATACCCGTTAACCCTATTTTCTAGTTCTGACACATGTCACAACTTCATTTCTTCTTACTTTTTTTAGACAAATATTATTTTTATTTGAACCTCCTCTTATATATATATATATATATATATATGTATATATATATATGTATATATATATATATATATATATATATATATATATATATATATATATATATATATATATATATGTATATATGTATATATGTATATATGTATATATGTATATATATACACACCCCCAACTTAAATTGATGAATTTATTAAAATGATCAAATGACTTGAAGTTTTAATTATAATAAAATACGATAAATTAAACGGTTCTAAAAACAATATTCTAACATTTTATAAATAATAACCAACATAAACATTCACCAACACCTAACAAACAAGAAATAATAATGAACTAGGAAAAAACTAAACTAAATAAATAAATTAGAAAGATAAGTAAAGATAATTGTTTAGTGTAAAACATAAAATAATACCATACTTTATATTTTGGGGGTTTGCTTTTGTTTGGGTATGTACCACAATTTTTGTTTAAAGTTTAAACCCAACACACAATCCATAGTTCCATACTAATAGGCTGATTTAAGTTTATCAAGCCCATGTAAAGAACCCAATGTCTCACCATTTAATTCGACGTTGGAATGTTTAGGGCCTTTGTATTACTCGCCCATTACCAATATATTTAACACTTAGTGCCTTAGTGGGTTTATATGATCACCCTTCTCTTGCTAATTTTCGATAGGCCCAAAAGTATCATTTGAGCTAGAGGGGGGCATTTCGGGTTTTGGGTCCTGCCCGAAACCAGATACAAATCGGGTTCGGCCCAACCGGGTTTTTTTTTTACCCGGGTTGTGGCGAAACCGGGTATGAACCCGGGTCGGGTTCACATACTTGATAACCCTACCCGCTATACCCGGGTAGGATAGGGTCGGGTCGGGTCGGGTCCAATACCGGGTTTATTTTTTTTCTTCTTCTTTTCTTTTCTTGTGTGGGTGTGTCCAATATCGGGTTCAATACCGGGTTCAATCGGGTCGGGTTCGGCGTGGGCTCGCTAGAAAAACTCAAAATCTAAAACCGGTTCCAACCCTATGGGTTAAACGGTCCAACCCGGGTACACCTTCCATCGGGTACTACCCGTACCCGGGGTTCAGGTTGGGTTCGAACCCGATTTTTATGCCCACCTCTAATTTGAGCTACCAGATAAGTCACGCACTCACGCGCAAACCCTCCGTAGACACATAATTTCAGTCACTTTGAAAGACGGAACTTTGAGACATCAAATACCATCATCAGGAGAAAATTCATTTTGGATGAAAAAAATTCTCTGTCTCAATTTAAAATATTGTTTCGTTTGTGGTCATAGATAAAGTCGTCACCGGTAGGATGCTCCTCAACCTTAGGTAACTGGTTCCTGGCAGGTTCTTTCGGTTCCGTTCCACCCATGTCGATGACGCTTCAAGATCCTGGATCCATTGCTTGGGTCGCCGGATATCGTGTTGTAACTCGGCGTACCGGACTCGTTGCTAATTCAGATGATCTTGAAGTTAAGCGGGTTGGGATCGGATCAACTACATCGTTGTCTCGGTTGGTGGTTCTACAAACAAGAGTGTCTTTTCTTACACGTCGAGACATTTGAAAAACAAAGCTTTGATACCAAATGATACCATGCGCTGAAATGGCTCAAAGAAATGATTTTATTCAAAAGCATTATAACCTTAGGATTTTGGATAACACAAGATTTATTAAACAATCAAATGATGTAGTTATTCAAACGTGTCTTAAGGATCTAATAATAATCAAGGATGATAGATTAAACCGAAAGATTCCAAAAACAACGTACTTATATCTATTATAAATAAAAAAACCAACATAAATAATCATCAAGTTCAAGTAAGATTTAGGTGCTTTTGTTTAAAAAAAGTTATTTTTTTTTGGAACAAAAAGACACGAGGTCATACAAAAATTTAAAGGATACGCATAGGAAAATAAAGAACCTAAATTGGATTTTTTTTTCTGCAATGGGAGGTCCACCCAACCAACCGATATGAAATAGGTGTGAGGTCCCACGATCTTTTGATTATAACCGTAGATATTGTCTATTATGTAGTACGTAATGTAATGACAAATAAAAAACTTTATGTTTGCAAATGTAACGATAAATGATTATGTGATAATAACCAAATTCTCCAGCACTTGCCTCTTTTCACACCAAAATTTCATGAAAATCATGAGTCAAGAACTATAAATGCATAAAGCGTGACGTGCTCCATCCGACATATAAAAGAGGCCGGTACATTTTGTAGCTTGCGAAAAGTCAAATAAAAAATTGAATATTACATTACTATCATGGCCTACACAAAACCTACCCGTCGTTAAATAATTGGCACCCCATTAGATATTTTCATATTCAATCCCCTATATAAAGTAATATAGATTTAGCGTTATTTTAATATCCATAAGTTTTTTAGAACGACGATTAATGTTAAAACATGCCAGCGGGAAGCTCAGGCCGTAAAAAACCAATAAATGTGGTTAGGATCATCAAAGCACCTATAAGGGCTATATCCAAAGTTCTAGATCAATACGTTAAATGTGTCACCAACTTCTCTAATGTGTACAACACGCCTCTTAGGACCATGGTGGAAGTCACCCCTGATTCTCACCGGCTTCCTAGGAGCTTCACCACAAGCAGACTACCTGATAATGACCAACCGCCGGAGGGAGCCCTCGTTAGATCCATATCCGCTGGTGCAGTAGACAACAGAGGATCTGATCATGTTAAGCTCACCAACTTTGAATTGTACACGGTTCAACGCTACTATCATCGACTGCAGTCAATCAGCGCATCAACAAAAGGCGAGCATACGAGTTGCGGTGTTGGGATGGGGAAGATCGATGAAGATAGGGCTTCTTCTTTCAGAAACGATAATAATTTTGTTCTTAAAAGCAAGCTTTATGTGAAGAATGAAGATTCATTAATTTCGAGAAATCATACCTAGTGATGATTGGGTGCCTACCTAAACAAGTAAATTCTTGTACTACAAGTGGAAATTTAACATGTCCTTATTTAGAATAGGGAGTTATCATAAATATGTATACTTATGGATACATATCTGATATCCCATCATGTGCTAGTTTTGCTTAAATAAATTCATTTTTTTGGTCTTCAGATTATAAGAAAAACGAATTTTTAATATGATTTTCCTGTTAGTTACATGTAAACGTTAGCATTTAATGCATGACTGTTTCGGCATATTTTTGTATAGATTATATGGATGGGTATACCCAATTTGCATATATTCGATTTTGGGTATAGGTTTGATTAAAAGTCATTGAACAAAGTGTGGCACAATTTCTTGTTACAAAGATTTAATACTTCAAATGATTAATAAGAGCAAGCAAGCTATAATAGATCCTCTATCATACCAAACATTGATATTTCTTTTGTAAAATGAATAGTTAATTAGAGGCGAGAGAAGAATTATAACACTAAACTCTATAATTTTTCATAGAAAAATGTTAGTGAATGGTCCGCTGGGACATTTATATGGTAAAATAGTGTATCTGTAAAGATTTGATTCAAATGTTGTAGAATACATGTGTGATAATTTTAAAAATAAATAACTTGTGTTTATTGGTTAAAATATTGTTAGTAAATAATACTCTTGGTTAAGAATCAAGAAATGGATGTACGATGAACTGGTTAATCAAGAAATGGATGTACGATGAACTGGTTAACATCCACTCAAATAACTACAAATTGCTATGTTTATATGATGCATACTTCTATTGCTTACATAAATAATATATTCACCTTCAAATATTCTTTCGAGTTGTTACAAAAATTATCAGTGTTATAATTTTATATTTAAAAAGACATACTCACCTGAAATAAAATCTAATGCACGCTACAACTAGCAACCCCTTACTAGTAAAGGAAAAAGCTAGTGCGCAAGAGCTGATGAAAAGTCAGCTAACATACTCACCCAAAAACCAAATTAAATCAACTCCAAATATGATTTTTTATTTCAAAAAATCCAAACTAAATCAAACCGACTAAATAAAACCAAACTACATACACAAGGATAATATTGATATTTTAGAAAATCAAATAATTCAAATAAAAATGATATTTTGGTTTAAATTTCGTTTTTCCAGTTTGAAAAGATAAAAGAAGTAGATTCAAAATTGGTTTTTGCTTCGGTTTGATATCAAGTTAGTCGCGTCAGTTTGATTTGTTTGAGTACAAAAAATCTCAATTGAAATAAATGAGTATGAACCATAGACTCGAGCAAGTACAAAGCTCAGCCTATATGTGGTCCATTACCACCACCTTCTTCTTCTACTAAAACAAGACTGAAAAGCCAAATCACATGAAATTTAAAGATGCATATCCAATTAATACAATCTAATCCTTAATGTTTACAGAAGTTTTTGAAATAATAGTAAGATTGTTTCATTTTTTATTAAAAACTCTATGTTTAAATGTTTAATGTTATTTTGGATCGTTTCATTTTTAATCAAAAAATCTATGTTTAAATGTTTATATATGTAAACTAAGCAACTAATTATTTAAATTATAAATCTTCTTATTATAATAATTTATTAAAACATATTAAACTATATTATTTAAATATACTTTTATAACTTATAATTTTTATTTATAATTTCTTAGGTATTTATTATTTTTTTATTTCATCAATAGCAAATGATATATAACATATAAAACATTTATAAAAACTAATGTTTTAACATGTTAATTTTAATACATGAGTTTTAACCTGTTAGTATTATAATTAAGCTCAGTGAATAGTGTTATTTAGTCATGGATCCAAATGTCATTCAATGATTGGGTCACATGTTTATTTATTTATTGATTTATTTTAATTTTTTTAAATTTTATTAGTTTTTTAAGATAAACGAGAACGCTTTAGGAATCAAAAAGGGTCGCCAGCGCAACACACACAAACACCAATGCTTTCTCCTGTCAACTCGGGTTCGACCCGGGTGGGGTGCCTCTTTTTAATTTTATTTTTGTAGATCTTTTATACGTTTAATGTTTTTTTTTGTTTGTTTATTGTTGTTGATCCTCTTATGGTCTATTTTTATAATATGTTTTTTGTTATTTGTTGTTTAAGGTTTATTTTTCTTTTATCTTAATGTTATAAATTCTAAAACTCTCATCATATCGACGTTTAGTACTACAAATATAAAAAGAATTACACCCTCATGTAACGCTAGTACTACAAATATGAAAAAAAAATGTAGCGCATAGTATTTATACTAGCATTGTTATGAAAACCGGACCAGACCGGTTGGACTGGAACCAGATTCCAATCCGGTCCGGTGTTTAAAACCGTTTTAACATTGAACCGATCGAAGCAGTGGTCAAGTCGTGAACAAGACCGGTTGAACCGGTTTATATAACCTTTTTCCAGTAATCTTTTCATATATTTATTAAAATAATTATAATTTTATTTAGTTTTATATCCGATCCCACCGATCAAACCGGTAAAATGTTCGATTCATCGTACGTCCTGTTCTGGTTGTGAAAATATTGATTATTCTAGTTTGTAAGACATTTTGACACGATGATAAAATAGAGTTGTCTTTCAACCATCGCATTTCATAACCGGCTGCCGGTATCACCGTCGTTGCATCCACCCACGGTGCTGTCTCAATGTTCACATTCATCTTCTTCACTCTACAAGAATTTAATAACCAATAGTATGTAAATTCTAATCCCCTTAATTTGCAGATAGTATATTAGGATTAATGAATCAGTTGTTGCTTAATTGAGATTTGAGAATTAACCGGTGTATATAGTTTGCTAGGATATTTTTACTCTTAATCCCCGCATCTTATTACTATAATACATAGTGTTCCGATCGAAGTCTACCACATTTATGCTTTATTGCTTGTTTGAGAGTTTCAGGTTTTATGCATTTGTAAAGTGTAAGTAGTATTGAATCAATGCTTGTGATTTTAAGTCTATTTCCCTTGAAAATCAGGACTCTTACAATCAACCTTGTTCGTCTGCATATTGCATTAGTTTGGGGTAATGTCAGTTGTAGCCTACAGTGCCCCTTCAGAGGTGTATCACTCAGGTCTTTCTTTCTCTATGTGGGTTCGTGTGTTTGTGTCAATCTCTTATCCTTCATGTGTATGCCAATGTTTATCTGATAATGAATTCACAGTCTCTTTCTTTTGCTCCTTTTCGCTTTTGTTTTGACTTCTGATTAGTGATATCTGTAGACTAATATAATTATAGTTCTGAAATTTGTATGGTGATGACTTATAGTATGTCTTATATTATTGTAGGAATAATTGATTATCCTAAATTGTAGTCCATTTGCTTTTGCTTGCTTACAGGAACTTATTATTTAACGGTCACTGAACTTATTATACTTTTGTTATTTGCCAAATATAAATTTGGATCAACTTTTTCTTTGAAAAATGTTCTGGCATTGTTTTTGTTGTAGTACACTAGTACCCCTTTCTAAAACTGTTAGATGTTCAATGAACTCATGCAAGTTATCTGACCTTACACAGATAGAGGTTGACAATCTTAAAGCTCGACCCCGAATAAATTTCTCTTCCATTTTCAGGTACAGTGAGTTGCCTTATGCTCTTTTTTGGGATTTAGAAACCTAATATTCTTATGGCTGGTTTAATTGTACTAATTCTATTTTGAGATCGTGGTTAAAAGTTGAATCCAACAATTGTTTTATCTCAGGTCCATCCCATTGTTGATGATGTTCATAACAGAGGTGATGCTGCTGTTAAAGAGTGAGTGCTACTTTTATCTTTTATTTGTATATCAGTTGAGATTTAATGGAATGTCAAAATTGCATTTTATTGAACCATCAGCCGTTCACTATGTTACATATCCTTTGCAGTTATACTTTACGATTTGACAAAGTTGAATTAGAAAAGATTATTGAAAATGTCAATGACCTTCCAAATCCGGAGGTATACTTCTCAGTATCAATATCTTAGCATACAAATATTTATAATAATGATTAGCTTTCTAGTGCTTATAGAGACAATTTTCATTTCAGTATTTCACTTGGCAGTTTAACCATTAATATATGTAATATCTGCTGGAACTTATGTCCAGTTTTATTCCAGCTTGATGAAGCTGTTCGTGAATCATTTGATGTGGCATACAGCAACATCTATGCATTTCATGCTGCACAAAGCCAGTTAAGAAAGCTGTTGAAAATATGAAAGTAAGTTGTATAGATTACCCCAGTTTTTTTGTCTATGAACCTCTGAACTAATGCTTTCTTTTTTGAGTTTTTCAGGGTCTAAGATGCAAACAAGTCGCAAGGAGCATTTCTTCTGTCGGTCTCTATGTTCCAGGAGGCACTGCAGTTTTACCTTCAACAGCTCTTATGCTTGCCATTGTAAGAAATGACAATCATCTGTAATGGTGGCATTTTCATCTAATTTATTTATAATCGGTCAGTTTGATAATGGGCCAAATAGATAAAATAAAAATTAGCTGAAATGTAAACAAGTTAAATGGCTCAAATTAAAATACGTTGAAGTCTGCTAAAAATGTATTATAAAGCATAAAACCTCCAGAGTCATTTTACTCATAAAGTTGAATGGTTATTGAAATAGTATAACCTTGAATCATATTTGACATGCTAATAATTAGTAAGGAATATAATGATTTTAGACATGAAGTGTTTTGCATCAACCCAACCTGACCCATCATGTCTTGACTTATACCAATAAATCACGTTTTTGATCTGTTACCCAACACGTCCGACTCTCCCATTCTTCCACCTCTAATTATCTTGATAATTATATCCAAGTAATTTGTGTGAACTGACTTTTAGTTTACTTTGTAAACCAGCCAGCACAGATTGCTGGATGTAAAAAAATTGTTCTTGCTACCCCTCATTCTAGTGATGGCAGCATTTGCAAGGTAGTTGCTTTCATCCGAATGAGATTATTAATTTTAGATTGGTTATTAAACTTATTTTTAAAAATGCAGCATGACATCATGTAGGAAGTTCTGTATTGCGCTAAGAAAGCCAGTGTGGCCCATATTTTTAAAGCTGGAGGAGCTCAGGTTTAACAACAAAACTATTATACTCCTTTTCTTAATTTGCCTTTTGTTCTCATCTAATTATATTTCCCTTGAGCATCTATTTCTGATGATTTTGAACTTTGAGTCTTGTAAACCATTGCTGCCATGGCATGGGGAACTTCATCATGTCCTAAGGTATATCTTTAATCATCCGATATGTAAATCTTTTATTCTAGGACTTTGTATATTTATAAGTTTGCTATAGATCTTTTGAGTGACAAGATATAAGAAAGTTCCTTATGTGTGCTAGTTTTTTGTGATATACACTGCACGTGTGTTTCCTTAAAAACTTCATAATTTTAGGTTGAGAAGATTTACGGTCCTGAACAGCGAGGCTATGGTTTCTATTGACAGGCAGGACCATCAGAAGTGCTTGTCATTGCTGACAAATATGCTAGTCCTGTTCACATACCTGCAGATCTGCTTTCTCAAGTTACAATTTTATAATTCACGTTAGGGGTTATTGTATGAAAAGGTAACACAGTTTGGCATGACTTATGTTTGAGTAACCATCTTTATTTTCACTCATAAAAACCCTCGACGTTTCAATTTTTTTGATGGAGATATAGCACTTCTAAAAATTTTAATCAGGTCAAATACAATGACATGATGGTAAGTTTGGCCATGTTGACTTTTCTATGATGTGACATCCGAAGAACTAGTTACTAGATGATTAGGTTGAAGATTATATTAAACCATACCTTTTGAAAGCTAAGTAGCCTTGTTATGCGTCTGCTCCTAGTGAGACTCCCGGTTTCAAAAACCACTCTTTTACGTGTACTATATACATTCAGAAATGCCACTATTGTTCATCCCTCATAGTTGAATTATTTTTTAAATTGATGATCATGTATCATTACCCTCAGGTCCCAATTTTTCCATTTGCAGGCTGAGCATGGGCCAGATAGCCAGGTGGTTCTGGTAATTGCAGGTGATGGTGTAGATATAAAAGCCATTGATGAAGAAATCACAAAGCAGTGCAACAGTCTCCCTAGAGGAGAGTTAGCTTCTAAAGCTCTTAGTCACAGCTTTACTGTGTTTGCACGTGATATGCTTGAGGTTAGTTTTTCCTTTTTGTGTCTTATATATATGCATCATGCAACTTCTAAAGCTTCTACAAAAAGGGCAAGCCTGGTTGCCCTGATCTCAGTTTCCTTTTTTTTTTATATCAAAGTGTTCCATGGAAATGGTCTACTTCCACAGATCAAAATTAAATGTTAGTTTAATATTAAAAAATTAATGCACGTTTCTTATCACTTGTCTGCGTGCTTGGTATATAATGTGTCTAGTGTGTGGTTTTTATATTGAATCTGGTGAATCAACTTTCAGGCAATTACATTCTCCAACTTGTATGCACCTGAACATCTGATCGTTAATGTTAAAGATGCAGAGAAGTAGGAGAGCTTCATTGAAAATGCAGGTAAATGTCATGTTGAAACTTAAGTTTATTTCTCTTATGTAGAGGTGACAATTTCAATTCACTTACACTTATGATGCCTGGGTTGTGTTTGACATACAGGTCAAATGAAAAAGTTAGCTGAACTCTTATGTAGAGGTGACAATTTTGACACCCTTACACTTGTGATTTGGTCGATTTGGGTTGCGTTTGACATGTGTTAAACAAAAAGGTTAGCTAAAAGGGAACAGGTTGAAATCATCCAAAGTCTAATTTCAACAACCTCCTAAGTCCTAATCACTTTATTCAAAAGATTAGTATGGGAATGACTTTAATCATAGCATTTAGTATTTTATTATTAGGGTTTAGTTGCGTTTAGGCCATACTAAAAAATGACTCGTTACAAGGTGAACATGTTTTGACCTAACATCACCTGCGTGACCAGTATATGGTGAGTGGCACTTCAAATATTTTCAACAGCCATCTATGTCATGCATGAAGTAGTAGTATTACACGAAAAGGTGTCCTTTATAACATACACATTGGCACTTCCAAGGACGTGTTTAGCGATTGTCTACCATTTCTATGACAATAACTTGTTAATCGTGTTTGTTTAAAAAACTAAACCAACATATATTCTTAAGGTTACATGGACTAATTGCTTTTTGTTTAGATCTATTTAGCAACAGTCAAGTTAATGCTCTATGTCCACAAATTATACGGTCCCTTCTGTATGAAATTTGAATTTAACAATACTCGCAACGCAACTACTATCGTACAATATGACAAGTATGTGGGGCTTGCTTTATCAAATAGATAACAATACCATGCACTTCAATCTATAGACTGGTTCGCCATTTGTCAGTTTATTTACAAAGAAGTAAAGAACCCATAAACATTTTACAACTACCATAAAGATCAGTTCATTGATTTCACTTTCGTTCTATTATTTCAGGTTCTGTATTTTTATGGCAGTGGACCCCCGGAGAGTGTGGGAGACTATGCTAGTGGACTAACCATGTTCTTCCTGCACGCATGTACAGCGGGGTGTCACTCGACTCTTTTCTGAAATACATAACAATCCAGTCTTTGACGGAAGAAGGGCTTGCAAATCTTGGGCCACATGTGGCTACCATGGCTGAGGTGGAGGGGTTGGATGCCCATAAGAGGGCAGTAACCCTCAGACTCGATGACATCAACGCGAGGCAACTAGTAAATTAGGTTGTGCTTTTTGTTCTTGTTATGAAAAATGTTCAGTTTTGAGTTTGTATGTCAGTGTTGAGTGTTGATCTCTCTGCCTTTTGATAGTAGGATTCAATAAGATGTATTTACGTTTATGAAATTTAATTATTTTGCTGGTTTTTGTTGATTGTTAATGAAAATTAACATTAGTCATACTTAACATAGGTTATCTTTTGTGTGATGACTTGTGTATTTATTCATTGCCTGAGTTTCATGCCTTTCATATGCCTTCCAAAGAGAGTGAATATTCTTATTATTAAAGGGCATTTTAGGTTAATTTTGAAATAGCATATTTGTACAGAGTATAAGCATCTTTTCAAACTCTTGAACACTCTTGCATCTTCGTCTGATAATCACTAATGCCTCCCATACCACCTTTCTGCTTAAAACCACCACTCAAACTGATCTTTTCAACTTATTATTGTGTCTTTTTTTCACTGTTTTTTTTTATTTTTAACGACAAATATGTGACCATGCTTTGGATGATAGGTGTTATCTTAATCGGGTTCACATATCCGTTTCCCAACTGGGACCGCACCCTCAACCCCTTCAGAAGGAAACCCATTGCTGAAAAAACAACCTGGTTCAACTCTGAGCATTTTGTCCAGAGTGAGACTTGTACCAGGACCTCTCAATATTTACATGTCATGAGTAACTCACCTTAACTAGTTAGTCTAAGGATCATTGGTTTTCAACTTAGGGGTTGTTTGATTGAATCTGAACCAGTAAGTGCTGAATCAGTAACAGGTCTAAATGGTTAAGAGATTCTGAATCAGTAAGTATCAAACCGGAGCTATTTGGTTGTATTAGATAAATGTATCTATATATTACGTAGGTACTAAAAAGGTCTTATATTAACGAAAATGAAAGAAAAAATAGCATGATCCCGGTCGGTTGTAGGGAAGCATTTAGTACTTATTTGTGACATATCTACTGCGTCCTTAACATTTACTCAAAACCTATATTGACCGATTAACGTTAATTATCATGTTTAATTGGCATGTATAAATAAATTTTCAATAGTTTTTAATTATATAAATATAAATATGTAGTACATCTTTACGTAAACTTAGATATTATTTATCTAAAATTCGCTAAATGGTGGGAGAATAATACATAACAAATATATTAATGAGGTAAAACATAGAAAATGAGAGATTGGAAAAACTGATTTTATTCATTGATATCTTCTACACATACGATAGTACGATACACAACAATCATCTATGAAATCTTAAGCCACAACAATTGTGCCGAACTATAAAATCGTTTGCGTTAAAAAGAATTAAAAGATTAACCTTCCTAGAATTAAAATCAATGAAGTGGATAAGAATTACATTTTCGCATTGAATCATGTATAAAGATATTCACCTAATATTTTTAACTCAAATGTTTATTTGACTTCGTGTATATTATTAATTATAGTATAAAACAGTACAATATTGAATAAAATTTTAGTATTAAAAATAAAGCATGCTTTCTATTATATAAAATAAAATAAAGAATATCAGCCCGACAAAAAGTTAAAATATTTTACTTTTGTTATCTAACATGCTTTAAATATATTTAGTACAAATATTATAAAATGTATAGCTAACTGAGATATAACATAGTTTTAATAGTTCTACGTCATTTTTATTTTTCACTTATAATTTCAATAAAATGTACAAATTAACTTATTTTATGCTTTTATCATTACTATATCCTAAAAGTCAATTTGCAACAATATGTTAGCGTTTTAAGGTTGTATTCTTAAGAATGATTATTTATTAGGTTCATTTGAATGAGATCACCACTCTTTATCATTATAGTATTATAAGATTAGCCACCAACCGAGAATAGCAAATGAATAAACGATTAATCCTTATAAAGTTACACACCTTCTAATAATCTCGTCACCAACCCATTTTGAATATGGACTTGGTAGTTGAAGTTGATAGAATACATACCATTAAAATTATTCTATACATTAACATTCACAATTAATAGAGTAATAAGTAGATATAGTGCGTAAAATTAGTTTATAAGGGAGATTTTCCCAAACTAGTTATATTACATATTTATTTAATTATGTTTAAATAGTATTGTATATTATGTATTAAAAATATATATATTTAAAAAATAATTACAACTCTGCAATAAAGTATATGTAGTTCTTGATATTTATAAAATTAATTACACATATGACTCATATGATTTGGACAAATAACATGTTTACGTACTCATAGTTTTGAAAACTAAATTTCAATTTGTAACAAGTTTAGATATTAAGACTAACTTTTCTTAATAATAAGTTTGATACTCTCTTTTAAATTAAAATAAAAAATAACTTTTAACACTCAAAACTTGTTATACGATACTCAAACTTATTATTTTAATTAGTAAATATATCTAAATCCGTATAATTTGTGTAATCGGCTCAAATACAATTCAAATGGTTATGATAATATACCCAATACGTGTAAATATAAAAAATATCATGGGTTCAAATTTCATTCTAAGTAAAAATGTTTAGAGTTGAACCAGTAGTTTTTATAGTTACGGGTTTCCTCCTAAGCAGGTTGGAGGTGTAGCCTCGGTTAGAAAACAAATAAATGAGTTCGATTAATATAATACTTATCCTCGAAAATGACCGACATATAATCGTACATTTGCTGTTCAAAAGACAAAAAAAAAATACAGTTTGTGTAATCAACTCAATTTATAAGTTTCTTTGTTCTATATTTAAGGTTCAAGCCCATCACTCTAAGTCTCGTTTCAAGTTGCCAACAATCAATAGGTAAAAGAAAAGATGTGTACCTTAGAGAAACGCGGTAACATTTACATCCTTACCCTCACCGGCGACGACGACCACCGGCTGAACCCCACGCTCCTCGACTCCATAACCACCGCCATCCACCGCGTCCGATCGGAAACCACCGCCCCCTCCGCCCTCATCACCACCGCACACGGCAAATTCTTCTCCAACGGATACGACCTCAACTGGTCCCAATCCGACCCCCAACGCCACATCCTCATGTCCTCCAAACTCCGATCTCTCGTCCGTGCCCTAATCTCCCTCCCGATGCCGACGATCGCCGCCGTCACCGGCCACGCCTCCGCCGGAGGCTTTATTCTCGCTCAGGCCCACGATTACGTCCTCATGCGGAAGGATCGAGGCTTTTTGTACATGAGTGAGATGGATATCAAGCTTGTGGTGCCGGATTGGTTCGTGAAGCTGTTGAGGAGTAAGATCGGATCTCCGGCGGTGCTGCGTGATGTGGTGTTGAGAGCGGAGAAGGTCACGGCGGAGGCGGCGGTGGCGAAGGGGATTGTGTACTCGGCTCACGGTAGCGCGGCGGAGACGGTGGCGGAGGCGGTGAGGCTGGCGGAGGCGGTGCTGAAGAGGAATTGGGATGGTGAGGTGTACGCTCGGAATCGGAGGGTTTTGCTCGGAGATGTGTTTCCGGCGTTGGACTTTGATGAGACTGTTGAGGATGTGGCTCAGGCTAATCTTGTGTCATCTCGACTTTAACGATAAACGTGCGAACATGTTTCGAAGGATATCTCTTATATTGATCGGGTTTGTTTATCCGTTTTTCTCAACTTTAGTGATTACTTATTATTATTCCTGTTTGTCATTGTATAACATAATGATGATTAGAATGTTAGTTTAATAAAATGTGAAGTGTTTATGTGATTACTTGGATTTTTTTCTCACGCAATTTAATACATATCAATCAGTCTTTAAAGGACAGTTTAAGTTGTAAGGTGTTTTACATATATAGTAGAGGACAAAATTTTTAATACTCGTGACTTATGATTTTATTTTTGTTTCTTTTTAGTTGTTTATCCACAATAAGCTTTCTAGAGCATCAAGGTCATGCATTATTTCTAGCCGGTACTGGGTATCATATGTTTTTTTATATTATTATAAACAAGTTGATTGATATTCACTTAGAAATATTAAAATTTTTAAGATACTTGTTTCATCTTTATACTCTATAACATCTTTATATTATCAGGCTTTAGTGTTGTTTATGATTATATATACAAAAATTAATATAACAAATACATAATGAATTAATGCAACACGTGCATTAATGGCCAAATGCTCATGAATTAATCCAATATCAAGATAAAAATGTTGACATGTTGATCTAGTTTTCATCAATACTTATATACATTGACACAATATATGCAGTAATAGATACATGCATGAAGAACCGTATTCCAACTATGGACGTCTTTTTTAGAAGAAATGTTCAAATTGGATCATCTTTTTGTTTCCTTATGTGGAGAGGTTTCAGAATCGGTCGAGCATCTATTTACCTCATATTATGCTATTATGATTTGGCAAAACATTAGTAGTTGGTGTAAAGTTCCCCATATTTTTGTTTTTTCTGTGTATTGAGGAGGCTAAAAAGAAGACAGTTTAAAATATTATAATGATTGCTTCTTGGTGTATTTGAAAAGTAAGAAGCTAGGTTTTTTTTCAAGACAAACAGGAGGTGGAGAAGATGTTGGAAGATATTAAATCTCCTGGTTTCCTATATATAACTATCTCCTTTTGTATACGTTTCCTATTTTGTTGGGTATTTGTTTTTATAAAAATCTACCTTAAAAGAAAAGATACTCTTAGAATTTGAACTCAGAGAATAATGATTACACAATGAAAGTATTATTTTTGGTTATCTTCTTGAAAAGGAAATACATCATTATATATCCTTTCACAACTAACTAACCCCTTATAATTAACTAACACACTCAACTTTAGTAAACATACAATTCCAGCCCCTGAACTTATGCTAACTATCAATTAGCAAACACAACACTAAAACTTCCGAAGGAAAACATAAGCTTCGAAAGATTTCTACCATAAGCTTTGGAAGATATATACCCCGGAAGAAACTTATGCTTCGGAAGGAAAACTGGTGCTTCAGAAGAAAAAACTTGATTTGACTTTTATATCTCACAATCTCCACCTTGAAATCAAATCAAGTAAGCTAACTAATAGCCAATGACTTCACACAAAACTCAAACTTAAAACCAACTAGAGCCTTAGTAAACATGTCCGCTGGGTTTTGATCAGTATCAACCTTCTCAACCTTCACTTGCTTCGAATTAACCACATCTCTAATAAAATACAACTTCACATTAATGTGCTTAGTTCTTTCATGAAACACACTATTATTTGAAAACTATACTGCACCCTGATTGTCACAGAACACCACTGCATCCGACACCACCACTCCAAGCTCCTCTACATAACCTTTAAGCCATAAAGCTTCCTTCCGAAACTTATGTTTCGGAAGGAAAAACTGGTGCTTCGGAAGAAAAAAACTTGATTTGACTTTTATATCTCACAATCTCCACCTTAAATCAAATCAAGTAAGCTAACCAATAGCCAATGACTTCACACAAAACTCAAACTTAAAACCAACTAGAGCCTTAGTAAACATGTCCGCTGGGTTATGATCAGTATCAACCTTCTCTTGCTTCGAATTAACCACATCTCTAATGAAATGCAACTTCACATTAATGTGCTTAGTTCTTTCATGAAACACACTATTCTTTGAAAACTATACCGCACCCTGATTGTCACAGAACACCACTACATCAGACACCACCACTCCCAGCTCCTCTACAAAACCTTTAAGCTATAAAGCTTCCTTTACAGTCTCAGTAAGCGCCACATACTCAACTTCTGTGGAAGACAACACAACTATATGTTGTAATTAATGTAACCTTTCGTGTTTTCGTTAATTGATAGTTAACCTTGTTATGTTCTTGTAAGGACCATTTATGTCATTTAAGAAACTATATGGGTTGTTTATGAATGTTTCTTTTATTGTGCATTAATTCATTAATTTAAGAGTTAATAATTTGTTTTTAATATAATAAACATAATAATAATAGTCAAAATAAAATAAAATTAATAATAATAATAAAATTTAATAATTTATAAAAGTTAAACAATTGATAAGTTATAAAAATCATTTAAAACTTAAAGTTTAATTAAGTTGAGGGGGCTTTTGTGACAAATTTGAAACTTTAAATGAAAGTTTTAAACATAAAATATTAATTTGAAAACTGCAGGGACTAAAACTGTAATTAATCAAAACCCAAACCCCCTCCCGCATCTTTCCCCCGTTTCTCCGGTCAAACCCCGGCCAAACTCCGGTCGACTCCGGGCGAGCCTCAAAACGGCCCTAAACTGTTCAAATTTCGACTGCAAACCAGTCTAACCGGTTTGTGAACACGAATCGAACACGGTTATGTACTTTAATTGGGTTGAAATATCGGTTATGAACCCAAACAACTCGTGTAACCGATGCCATTAATCGTTGAGCCGTTCAAACATTAAAATTCAATAATAATCAAATTAAATGAATCATAATCGAACGTTTAACTAATCCTAAGCTATTATCGAACTCAATTTCACCTGAAACACACTTGAATCTCTCGAACAATTCACACCTTTCATCTTGACCACCAACCGAGGTGTTCGTCAACTTCCGAGCGATCTTAATAGAATTTGACAGAGGGCTTTCGATCATTGAGACCAGTAGAAGCTTTCTGTGCAACAAATTTGATTATTAACCTTATTTGCAATCTGAACTAATCACGACATAGCCGCGACTGTTCTTCGTCTTGATCATCATCAATTCATCTTCATTCGGGTAATTAAACACACACATTCACTCGATTTCACCCATTGATCAAAAGCCCTATGATTATTACGAGAATCATAGTTGAATTCGTGTTCAAGTGGAATCAAATTGAAATTAGGGTTTATGTGATTTGGGGTTTCATCTGATTTACGTCTTTTAAAATAGGGGAACTGGATTCCAGCAGGCATAGGCTACCCAGCCTACTGGTTAAGCGCGTGTTACCCCATCCTTGAGGTCCCGGGTTCGAACCCGGGCACCCTCAACCTATTTTTTAAAGGGTTTTCTGCAATTATTTTAATTACAGAAATTTTTAATTATTATAAAAATCATTTTTTGTAAACTTTAATTAATTTAAAAGTGACCAAATTATTTTCTGCAAATTTTTTTAAAAATTAAATACTTATATAATCTTTTAATAAAACAATATAACAAAAATTATTTTTAGTTATTTCTTATAAAATGGATTTAAAATGATAGTTTAAATTAATAAATTATTATTGGCCCAAACGTTAATTTTAGTTTAATCGTGTTATTTTAAATAATCATAGAAATTATTTACACTTTATATTTAATTTTTTCCGTTATTATAAATGCTTTAATTTCGTTAAATTATCTAAATGGTATAATACTTTTCATTGAAATAAAATATAAGTGATTCCATTATTAAATTTTATCTATATCAAAAACCCCAAACCTCACTTGAAACCCTAGTTCACGTTTAATCGTTAATCTTGTTGTTAAACTTAATCTTGGAATATATACATTTAGGTATCTTGTAAAAGAAATCGTTGGAGCACCATTTACATTACTTGATATTACCTTTAACACCAACTTATATCATGTGAGTTTTCATGCCCCTCTTTTACTTTATTTCACACCTTTGGGGTGAAACATGTTATCTTTATAAACTTGCACTTGTAAATATCTTGCTACTTGTAAATGCACGAGCAATTCATTTATAAACTTTGTCATGGTTATTTGTATATTGTGAGCCTTATATGATGAACATTATATGTTGACAATCATTAACTATTGCTAGCCTGGCGACGTCATAGATCTATGGGCCTGACAAGCCTATTTGGTGCTAAAGCCGAGGTTATTGCCGGCTCCTGATGACGTATGCTTGTTCATCATGGGAACCAAGTACACTTAGCTAATTGTTAAACTTGTAAATGATATTCTTGGTCAAGGTTTGATTGTAGCGATATGTTATCTATAAACTTGCTATATTCGTAACCATTGACATGAATTGCTACTTGTAAACTTTTATATATATATATATATATATATATATATGTATGCATAACCCATGGAAACTCACCAACTTCTTTTATTTTTAACATGTTTCAGGAAATGCACAAGGTTGATGATTATCTTTTGAAGCATGCTTACACCTAGGATTTGGACCTAGGAAAAATAAATAAAATAACTTGAGACTTGAAAGTTGAACTTTGTTTAATTTTGTTTGTTGAGACATTTGGTTGTAATGTTTATTTCAACTTATGAATTTTTATATTTGCAATTTATGGTAGTGTTATGTGGCTGTGAACAATCTTAACCCTCACATCTCGACGTTTCCGCCGTTAAGGTTGGGGTGTGACAGATTGGTATCAGAGCCCATAACTATAGGGATTTAGGTTATTAGAAATGGTGACCTAGACTATAGTTGATGCATGAACCTCATAAGAAAAATCTTTATGATCTTGTAATATATCTTGTTGCATGCTACATAATGCTACTTGTTAAGGATGGCCTCTTGATGTGCAACTTGATGCCTTTAGTTAGGATTGCCTTATAATTGAGAAACTTGGTTGCCTTGTCCTCTCTAAAATTATTCTTAATCCTTTATTCTCTCGACGATGAAATATCTTAAACTTATTCTCGACGACACGGGGGAACGTAAGCTTTAAATCAAAAGGTTCAAATCTTTAGACTTTATGACTAATCTATGAAAATCTCATCAAGGTTTTAATTCCATGAACCTAAAGAAATATTGTGTGACACATAGACACCTGTATTCTGGATTTCCTGGCAAAAAGCCTTCGGGCTAAGGTAAGCATTTCGCATAAATCCCGTGGGACTAGTTATGCTTACCTGGGGATTTCTGGGATGAGTGATAAACTATGGTCAATATACACAAGTTTCTAAGGCAATTGGAGTTAACTCACCTTGACGTGTCAACGTTTCCAAATGGTAATGCGTACCAAATGGAATCATTCCATGTGTGTTTTACAAGTCTTGAAAAATCTTTGTTGATTTATTATCTTCTACCTCCAAATTTCTATGACTAACTTATTTTATATCCAGCATGTCTCGTCATCATGGAAAGCGTGGTAGCTCCGACCGCAAATTAGCCGCCATGATTGCCCGTCAAATGGCTGCCGTCATTCCGACCATGGTTGCCGAACTGAGTAGCACCTTGATGACCAACGCTAGTAACAACACTAATGGCAATGGGCAAGGAGAGAATAGTGCAAATCAAGGAAGAAACAACCAACCCTGCACGTTTAAGCACTTCAACTCGTGCAAACCCACTAGCTTTAGTGGGAAGGAAGGAGCCACTGGACTTCTCGAGTGGTTTGAAAGCATGGAGAACACCTTCATCAACTGTGAGTGTCCCGAGGCACTCAAAGTCCGTTATGCCACAAGTGTTCTTCAACAAAGAGCACTTACGTGGTGGAATAGTGAGAAGAGGAATCGTGGTGCTGATGCTGTGTTGGCACTCACTTGGGAAGAATTCAAGAACATTGCCATCCAAAAGTTCTGCCCGAGAAGTGAGCTGCAAAAGCTGGAGGAGGAGTTTTGGAATCTCAAACAAGATGGTGGAGATCATTTGGCCTATTCAACTAGGCATCACGAGTTGAGTATCCTGTTGCCTCACATGGTTGACACTGTTCCTAGGAACATTGAGAAGTTCATCAAGGGGGTGCCACCTCAAATCCAAGATGCCGTGGTGGGAAGTAGACCCACAACTTTGGAAGATGCCATTACCATCACCGCTCAACTTACTGAAAACCATATTCGAGCGGGCACCTTGTCTGTCAAAGGGGCTAAAAAGACTGAAAAGGCGGTCCCTGAAGCAGCTAAGGAGAATAAGAATGAACCGTCTTACAACAACAAGAAACGCAAGTTCACACCGGCGCGTAATTTCGCTGTGGCTACACCCAAGGTACCTCAAAGACAACCCGCTCCTGGTACACAAGCACCTGCTGCTAGAACCTATGCTGGTCCTCTACCATTGTGCAATGTCTGTAAGTATCATCATGCGGGTAATACCCCGTGCCGTATCTGTACACTGTGTGGTAAGTATGGACACTTGGTGGCTACTTGTCACCGTGCACCAAACAATGCTGCGTTAGTTGCTAATCGTGCTTGCTACAACTGTGGGGAACCTGGTCATTTTCGCCCACAATGCCCTCGTCTTGCGGGTAACGTACCACAAGCTCGAGGACGTGCCTTCAACATCAATGCAAACCAAGCACAAGCAAACAACGATGTGGTGAACGGTATGTCAAATCCAACCCCAACTTTATGATCCAAGTTCTTTTGTTGCTTTACCTGTATCGTTAACGTCTTTAAAACTGAACAGGTATGTTTCTTATTAATAATTCTTATGCCTACGTTCTATTTGACTCTGGAGCCGATAAGAGTTTTGTCTCGATAGAATTTGAGCCTATACTTGCTAAGCCACATACGAAACTAGAAAGACCTCTTACTGTCGAAGTCGCCGATGGAGAACCCATCACCATTGATGTCGTCATTCATGATTGCATTTTGAGCCTAAACGAGCATGATTTCTTTATCGACCTTATTCCTATGAAACTTGGAAGCTTTGACGTTATCATTGGCATGGATTGGTTAGCCAAACATCATGCTGAAATTATTTGTTTCGAGAAGTGCATTCGAATTCCTTTGCCTTCGGGGGATACATTGAAAGTATTCGGCGAAAAATCATCCAAAGGACTCAAACTCATGTCGTGTACTCAAGCCCGAAAATGTCTAAGCAAGAATTACATGGCTTTCTTGGCTTACGTGGTCAACACGAAAGTCAAAGGGAACGATCTTAAGGATGTCCCGATTGTACGAGACTTTCCTGGAGTGTTTCCCGATGACCTTAGCGGTTTACCTCCCGTGCGTGAAGTCGAGTTTAAGATCGATTTAATTCCGGGAGCGAACCCTGTGGCTAAATCACCATATCGACTTGCACCGTCAGAAATGCAAGAGCTAGCTAGTCAACTCCAAGAACTGTCCGACAAGGGCTTTATCCGACCTAGCTCATCGCCTTGGGGTGCACCTGTTCTGTTCGTGAAGAAGAAAGATGGATCATTTCGTATGTGCATCGATTATCGTGAGCTTAACAAACTTACCATCAAGAACCGCTACCCTCTTCCTCGCATCGATGATCTTTTTGACCAACTTCAAGGAGCTGCTATTTTCTCAAAGATTGACTTACGTTCTGGCTATCATCAATTACGAGTTCATGATGATGATATCCCAAAAACTGCGTTCCGTACCCGATATGGACACTATGAGTTCATGGTTATGCCCTTTGGTTTAACGAATGCTCCTGCTGTCTTTATGGATCTCATGAATCGAGTATGCAAGCCGTATCTAGACAAGTTCGTGATTGTCTTTATTGACGACATACTTATCTACTCCAAGTCCAAAACCGATCACGAACATCACCTGCGACAAGTTCTTGAGCTATTGAAGAAAGAACAACTATACGCAAAGTTCTCAAAGTGCGAATTTTGGCTTGAGGAGGTCCAATTTCTGGGACACGTGGTGAATAGTCAAGGAATTCACGTTGACCCTGCAAAGGTGGAAGCTGTGAAAAATTGGTGTGTTCCCACAACTCCAACCGAGGTTCGTTCTTTCCTTGGTCTTGCTGGGTATTATCGACGTTTCATTGCCAACTTCTCTCGAATCGCGAAACCGCTTACTTCCTTGACCCAAAAGAATAAACCATTCGAATGGGGGTCTGAACAAGAGGAAGCCTTTGAATCCTTAAAGCACAAGTTGTGTAATGCTCCTATCTTGACTCTTCCCGATGGAAACGATGATTTCACCGTATATTGTGATGCATCTAAACAAGGCCTTGGTTGTGTTCTCATGCAACGAGGAAAGGTCATAGCATATGCATCGAGACAATTGAAGGTCCATGAGGTGAATTATACGACACATGATCTTGAACTTGGTGCTGTGGTTTTTGCCTTAAAGATTTGGAGGCATTACCTTTATGGGACGCAATGTATAGTCTACACCGATCACAAAAGCCTACAACACGTCTTCAATCAAAAGGATCTCAACATGAGACAACGACGTTGGGTTGAGTTGATTAGTGATTATGATTGTGACATTCGTTATCACCCTGGAAAGGCAAATGTCGTAGCCGATGCACTAAGTCGTAAGATTCATAATAAGAAGGTCTCGTTTCAAGAAATTCGCGATCGACGACAATGGTTTGATACCTTGGGAGAATTTGATACTGAGATTCGTCTGGATGTTAACGAGACTACGGTGCTGCTACAAAATTTGAGGATTGAGAATGACATCGAGACTTGTATCATGGAGGCTCAACAAGCAGTTCAAGAAGGAGGAAAAATGGGAGAGGAATTGGAGTACAACCTTCGAGCTCAACTAGAAACGAAAGCCAATGGGTTGATGTATTTCTTGAATCGAATTTGGGTTCCAAACCGTGATAATCTTCGTACCTTTATCATGAATGAAGCTCATCAAACTCGTTACTCAATTCATCCTGGTTCCGATAAGATGTATATGGATCTGCGTGGTCAATACTGGTGGCCTGGAATGAAGAAAGACATAGCAACTTACGTAGCTAAGTGTCTTACGTGTACAAAGGTTAAAGCTGAACATCAACGTCCTAGTGGATTGCTTGAACAACCCGAGATTCCCATGTGGAAATGGGAACACATATCCATGGACTTCATAACCAAATTACCTCGCACCTCTCGTGGTCATGATAGCATATGGGTGATCGTTGACCGATTGACCAAGTCGGCACATTTCATACCCATACGTGACACTTACAAAACGTCAAGGTTAGCTCGTATATACATTGATGAGATTGTGAGTCGTCATGGCGTACCTTTGCATATCATATCCGACCGAGACGCTCGTTTCACTTCGCACTTTTGGTCGTCTATGCAAGAACTTTTGGGTACTCAACTGGATTTAAGCACGGCTTACCATCCTCAAACGGACGGTCAAACCGAGCGAACCATTCAAACCCTAGAGGATTTGCTACGTCTTTGTGTCCTTGACTTTGGTGGTGACTGGGATACGCATTTACCTCTCGCGGAATTTCGTATAATAATAGTTACCACTCGAGTATCAAAATGGCACCTTTTGAAGCACTTTATGGTCGTAAATGTCGTTCCCCGATCTGCTGGACTGACATTGGTGAAAATTTCATCACTGGTCCTGAGCTCATACAAGAAACAACCGATAAAGTTTCCATGATTCGCAAGAACCTTGAAGTGGCTAGAAGTCGACAAAAAAGTTATGCCGATAAACGACGCAAGCCGTTGGAATTCCAAGTTGGGGATATGGTTCTTCTTAAAGTCTCACCATGGAAGGGAGTCGTTCGCTTTGGGAAGAAGGGTAAATTAGCTCCACGATTTGTAGGACCTTTCAAGATCCTGAAAAGGATTGGGAAAGTGGCTTATAAACTGGAACTACCTTCCGATCTTAGCGGGGTTCATCCTGTTTTCCATGTCTCAAATTTGAGAAAATGTTTGGCTGATGAAAGTCTGTATGTCCCATTAGATGACATCCAGATCGACGAGTCATTACATTTTGTTGAGAAACCCGTTGAAGTCATGGACCGCATTATGAAGAAGACTAGGACCACTACTACCCCAATCGTCAAGGTTCGTTGGGAAAATAAGCGTGGACCTGAGTTTACTTGGGAGCGTGAGGAGCATATGAAGATGAAATACCCGTATTTGTTCGTTTAGTTCATTCTTAATTTCGGGACGAAATTCTTAAAAGTTGGGGAGACTGTAACCTTTCGTGTTTTCGTTAATTGATAGTTAACCTTGTTATGTTCTTGTAAGGACCATTTATGTCATTTAAGAAACTATATGGGTTGTTTATGAATGTTTCTTTTATTGTGCATTAATTCATTAATTTAAGAGTTAATAATTTGTTTTTAATATAATAAACATAATAATAATAGTCAAAATAAAATAAAATTAATAATAATAATAAAATTTAATAATTTATAAAAGTTAAACAATTGATAAGTTATAAAAATCATTTAAAACTTAAAGTTTAATTAAGTTGAGGGGGCCTTTGTGACAAATTTGAAACTTTAAATGAAAGTTTTAAACATAAAATATTAATTTGAAAACTGCAGGGACTAAAACTGTAATTAATCAAAACCCAAACCCCCTCCCGCATCTTTCCCCCGTTTCTCCGGTCAAACCCCGGCCAAACTCCGGTCGACTCCGGCGAGCCTCAAAACGGCCCTAAACTGTTCAAATTTCGACTGCAAACCAGTCTAACCGGTTTGTGAACACGAATCGAACACGGTTATGTACTTTAATTGGGTTGAAATATCGGTTATGAACCCAAACAACTCGTGTAACCGATGCCATTAATCGTTGAGCCGTTCGAACATTAAAATTCAATAATAATCAAATTAAATGAATCATAATCGAACGTTTAACTAATCCTAAGCTATTATCGAACTCAATTTCACCTGAAACACACTTGAATCTCTCGAACAATTCACACCTTTCATCGCGACCACCAACCGAGGTGTTCGTCAACTTCCGAGCGATCTTAATAGAATTTGACAGAGGGCTTTCGATCATTGAGACCAGTAGAAGCTTTCTGTGCAACAAATTTGATTATTAACCTTATTTGCAATCTGAACTAATCACGACATAGCCGCGACTGTTCTTCGTCTTGATCATCATCAATTCATCTTCATTCGGGTAATTAAACACACACACTCACTCGATTTCACCCATTGATCAAAAGCCCTATGATTATTACGAGAATCATAGTTGAATTCGTGTTCAAGTGGAATCAAATTGAAATTAGGGTTTATGTGATTTGGGGGTTTCATCTGATTTACGTCTTTTAAAATAGGGGAACGGATTCCAGCAGGCATAGGCTACCCAGCCTACTGGTTAAGCGCGTGTTACCCCATCCTTGAGGTCCCGGGTTCGAACCCGGGCACCCTCAACCTATTTTTTAAAGGGTTTTCTGCAATTATTTTAATTACAGAAATTTTTAATTATTATAAAAATCATTTTTTGTAAACTTTAATTAATTTAAAAGTGACCAAATTATTTTCTGCAAATTTTTTTAAAAATTAAATACTTATATAATCTTTTAATAAAACAATATAACAAAAATTATTTTTAGTTATTTCTTATAAAATGGATTTAAAATGATAGTTTAAATTAATAAATTATTATTGGCCCAAACGTTAATTTTAGTTTAATCGTGTTATTTTAAATAATCATAGAAATTATTTACACTTTATATTTAATTTTTTCCGTTATTATAAATGCTTTAATTTCGTTAAATTATCTAAATGGTATAATACTTTTCATTGAAATAAAATATAAGTGATTCCATTGTTAAATTTTATCTATATCAAAAACCCCAAACCTCACTTGAAACCCTAGTTCACGTTTAATCGTTAATCTTGTTGTTAAACTTAATCTTGGAATATATACATTTAGGTATCTTGTAAAAGAAATCGTTGGAGCACCATTTACATTACTTGATATTACCTTTAACACCAACTTATATCATGTGAGTTTTCATGCCCCTCTTTTACTTTATTTCACACCTTTGGGGTGAAACATGTTATCTTTATAAACTTGCACTTGTAAACATCTTGCTACTTGTAAATGCACGAGCAATTCATTTATAAACTTTGTCATGGTTATTTGTAATATTGTGAGCCTTATATGATGAACATTATATGTTGACAATCATTAACTATTGCTAGCCTGGCGCCGTCATAGATCTATGGGCCTGACAAGCCTATTTGGTGCTAAAGCCGAGGTTATTGCCGGCTCCTGATGACGTATGTTTGTTCATCATGGGAACCAAGTACACTTAGCTAATCGTTAAACTTGTAAATGATATTCTTGGTCAAGGTTTGATTGTAGCGATATGTTATCTATAAACTTGCTATATTCGTAACCATTGACATGAATTGCTACTTGTAAACTTTTATATATATATATATATATATATATATATATATATATATATATATATATATATATATGTATGCTTAACCCATGGAAACTCACCAACTTTTAAAGTTGACCCTTTTATTTTTAACATGTTTCAGGAAATGCACAAGGTTGATGATTATCTTTTGAAGCATGCTTACACCTAGGATTTGGACCTAGGAAAAATAAATAAAATAACTTGAGACTTGAAAGTTGAACTTTGTTTAATTTTGTTTGTTGAGACATTTGGTTGTAATGTTTATTTCAACTTATGAATTTTTATATTTACAATTTATGATAGTGTTATGTGGCTGTGAACAATCTTAACCCTCACATCTCGACGTTTCCGCCGTTAAGGTTGGGGTGTGACAATTAAGACTTCCAACTAACCACATTTCCAAGTACTTGAAATGTATAACCAGTGAGTGACCTCCCTCTGTCTAAATCCTTAGCATAGCCAGCATCTACATACCCAGTAATCACAGCATTGGTTCCACATGTGAGATTACTAAACACCAACCCAACCTTTCTAGTTCCAGTCAGGTATCTAAGGATCTACTTCACTGCTTCCCAGTGAGCCTTACCAGGGTTAGCAATATATCTACTAACTACACTCACAGCATATGCAAGATCAAGCCGAGTACACACCATCAAATACATAAGACTGCCCACCATATTAGCATAAGGGACTTTATCCATATAAGATTGCTCCTCAACTGTCTTAGGAGAATCCAATCCAGACAACTTAAAATGTGCAGCAAAAGGAGTCTTGATAGACTTAAACTTCCCCATTGAATAATTTGTCAAGATTTTCTCAATATAAGCACCCTGAGCCAAAACAACTTCCTTAGGCCCCTGTCTTTTTTTATTTCCATTCCCAAGATCTTTTTAGACTCACCTAGATCTTTCATATCAAATTCCCTCATCAGTAACCAATTGGTATTCTTAATTTGCTCCTTATCCTTATATGACACTAACATGTCATCAACATACAACAACAGGTAAACATAATTGTCATCTCTATACTGTTTGTAATAGACACAACAATCATAAGAACTCCTCAGGAATCCACTCCTCAACATATAATCATCAAACTATTTATACCACTGCCTAGGGGATTGTTTCAATCCATAAAGAGATCTTTTTAACAAACATACCTTCTCTTCTTGACCTTTGACTACAAATCCGATAGGTTGACTCATATAAATTGTTTCCTCCAAATTAACATGCAGAAATGTTGTTTTGTCATCTAACTGCTCCAATTCTAAATCCAAACTAATAGTTAATGATAATATAACTCTGATTGAAGAATGCTTAATCACAAGTGAGAAGATCTCATTGTAATCAACCCCTGCTTGTTTAGTGAATCCCTTTGCAACCAACCTTGCCTTGTATCAAGGAGCATCTATCACATACATACCTTCTTTTAGCTTGTACAACCACTTACAAGCAACCACCTTTTGATCTACAGGTATCATTTTTATATAAAGATTCTATTTCTTCTTCCATAGCTTGTAACCATTTATCATGATCAACTGACTCAATAGCTTCCTTAAAGTTCAGTGGTTCACAACTACTTTCTAACTCAGCTGAAAGAAATGCAATAGAGGAGATGTCATCACTTCCTCTATACCTTAGTGGAGGAACAATCTGTCTTCTAGATGACTGTCTTGAGTCTATATCCACTCCTTCTGACTCCACCTCAATAAGATCATCTGTTTCCTTCAGACCAACTCCGCTGCTTGAGCCCTCATTACTAGCTATGACATCTTTATACATCACATCTTCCTTGAAGATAACATTCCTGCTTATAAAAACCTTTGGCCTTTCATTACCAAATCTCCACAGCTTATATCCTTTTACACCGCCAGGATAACCCAAAAATTTGCATTTTTGGGCTCTAGGATCCAACTTACCCTGATCAACATGAGCATAAGCTAATGATCCAAACACCCTCAACCTGTTGTAATCTGGTTTAACCCCAGACTAGACCTCCATGGGTACTTTTATATCTAATGCTGAAAAAGGGGACAAATTAATCAAGTTGGTTGCTGTGGTAACTACTTCAGCCCAGAACTTCTTTGACACACCAGAACTAGAGAGCATACACCTCACCCTCTCAAGTAAAGTTCTATTTATTCTCTCAGCCAACCCATTCTGTTGAGGTGTGCCAAGCACATCAAATGCCTAACTATGCCAATTCTTTTAAAAAACTGATTGAATTCTGTGTTGTAGAACTCTAACCCATTGTCTATCCTTAACCTCTTTACCTTCTTCTCAGTCTGAGTCTCCATTTGCACTTTCCACTCTTGAAATTTCTCAAAAGCTTCATTCTTGTGCTTTAACAGATAGACCCACACCCTCCTAGAAAAGTCATCTATTAAGGACAAAAAATATCTAGCACCACCCAAAGACTCAGTCCTGGCAGGACCCCAGAGATCTGAGTATACATACTCCAATATTCCTTTGATAGGGTGCTTGCCACTCCTAAACTTTACTCTCTTATGCTTCCCCATCACACAGTCTTCACAAAAGTTGATATCACACCCATTGAGTTTCCTAAAAACCTACTGCTTCTCTAACTCAATCAACCCCTGGCCACTTATGTGCGCTAGCCTGTGATGCCACAACTTGACCATGTGATTAGCTTTGTCTGTTACTAGAGTCACAAGGTTAGATTTCACTTCCCCCTCTAACATTTAGATATTATTATCCTTTCTGGTACCACACATAACTACTAGGGATCCCTTTATTACTTTAGCCTTTCCATCCTTCAAGCTTACATGATAACCTTGTTTCTCAAATAAGCCTAATGACAACAAACTCCTTTTAAGACTTGGGATGTACCTCACATCGTGGATGTCCACCATAGAACCATTGTTCATCTTAAAGGTGATTGTGCCACTACCGAGCACCTTGCAAGGTCTATCATCCCCAAGCTTAACAGTACCAAGGTCAGCTTCTTTAAAATCTTTAAAATAATCTCTAACCGGAGTCATGTGATAGGAACATCCTGAGTCCATTATCCAGTCTCCCTATGACTTGAGTTAGTCACACAAAGAACATCAGCACTATCATACCCTTCAGAGGAATCATCCTGAACAGCATGACTAGATTGATTCTTGGACCCAAAATACTCAGCCTTATTTCTCTTCCACTCCGGACAATCTTTTTTTAGATGCTTCTCAGAGTTGCACACAAAGCACCTTCTCTTGTACTTAGACTTAGACCTTGATGACCCCTTTGGTTTGTTGCTCAGGCCTTCCTCTAACGAACAACCCCTCACCCCATACATCCTTAGGGTCATTCCTCTTATTTAGTTCTTTAGAATTAAGGGCAGCCAGAACATCTTCTATTGTCAATGTTTCTCTCCCATACATAAGTGTATCAACAAAATACTCATATGACTCAGGCAAACAAGCCAAGAATATGATGGCTTGATCCTCTTCATCAAGGTCAATCTCAATGTTTTCAAAATCCAGGATCAACTTATTGAATTCATCTGTATGGTCTTCAATCGTTTTACCTGATCCCATCTGAAATATGTACAACTGTTTCTTCAAGTAGAGGCGGTTCACCAGAGATTTGGTCATGTAGAGCGTCACTAATTTAGACCAAATTCCGACAGCTGTCGTTTCCTTGGTTACCTCCTGAAGAACTCGATCCCCAAGACTCAAGACGATCTCACTGTGAGCCTTCTCCATGATTTCTTTCTTCTTTTCTGTAGACAAATATGCAGGAAGATGATATTCCCCCCTTAGTGCATCTACTACTCCATTATGCACTAATAACGCTCGCATCTTCACCCTCCACAGACCGAAATCATTATTTCCATCGAATTTCTCCAGTTTGAACTTTGTTGACACCATTCTCTTCGTCAATTGAATTGCCCTTCGAACTACGAATCTTGAACCAATCAGACGACCAGCACTACACTTCGACGAGATCACCTTCTTCTCTGAATTGAGCTTTCTTCCACCTTGGCTCTGATACCACTTGTTAGAATTTGAACTCAGAGAAGAATGATTACACAATGAAAGTATTATTTCTGGTTATCTTCTTGAAAAGGAAATACACCACTATATATCCTTTCACAACTAACTAACCCCTTATAACCAACTAACACACGCAACTTTAGTAAACATACAATTCCAGCCCCTGTACTTATGCTAACTATCAATTAATAAACACAACACTAAAACTTCCGAAGGAAAACATAAGATTCGGAAGATTTCTACCATATCCGGAAGGAAAAACTGATGCTTCG
The DNA here is from genome assembly GCA_025506505.1 of Flaveria sonorensis. NCBI lineage: Eukaryota > Viridiplantae > Streptophyta > Magnoliopsida > Asterales > Asteraceae > Flaveria > Flaveria sonorensis. The sequence goes on along the minus strand of CM046440.1, from coordinate 74,763,025 downwards.
GAAAAAAAACTTGATTTGACTTTTATATCTAACTGGCATAATGCGTAAATGCATTAATGTATTTTTGTAGTAATGCACATTTATGATTATAAACTTCCTTTATTATTTATATATTATTTTTGTAGTAATGCACATTTATGATTATAACCTTTCTTTATTATTTATATATGCATAGTTTTTTCCCATGACATACGTGATACATTTACTCTTTTTTTTTTCATTTGTTTATCAAAAGACATCAATACCCATATGTATGAATGCTCAAACGCAGCATGTGCTTTAGTGCACATTTGCATTTATAAATTCATATGATAATATTCACAAATACACATGCATTCTAATGCATATTAGAAAAAAAAAGGGATGATGTAATTATATATATATACATGAAGTCATGAACCATCGATCTAGTTTATGATAAATACATTTGTGATTTTAGAGAAGAAAATCATTTCAGTGGCATGTTTTAATTTTATAGAGAATTGTGACTCATTTTTTGAAACGCTAAAATCGTTCACCAAGATAAATTTCTATTATATGCAAACAAATTAATTTGTTCATTAAAATTGTATCATTCAACATATCTGATAATTTAAGATATTGTCAGCGATTAGAACGTGGTTTCGGTCAATGGCGGAGGATAGTAGGGGGGGGGGGGGGGAGCGCCGCCCCCTCTTTTTTTTTCGTTAGTGTTAAATTTTAGTCCGATAGTGTAAATTTTTGGCCAGGTAATGTAATTTTTTTATAAATATCGAGTTCACCCCCCCCCCCATAAAAACAATTAATTTCGCCCCCGCCTCCCTACGGGTATGTTCAAACTCCGCCACTGGTTTCGGTTAAAAATGGGTTTTACACATATAAGCATGAAATACCATATCTACCCTTATGAGCACTAGTAAATAGGCTTTTATTTCTTAATTATTTACAAACATACCACTATCAATATAAGCCTTTGATCTATTTAATCTATGGGTTTATAATTATTCTTGTGGTTCTTGACATAATTTTAGTTCTTAAAGGAATGTGTTACATATATATACATATACATATATATACATATACATATACATATACATATATACATATACATATACATATACATATATACATATACATATACATGTACATGTATATGTATATGTATATGTATACGTATACATGTACATGTATATGTATATGTATATGTATATGTATATGTATATGTATATGTATATGTATATATATATATATATGTATATGTATATATATATATATATGTATATGTATATGTATATATGTATATGTATGTGTGTGTGTGTATATATATAAATATATATATATATATATATATATATATATATATATATATATATATATATATATATATATATATGTATATGTATATGTATATGTATATGTATATATGTATATGTATATGTGTATATATATATATATGTGTGTGTGTGTGTGTATATGTATATGTATATGTATATATGTGTGTGTGTTTATATATTTGTTATTTTTCAAACATTCTTTAGTCTATATATATATATGTGTATATATTATTTTTCAAACATTCTTTAGTCTATATATATATGTGTATATATATATATATATATGTATATATATGTATATGTATATATATATGTATATATATATATTTTTTATTTTTCAAACATTCTTTACTTATTTATATTTGTATCAATGATTTTTTTTTATTATTTCAAAAAAATATTTTTTTTTAAATGCCAATCATCCAAGATGCTTATCCAGATATGGTTTGAACCTGTGTCTATCAAAATGGTTTGAACCCGCGTCTATTAGAAAACTTTTCTAACATCTTGCTACTAGTCCACTAGACCATCTTGTGGCCACCTTGTGATTGTTATTTTGTAAACCAATGTAAGATAACTTTACTTTTGCGTATAGCTAAATCACAATAAAACTGAAAATCAATGTTTTGAATATTGAGAAGATAGCTAGTTGTTTCATGATTGTTACTTCTAGCTTTAGAATAACAATCTGGAATTATAATACTGTAAAGAAAATAAAGATGTTGCAATCTTTTAGATATTTACGGAAGATTGTAAGCCAACAAACAAACGAAATCCACGTAATCTTTATTCTCGCCATCGATAAATACCTACAAAATTGGCCATTCTTGATCAACATGGAGATCAAAAGAGTACGTGAAAACGAAGAAGAAAAAGAAGAAGCCAACGTAACAATGGCAGACAGGCTTACAGACATGCCGGAATCCATACAGTTCCGCATTGTTTCTTTTCTCGACACCAGAACTGCGGTTCAAACATCGTCGCTATTGAAATCATGGGTTTGTTCATGGACTTGTATTCCGGTTCTCAATTTCAATTCCTATGGTTTTGATACACTCTTTGATTTTGATCATTTCGTAAATAATGTTTTATCTCGTCATGAATCGGTGAAGCTGGAGAAATTAACCTTCAAACGTGGTGGAACATGCAGAACCAAGATTTTAAGAAGAGTTTGTGATTACACATTTTCACATGGTATCAGAGCACTGGGGATAGAAATATGTGGAGAAGGCTGGGATTGGGTGATTTGGTCAGGTGCTTCAACAGATTCGTTAACAAGTTTGAGATTAGAGAGCAGTAAAGGGGATATGTGTAGCTCGTTTTTGGGACCATTATCAAGTTTATTCAAGAATCTCACTAGTTTACATCTCAAAAGGGTGGTTATTAAGTTTATTGATCCATTCTCAAAGTTTCTCGCACTAGTCAAGTTAAGACTGATCCATTGTCCTGTTAACACAAATGGTAATGTTTTGAATGTGCACGCTCTGTGGCTTACAGAGTTGACCATCTAAAACGACATTAATATTAATCTTCAGCTCTATGAAGTATGAACTCACTACACCAAAACTTAGATATTTTGAGTACCGAGGGATTAAGTTTCCACAGGTGACAACACATCTGGGAGGTCTTCCTATTCTTGAGACCGTGGTTCTTGATTGCAATTATTTTAACCGGCTAAATCAGGAGAAGATAATGTTTGATGATGTGATGATGCTGTTTAATACCTTATGTAATGCCAAATTTCTTAAGATTTTCTCGCCTGTTGTTCATCTACTCTCATTGTTTCCTGATGAATTGGTGAATCGAAGTTCGCCTTTTCGGGATTTAAAGTGTTTGAAGATAGATTTTAGTTTCTTTCATGCTCAAGTTTTGTTTGTAAACCAATGTAAGATGAGTGAACTCATGAAGCTTGTTCCAGGTGTGACAGCTTACTTGCTGCAGAACTCACATAATGCCCAATGCACCATGATATATCCTGATCGATCTATTCAAAACTACAGTTCAATAATTTGATCGAATGTTGAATAGATATGTGTTACCTTTATTTAATAGTTTTTAATTAGTTTTATTTTGTTTCGATGATGAAGTGCTTGATCTATTCAATGTTTTCTATAGGGCAAAAGCACCCCTTAAAATCTATTCATAAAGTACTATTATTGTCCACTTTATGGGATTTGGACTCGCACAACTCTAATGGAACAATGTTTAAAAAATGTAATTTGAAGTCGTGCGTGGCTATTGATTGTTCAAAGTGAAATATTTCAGCAAAATAATAATAATAATAATAATAATTAAGATCACAAGATTGCACTAAGCATAGGCCACTGAAACGAAGAAGATTAACCAATGTGTGCCACAAAGCATAACATATGGAAAACCACATGACAAAAGCAAGTTTGTCTATCTGTTTGTTGGTCTTTTCATATTTGTTAGTATTTTACATGACTACTCGAATGCAATTTATCTTGTTTTGGACTTTTGGTTTCAAAATGAACAGTAAGGTGATTCTCAGTTTATACGCGTTGCTTGTAGACGATACCTCTCCAAATCAGCATCCAGATCATCAGCTGATATTTTTTCTGGACGATTTCTACCTCCGTCATAGCCCCTTGCAGATCCACGATGATGCACTTGCCCTCTTCCGACAATTCTAGTTAAAACACAAGTGAAAAAGGGAAAATTATAGAGTTAATGCATGATGCTAATATAGTGGAAGTGCATGTTACTGGTAGAATAACTTATTTGGGAGACAATAGAATATGTACCTTCGAGAAGGATTGATGGGATTACTTCCTGGAATACCCTTTTGCGATGGTGGGACAGGAACAGGGGTAACGATGCTTACCCCAACCAGTTCAAGTCTCATAGGTCTGCCATCAAGCTGTATATTGTTATATCTCTTCATTGCTGCCACTGCGTCCGACTGACGCACATATACCACCTCTGCAGTTCCCTAGAAGAAGAAGGGGTTAATTTGGGTTAAACTTTGCCTCTTAACAGGTCAAGCAGATGAAAGTGGAAAAACTTGCTAAATTGAAAACGAGCTGAACAAGTCCAAAGTCACCAGGTATTCGCAATGCATAAAACCACCTAAATCGCTTCTGTTTCACTATTTAAATTATCATTGTAAGTTTGTAACAATATAGTTTCTGTAACCATATTAACAGCATTAAACCTTTATAAGAAAAAGGAAAATAAGTGTTCGTATGTCAGACAAACTGCTTGACCCGTACCTTTGATCGTCCACCTCTATCATAATGAATTGAGTAGCGTTTCAACTCACCAATGTCTGAAAACAGCACCTGCCGATGTGACTCGTGAGTATGATGCTAAACTTTTTGTTTAATGTTCTTCTATCAAAAAAATACCCTATTGAATTTTGAAAGAACGACTAGAAAATCTTTATATTACTCAAGTACTTCAGAATTTACTTGATCAGATTTAAAATGTCATGGCACCTCAAAACCATACAAAGTGATACAACTAGATTTTGAACTACTCATGTGCACAAATGACCATCAGCAATTTTCAAACTTGCAAACACCATGACATATAACTATATCTTAGATATGTATCTCATACTTCACTTTTCTATTGGCCAAAGCCTCCAGAAACAATAAAAAAAATTTAGTTAGAAGATGGATGTGTGTATACATTCAATTTGGAATCTATTTACTACTGATAAGATGATCATCTATTTGATTAGACAGATATACATGTTATACACATGACAATTAGTAATAATCGTAGTGCAATTCTTGTTTGAAGAATATTGCTCTATAACATGCATCACAGTCATCACATATTGAATAATGTGGATTTCCACAAAGTACTACTCACAATTACTTTCAGGACAAATCAAGCATTTGAAGCACATATCAAGAAAACAACACTTGTGCTTATCATTCTCATATACTTAAGCAAATACATTAAAAAAATATCACATATTTTTATTTCATTGCATCCTCTCTTCATGGTAATCTATCTTTACAACATGCCAATACACATGTTCCACAGTTAAAATATAAAAAGGCAGGTTGAACAAATAAATTTACATAGTACCAGCTAGATTCTAACGCAAAATAACCAGCAACTCAGTGAAATAATTGTTTAACCAAATATCTTTTAATACACACAGATAAGTCAGTCAAGATATGACAGAACTTACTAATGCCATGAATAGCACCAATCTTACCACAAAACCTAATTGGAGTATCTAGTAGTGGATAGTGCTAGAATTAGGGAAAATACCATGCAGATTTATATCAAAATGAGACTTCCATAAATATGCTTCACTACCACTCACTTTTTCATCAAATTTTACCTAACCTAACAGACATCTTATCCCTCAACCTGAAACAATCATTTCAGACCACCTATCAAAACAGCCCCTAAGAAAAAACTCAAACAGCATTCAAATGCTACAACAATGATCATCATGTCTAGAATCAGAACACCAATTCATCAACAAAACATAACCACAATACAACCTAAACATCTGTAGATTTATTACCTTTATATCCTCATTAGTAACATCATAGTCCAGATTCGAGATGTAAAGCTTCGCCCCCGCTTCAGAATTATACTCCCCTCCAACCACCATATTTTGCGCATGAAAAGCCTGCAATCGAATCCGTTACCTAAATTTGTAGAAATCATAACAGAACGTAGACAAACACACAATAACAATCACAACCTCGACACTTGACAATCAAAACTTGTAGAAATCATAACAGAACGAAGACATTCTCTTGAAATACACGAGTAAACCCTAAGAACATCACCTGCGGAACGTAGTAAGGTTTGGTGCGAGTGGAATCGCGGTGGTCAAAGCATCTCGTAGGGCCGGGACCGAGTTCGAAATCCCGACCACCACGGCTCCGGCCATGACCGCGGCCGCGTCCTCCGCCTCTGAAACCACCGGATTTCTTGTTGTTCCTAATGATATCATCGAGTGACATGTCGAGACCTTCAGTCATTTTGGGGGTGAATGTTGTGACGTTATTGTTAGGGTTTATGAGGAGATGTGAATTTTGGGGGGAATTTGGAAATTGGGGTTTTAAAGGCAGAGGGAAGCAGTGGGAGCACGTATGTGTAACTTGACCTTTTGGCGTGAGGTGGGGCAGCTTTTTCTGTACGCTTTTTGCACCAACTTGAATGGTTGTTGTGTGCGCTTTGGGTGTGCGTGCTTATTTAGAGACGTAAAAACCGATTTTTAATTTAAACTTGTTCGGGTTATAAACCGTACTGGTTTTTTCTAGAACATTCAAACCAGTTTTTTATTAAACCGGTTGGGGTCATAAACCGGTTTTGTATGTGGTGGAGCCGACCCTATACAAATCGATTTAGGTCGGTTTGAAAACCAGTTCAAACCCATATCCGTTTAGTTTTTTTTAATAATCATTACAAAGTAATTAAAAATATAAACTATGAAATCATAAAAATAAAATTATAAAAGATGATAAATTAAATACACAAATATTTGTTTTTATAATCCCAATACGCATTTATATATTTTTATTTGTAAAAGATATTTATATTTATAAAAAAATAAAACATAGAAACATTACAAACGACTTTAAAAAATTAAATTATGAGAGATGATAAATTAAATTGGGTTGGAAACCAGTTTGGGAATCGGGTTGAAAACCGGTTTGGTAACCGATTTGAAACCGGCTCAGGTTGAAACCGGTTTGAAGTTCAAGATATGGGAAATCGATGGGAAGCCGGCGGTGCGTGTTGGTTTGGAACTGATTTGGGGCAAACCGGTTTTTTTTTACCAGTTCCGGTTTTTTTGGCCAAACCAGTTCTCTACCGATTTTTTTGCCCATCTCTAGCGTGCTACAGAGCGAAACTACCGGCTAGGTTGAAATGGTCGTAGTCGTGTACCCTAGCTCATGTTAGTTTACTGCTCGTTACTAGGCCATACTATACTGACTATACGAGTTCTTACAAGTTTTGTTTTATATAGCGTATAAAACAACACGAATGGTATGTGATATTTTTTCTCCCGAGGTCTTTTTGTCGCATATATGATGAGTTTTGCACGATAAAAAATTTTGAAATATTATTTAATGTTACGGTAGTGATACAAATGATATAATTTTAATGTTAGCTTTTCTTAATCGTATTAAAACATACGGAACTCATAATTTTAGGTTACCACAGCTTGGATAATACCATCTTAAATTGGTGGCTTGGCCAAAAGATTAGCTTCTAATTCCAATTGGGTCGTATCTTATTTCAAAAGCGTTTTATGAATTTAGGACAAAAGGGGGTCCATAGCTCAGTGGTAGAGCATTTGACTGCAGATCAAGAGGTCACCGGTTCGAACCCGGTTGGGCCCTTTTTTGTTGTTCTTTGGAGTTGTTACCATTTTCTAATAGTTTACTTTACAGTTATACTGCTTGTATTCGTATATTATATATTTATCTTTATACTCTAACTAATATAAGAGTAATTTTATGAATTTAATACAAAAGGGGTCCATAGCTCAGTGGTAGAGCATTTGACTGCAGATCAAGAGGTCACCGGTTACTGCTTGTATTCGTATATTATATATTTATCTTTATACTCTAACTAATATAAGAGTAACTTGAGATGACACGTGGCAGTATCACAGTCATCCTCACCAAAATTTTCTTGTCTCTCTCTCATATTAAATAATTACCTTAATTATTAATAATATTATTTAATACTTTTTTAGATTTAGTAAATTAAGAAAAAAATCTATTCATTAATGTTTTTTCTAAATAAATAATTTTTTTATAAAATAATAATTTTTTCTAAAGCATAAAACTTTTTTAAAAATACGAAATATTTTAAAATTGGTATTTTTAAAAAAGTTAGTTTTTTAAAAACCAAAAATAATCAAATTTAGGAGTTATAATAAGAAAATTTTTAAAAATGATATTTTTATATGGTTTGTTTTAGAACAAAATATTTATTTTTTGGAAAAAAAAAATTAAAAACAAAATTTTAAAAAGTTGATATCATTGTTTTATTATTTATAGTCATTTCTCATATGTAATTTCAGTTATATCATATCTTGAATATCATTTTATAATTATTAATTTTTATTATATTAATATTTTATTTATTCAACTCGTGTAATGCACGGGTTTACTAAATCTAGTAGTTTATAGTTTATTTCAAAACTTAGAAAAAAGGAAATTTTAGATTTATTCTACTTTTAACAGGAAAGTTTTATTTTATTCAAAAAAACATTTATAGCTCTCACAAAAGATATGAAAATCTAAAAGCTAAGACATTGGTTGTAGGTTCAGTTGTGCATTGTAATCAAAGTGAACTTTGCACACCCATGTAGGTATTTTACATTTTTTCCTTTTAACAAAATAAACAAATAAAAGGAAACATTCATTTACAAACTTTTGTGTCAAATTTTATATTACCCATCATTAGTATTAGAACAAAAGCTTGAACACAAAGTGTTACACTATCTTTACAGTTGGATACATTTCTCATCATTCCAACACACTTAGGTCTCGTTTTTCATTAACCCAACTACAACCCGGAGTTTTCTTCATCCCTGACTCAGTCATCTTCAACCTCAAGCTTCTTGCATCAGCCCATCTGCCCGATTGAGCATAAATACTCGATAAAACAACATAATGAGCTTGATTTCTTGGCTCTAGTTTCACAAGATTATCTAATGCTAACTCTGCTAACTTCACATTACCATGCATCTGACATGCACCCAATAAACCCCCCCAAACTCCACCATCAGGTTTCATCTGCATCGACTCAATTAACCCCATTGTTTCATCAAACAGACCCGCCCGTCCTAGTAAATCCACCATACAAGCATAGTGTTCCAACTTCGGCTCAATATTATGTTTTTCTGTCATTAAGTGAAACACATTTTTGCCTTCTTTAACTAAACCAGCATGTCTACAAGCAGATAACAAGCTTAAGAATGACACAGGGTCAGCTTCCACAAGATTATCTTGCATATGTGCAAAGAAACCAAATGCGCGATCCACATTCCCATTTAGCGCGTATCCAGCCAGCATTACATTCCAAGAAACAGTATCTTTATCTTTAATTTCATTAAAGACTGCCTCTGATAAATCAACGCGTCCACATTTTGAATACATGTCGATTAGATTGTTCAGGATAGTGGTATGAGAACTAAAACCCATACGAAATATGGCTGCATGCAGAGATGTACCTTCTTTTATGGCTGCCAAATTAGCCACTGCAGGAAGTGTGCTCACAAATGTGACCAAACTAGGCCGAAAACCTTCAGATTTCATTTGGTGAAATGTAAAAATGGATTCTTGAGCATGCCCATTTCGCATATACGCTCTAATCATTACATTCCATAGAACTTGATCTCGACTTGTGGTCAAACCAAACAATCGTTCAGCAGAGGAAAGGCTTCGGCTTTTGGAATACATGTCAATAAGAGCATTATTCACATGACAATCTGACTCAAACCCGCATTTCATAACTAACCCATGTATGCTAGTTCCAAGGTTAAGATCGGCTAAGTGAGCCGATGCTGAAACCACACCCACAATGGTCCCAGGGTCAGGGTGCACCTCAGTTAACTGTAATCTACAAAACAACTTCATTGCAAGATTAGCCTCGCCAATTTGAGCATACCGATTAATTAAAGCATTCCATGCAACCACTTCTTTGTGACACATTCTGTCAAAAACAGTCATTGCTGATGTGAAATCATCAAATTTAGCATACATGGCCACTAGGGAAGTTTCTATAGAAATATCATAAACCATATGGTGTTTAATTGAATAACAATGCACACTTTTTCCTAGTTTCTTGAAGCACAACTCTGCACAAGCTGGAAGAACGCCAACTATTGTTACCACGCTTGGTTTGAAACCTGCATACAACATATCACAAAATAGTGAAATTGCTTCTTCATGATAACCAGATTGTGCAAATGCTGCAATAAGTGCAGACCAAGCCACCATATCTTTCCAAGATAAACTGTGAAATAAATCTTGAGCCTTTTGTAACTCACCACACTTTGCATACATTGTTATAAGCGGAGTAGATACACGAATATCAGAATCAAATTTGTTTTTCTTGACACATTCATGTATCATTTTTCCTATTGCTAAATCTTTTGTTTCACCAGCTGCAGATAAAGCACTTACAACTGATACAATATTTACATTTAGATTATTGTTTTTCATCTGATCAAATAACTCCAGCACTTCGTAGTGACACCCGTTAAGTGTGAATCCTGCCATTAGAGTACCCCATGTGACATCATCTGGTTCTTGCATTAGCTCAAATACGCGATAACCCATATCCATTCTTTTGCACTTGGAGTACACATCAATTAACCCATTCACAACTGTGTTAGGAAACCATCTTCTAATTACATACCCATGAACACACTTGCATAATCTAACACTTGATAACTTATGAATTGCTGGAAACAAATTTAACAAGCTGACACTATTCGGCTCAACGCCACCACGCAGCTGTATACCGCAAAAAACCTCAATTGCCTGAGCAAAATCTGAACTTTGAGATAACCCTGCAATCATCGCATTCCAAACTGCCACATCTCTGTGAGGCATTTTATCAAACACTTGTCGTGCGTGAGCCAAATGCCCACATTTACAGTACAAATCAATAAGTCCAGTCCCAATGAAAACATCAGATTCCAACCCTCGTTTAGCAATCTCTTCATGAAGCAAAATGCCCTCTTCAAGATCCAAAAGCATAGTGCAAGCTTTGAGTACAAATGTGTAAGTATACTTATCCGGTTGTACTGCAAAAGAATCATCTGTTATCATGTTATTGTACATAATTATTGCTTCTTGATGCTGTTTTGATCTTATGTGCGCTTTAATCATCGAATTCCACAACACAACACTTGGGTTTGGTGTTGCATTGAATACTAATCGAGCAAGATTGATCTTTTTGAATAAAGAGTAAGATTCTATGAGGTGGGTGTTGGTGAAATTGTCTTGTGTGAATCCTGAGATTATTAATTGGGTGTGGATTTGAAGAAGATGTGTTAGTGTTTTAGTGGTGGAGATGAGGCTGATTAGAGGGTGACGACTGTTTGAGGGTGATTGTGAAGGAAAATTATTAAAGGCTCTGAAGAGAAAATCAAGGGATTTTGGCAGTGGATGATGATGATTGAATGTTTGGAAGAGATGTATCCGATTCATCTTTATGATTCGAGATTCATGGAGGACGATGAACATATAACATGCTTGGTAGTACTTGCGTAAATTATCTTAGCATTGTTGCTGTTTAAAAGAAGAAAAGAACTTGCGAAAAGAAGCATTAGAAAGATTTAGATGCGAGTTGACCATTGCGTTGGTCATCTATGGTTATTTTATACGGTGTTGGTGTTTATTTGGGTTATTAAGTTATGCAAAATCCACTAAGCTTAAATTATTAATGTCAGGTTAAAAAATCAAACTTATAATGTTAGTTATTTTAGTGTAATTATATTGATTAATTATGAATATGATTATTATCTATCAAACTAATCAGAATGTGTAAAATGCATTATTGTTTGAGTTTATTGTTATCTTCAATTGAGTCCATAAGCAATAAGGGTTCTAAAGAGGCAACATCTCATTGACGGGGTTCAAGGGTCAATAGCCTCTGAATGGTCTATGAGGCAGAGTCTTTAACTGGGTCGAATTACCAGATCAGCTAAATTTTTTAATTTGACAATTATTGTTTTAATAAAAATACATGCAAATTTGATTTTCTTAAATTTTCACATGTGAAACCCGATGGCAAAAATGATCATATTTGATTGCCTTTCACAGTTTCTCAATCTTTAAATTCGAAGTTGAACAGAATTTTGGTTTGAATTTCTTTTTTATTTCTTTAAGTACTAGTTCACGGATTTCTCACACACATATCATACTTGTTTTTATAACTGAGTATTAGACGATTGAAATTTTAATGTAAACCAAATTAATTTCAATCTAATATCATTTTGTCACTCTTGATCTATAATTAACAATGATATATATATTTTATAAAACTAGAGAATAACGGATTTCTCGTGATTTTCGAAGATGGTGTTTCCTTCAACGTGAATTCTACGAATGAAACCAAGCAAGAGCCATGGCGCCACACGGTTATCGTCAACGAGATTCATGCACACTACTTTACAAACGCAACACTAAAGCATCAGAATCTCTAGGGTTCTCTAAAGGTCCAGCCATTTTCATTTCAACCATCCCATCTTTGATTTCTTCAAACAGTGAGATAGCAGGTATGAAATTTGTATGTTTCCCCATTAAAATGTTAAATATCACCTAACAACCAAGTTCAGGGGTTTGTAAGGACTTAGTTTACCCGAGTCGGATTTTGATTAAACCACGTACATATTCATTTAGCATAATTATTTGAAGAAATTAGTGATTGTTAAAGTCGAATTTTGCACAGGAATTGTCAGCTTATTTGCTAATATCAAAGGAGTATGGATTATCATAGAATCAAAATTGGACTGATCAAACCCTTGTTCGAAGTGATTACAGGGGATTCCTCGTGAATCCCAAAGTTTTGATAATGGCTTGGGAATAGTTGCTTCAATATGTAAACCAACCTTGGGTTTGATGTTTGGAACCTTTAGAAGCTTAGGGTGGTTCTCTTCAGAAATATCTACAAAGGTTAGAGAATGAATAGTGCATGAAAACTAGATGAGCGAAAAATAAACCATTGGCACACACTAAAGGCAAGTTATTAAGTCTTTACACTTTATGATTTGAATTTGAAGTGTAAGGCCATGCTTTTGTGGGCTTTAAACCCCTGTCTCGCTTTTGTATTTTCAGTAAAGCATTAGGGCTGATCGCCATTTAGTGTAAATGCTACTGCAGCTTATGTTATATATTGTGAGGGTTGTGTGATCCAACAAAAGGCAAATAAGAATTGGTAACTCTTATAGTTGTTGATTTCTGAAAATTACACAGCTATACAAGTACCAACATCTCTTTTGTGCTAAAGTTGATATTAATGATTCTAGATGGGGCATGGTTAGGTTGATTATTAGACCACAAGCACTAGTAGCTTAGTAGTTTCCAGGCACAAAATAATTCAGACTGCTGATTTGAGGACTTGATACTGGAACCAAACATAGGCCTTTATCTCGTAGGCTGGTTTCTGCCTCCTCATTATTCTGTTTAAGACACAGGATTCGAAATCAAATCTACAGTCTTATGCACTGATTCAAGTTGAAACCTTATAATGTAAAACCTTATTTTACCTGATATCGGAGTGATCCATCGTTGATCCTCGAAATCTGCGTACTCTGTAGCAACTTCTGTTCACCAAGTAGATTTCTGACAGGATTTAGTAACCTATAATGGTTTTGTCTAGAGATGGCAAAATAGGTCGAACGGGTAAGGGTTCATGTCAAAGATTTGAACGAATAATCATAGGTTCAGCTTGACTTGGGTTGACTCAAACACTTCTTTTCCTTAATTTATAATTTATTCTAAATTACAGTAAATATTTTACTTCAATATTAAACTATGAATATATGATTATGAGGTTTCATGGATTATAAATACACCTTAGATGGTTTACTACACATTTGACTTGTTTCCTTTTAAGCTGGCTTTATCTTTTTTTTTTTAGTTTCTATTTTACTGGTTAGAAATGAAACCTCCTTTCAGAAAATCAATGTACCTTAATCTGGCCATGAAGGAGACTGATAGTGATATGAGCTTCTTGAAGCACAGAAGCCGTGTCCGTCTGCATATATTGATTAAAACTCAGTTATTTATGAGATTCATTTGCATCTACGAGTCAAAACTCGATTATTAATCCCACTGCTGACTTCATTTCATGAAAACAGGACCGACAAAATAGAAGGAAAAACGAGCAAATAAAATAGAAGCGTTTTGGTAAAACCTGACCTTGCCGTAAGGAGAGACAAGCTTTTGAAGGGCTGTAATCTTGTCAGCTAGCTTCTGGCTTCTTCTCATAGGAACCTGTTTCACATATAAACTAACTTGAATTAACTCCTAAAACTTTTGAATCACTAAAACCATAAGCTTCTTTAGTTCATTACCCTTTCTCTCATCCCTTGCATGCAGTCTGTTCGTGCAAGTTTTTTGTTCACGTCATTTTGACCACAAATGTTATTATTCAAACGTTTCTTAGGATTATCTGTTACCTGTAAACTCTAAATCATCAACAATGTTATGAAAATGGCATTCTTGTTCTTAAACTAAGACCATACAATGCTACAAACCATAATAGACATACTTGTTGACATCTCCAATCTGAAACTTTCATTCTTGGAGTAAAAGGTTGCTGTATAATAGGATTTTGATTATTGTTTACACCTGCAGGTTGGTAGTCAATCATCAAGGGGCATTGGAGAGGACCACCAATGGCTCTATGATCAGCCTGCTGGTAGTAGTTGTACATTTCTGGTTCGCCTCGTAAATCCTTGTGATGAAAAGTTCTGTTAATAGACACACACACACTCTATAAGTCAGCAAACAACAATGGCTCGTGCATAAGAGTGTTGTAGATTAAGAAGATAAATATTTATAGTGGCAGAACCAGAGCTTTTTAGTCAAGGGACATCATAAGATCCTCTTCTCTACTAACTACAGCTAAGAGATTCACGGTATGTTTTTCTTAGAAACTAAGCTTTTATGCATAAAAATCAAACAAATTCTTGTGACGAGGATTAGCAGACCCTCTTGACCCTCCCCTAGTTCCGCCCCTGCGTATATACATGTTATATACTTGATACTTACAATTTATCATCTTCTGTTATGTCTGCAAGTTCCTGAGGGAAAGTGGTGGAGGATGATGCTTCATTCATGTTTCCTGATCATTAATTTTCATAAATTGGTGTTAGATATCTACGACCCTGATACGTAATATATCATATTTTAACCGAGCTTCTAGATTATTCCGAGCAAATTTCAATTAGCCTCAACTGTTTAAACAACTTCAGTTGATTAAGGATACTGAAAATGTACTTACCAAAGCTATATATCTGAGATGAAAACAATGGTTGAACACTGTAACTCATTCCCTGTGTATGTTAGCAACAGATTGATGAAAATAGATACAATAAGTGATGATTATTCATGTACCTTTATGCATGCATCAAGGGCGGCTGACCAGGTGAAGGTATTAGTTTAATTAAGGTTGACTTGTTTAATTTAGTTATGTAATAAATTAACCATGAAAACCGTCCTTAGGTTTATTTTACTCCAATTAATTATTAATTATTTTAACAGGGGATAAAGGAGACAAGTCAGGGTGATGCTATCTGCTGGTAGGTAGTTTGTTTTGTAAATTGGTTGTTTCGTACCTATGCATTTATTAGAAGTTTAATAAAAGGAATATGGTCTGTGAATATTACAAATCATTAAGAATTACAAGTATTTAGTCAAAAAAGGGTTGGCTAAACTACTCCCTATTGCAAAATGTACCCCGTATTGTTTTGATTCTCTTTTTGAAAATGTATATATTTGTTTTGAGCTTGCATATGCTCGTTTTGTACTTGTATATGACTTTCTATAAGTCCATATGATTTGGTGGGGTATGTTTAGCATTTGGATGAACAAATTAACATACCTTCATAGAATTCACAATTTTTAATCTAACCAGAATTAGGTTCAGTGAGTTAGTACTCATGAATGTTAAAGTAGAACTTTTGAAGAGAAATTGATGATTATAGCTTTTCCATATTCATGACAACAAATTAGTACTGAATCTTCTTTGGTAATCTCCTCTTCCACTCAAATTTCATTGTTAGGACTATATAGTGTTTATGAAAATCTATGATATTTTAAGCATCCAATAGCTAAAAAATGTTGTATATAATGATAAGAACTTGTGAAGGTAGGTTTGATTTTGATTATATAGCTAAATCAAGAATTTGACTCTATAGTGTTTATGGTGGGGTGGGTTTGACCACTTTTGGTGAAGTGTTGGATTTTGTATATAATTGTGCTATGATCATCAGTAATTGGTAAAACATTGATCATAATCACCACTAGAACTAATAGGAATTATATATATTATTACAACATGTCGGTTTCTCTATGAAACTTTAGAACTATTTAATTTGACCACCTAAATTTAATTGCAAGAAGTTGTGGTTTATGAAAAAAATGTTGATTTGATAGGGATTGTTTGCAAGGTTTCGCTAGTCAAATGCATTGAAGCGTATATTGGTTATTCTAGGATGGAGGACTTGAGGCGTAGTTACATGCTATGACGTTATGTGCTTCATCCTTCCCCTCATGTTCCCACAACCACTCACTACACAATAAAGTTATTTGTGGAACTTTTTACCGGTATATCACACGATTGTGAGTTGGTATTACAATAGATTGAGAGTTTATATGAAATTTTGTTAAGATGACACTCTTCATACCAATCGATTATGTAATGGATATTTTTTGATGGTAAGCTATTTTTCTCTATCCAATAGATTGTGAGTTTAAATTATGGAGGCGTTAATAAGTACATATTAACTTATTAAAAGCTGGGGTTAAAAAAAGTATTACATATGTAAAACTTATATGTATTTGTGGTTGGCTTTGACCCAACAGGCTTTATTTGTCCATTTTGCATGGCTGTTTGCGGCTTGTCACTGCCCCAAAGACCAGAGTCCAGATGTAATTGACCTCTTTGTTTATTATGGTTGACCAACTGTTTAGATTCCGTTTGAATTTGTATTCTCTTCTTAGAAAACGAATATAACTAATTTTATTTTGGATAATTTTAAATAATATATTGTTTTCTACGTACAATTTAGTAGTTTAGCAGCACACTTGTGGTTTTTGATTGTCCAGATGCTTTAATCACCGAATTATATACTATATCTAATTTTTTTTCTTAATACTTTATCTAATATGTGAAGAAAAGTAAACAACTCGAGTTATGCAAAATTGGCTATTGAAAACTTAATCATAAATTGAATGTAAGAGAAAATAAATGTTTTAATATTTGTGTCATTATAGTTTCATAAAATATTTTGTTTAAATACTCTATGATATACGCTACCCTTTAAACATGTGTAAATATTTAAAAAAAAAAGCAAAAAATTAAAAGCTACCCAAACCTGTATGGCTGTATATGTACTCATCTCCCTCATTGTACTTTCTCCTATGGTCTCTAAAGATATAATAAAGGATAATGTATCTTTTTATACATCTATAATTTTTAAAAAGATTTATCAGTGTGTTCAAAGTAACCTAATATGAGTATACCAAGCTTTATTAACCCGTATATTACACAGATTGAATAATTAAAATATTAAACAGAATGAAAATCTATTAATTATGAAACAACATTTTAAGATAAGATATAATTGAAATTACGTATTAGTAGAAAACTTAAATAATAAATAATGATATCAACTTTTTTAACTTTTGTATTTAAGCTTTTATTTTCAGAAAAATAACACATTTTGTTTCAAAACAAACCATTTAATTTTTAAGAATTTCCTTATTATAACCCCCAAATTTAATTATTTTTTGTTTATAAAAAATTACTTTTTAAAAACACCAATTTTAAAAATATTTTGTATTTTTAAATTCTTTTTATGTTTAGAAAAAGATTTTATTTATAAATTTGTTTCCTTATAAATAACATTAATAAAAAATATATTTCTTAATTTATTATAAACCTATTTGTAATCTAAAAAACATTAAATAATATTATTAGTAATTAATGTAATCATTTAATAGGAGAACAAAATGTAAAATTTTAGTGAGAAGTATGTGGTGCTGACGTGCTGTTATGTGTTCTCTAGTTACTTTTTTATTAGAGTAACTAGGTTATAGTCCCGTGTATAACACGGGGCTTTACAATAGAAATTATATAATTTTGTAATGTAAGGGATAAAAAATTTGAACTATAAGCAAACAAAGAAAAAAATTGTAAGCTTTAATTAATTTAAATCTATTTCTAACAAACTCATGTTTTAAGTAGAAAACACAAATAAACAAAAGTTTTGTCTCACACTAAACACTTATACATACAACTATACAATACCATAACCTATGGTACATAACTTAAAAAACCACCACTATTTTATGCTCTAACAAACCATTTAAATTTAGTATTTTAACAACCACAACTTAACCATGAAATCAATATATCAAAAGTTTAAAAACACACTGTCACACCCTCAAAATCCGCGAGCGGGGTTTTACCGCGAGGCGCGTGACATACCAGGATCTCAGTCATTAGTTACCAAGAACGACTCTAGATGATTAACAAACAAAACCAGAGTTAACGTTTAAAATACTGCGGAAGCGTTTTTAAAACTAGAAAACTCAAAACAAGTAGTATGTAAAGAGAATGCGCAAAACATACGCGCCCCAAACACAAATGTTTAATAGGAAAATAAACCCAAATGTGTAAACAAACAATGTAGACAACTCAACGATGCTGATGTGCGTGCTCCTAGGCAACTGGCAACCTTAACCTGAGAATAGCATACTAAACAAGTCAACACATGGTTGGTGAGTTCAAGAGTTTGCGTTAAAATATAAACCAATCAACAGTTTCCAGAGCATAAGTAGTGTATTGCAATAGATAGCTAGTCTATTAACATAAAAATATTAATCATAGTGATTTCGCGATCGAAGCTGACTGTGTTACGTTTGTTGCCTCCCGTCACGACTTACCAGATCGTGACGAATATGTGTTAGGACAAAATTGCACCCGTTTGACCTCGAGTCGCACAGGTGGGGCTCGTCAGACCCAGTAGTACTACCCAAGATTTCCCCGCTATTCAATATTAACAATCCGAAAGTGTGAGGACTTTCCATGGTAAACAGCACTATATCAATATTATACACACTCATATATAAAAGCGTTTATGATCAACAGTATGCTATCTCCCCCAAAAGAGATGATGTAAAATGAGTGGGGCAAGAACTCACCTGATGCGCGCAAGAATTAACCTAGAGCTTAACTTGAAAGAAAAAGACAACCTTCAAAGGTCACCTAGAACACAAGAGTACATAAGTACGTGTATACAAAATCAACACGAAACCCTAAGTCTCTACAAACCAAGGAACTCAAGGTTTAAGAAAGACAAGACACATTTGACCCAGTTGACCCGTTTGACCCGTTGGTGACATTATAGGTGATAATTCGTTAATACTAACACAACAGTATGTCATACATGATCAACATACAACTTGATTACATATAGCACATCATTAACCACATGTACTACCTAGGTCATCATACAACCAATTGTCATACAAGTCATGCGAATCACAACAGGCCAAAACAGGTAACAAACCAAATCAACATCCCTATAACCTAAACAACACATTTCATCACCTTAGAAATCATCCATGAACACACTAGCATGATCCTAATATCCCAAACATGCTCAAATCATCCAATTCAAGGATTTGCACAATTAAAGTTTCCCTTTTGGGAAAGTTCATCCCAAATTCATCAAACTCACACTACATTCATGAATTCATCAATTATATACCAATTCAAGTCCATGACCACATCTAAACATGATCAACAACACTTAATCATCATGATTCATCAACATTCAACCAAAAGTTACTATTTTAGCAATGTATGAACTATAACACATCTTCTTGATTTTCAATTGTTCATAACATCAACTAGCATCTAATCATCATCACAAACACATCCATAACATTCATACATCATCCAATCATCAATTCATGCAAAATAAAGTTACTATTATTAGTAACCTATGAACCATAAATCAAAATCGAAGCTTTCTTGCAAAATCGACGTTAACTAGCATCAATCTAACATAACTAACATAATAACATCAACAAACAACCAAAAATCGACCTTCAATTGCAATATTCGAACTAGGGTTTCGGCCTTAATGTAAATCCATAAAAACTCGTAAAAATCCAACCTTATTGCATACTTGACGTTAATTAACATGTAATCTATCTAACAAACACATTAACATCAACAAACAACATGTAATCGACCATCAATTGCAAAATTCGCATGGAACTTTCGGCCAATCATGAACAATCATCAAATCATACAAAAATCTAACCTTTAAACGTGTAATGGCTTGCAATTGATGATTCTAACTTGTTGTGATGCTTGAAATCGATCAAATCCGTGGCTTTGTTAGTGTTCTTGGCCGAAATCGCAAAGGGAGAGGGAGAGGGGATGAAGTCGCGGCCGTAGGTGGTTAGGGTTTGGGATTTTGGTTTTTGATTAAATTTTATTAATGATAATTACCCTTTTAACCCTTATAATTTGTATTTTATAAAGATTAGGCTTTTGAATAGTTTTTAAATAGTTTTTAACTACTAAACACAATTATTATTAATCACAAATAACAATCATGCATAA